>JALIGW010000001.1:145281404-145343904 GCA_023053685.1 Diadophis punctatus similis
ATTCCTCCAATTTTAAAAATACTCTCACCTTTTTCCAATCCAGCTTTCTTTAATATTTATTTAGCATCTAGATCATATAAACAAGGGGAAAGTACACAGCCTTGTCTTATTCCTTTGCCAATGTCGAGCCAGTCTGTTCTATCCATACTGTGACTTCCTGTTTCATGTGAGAACAATGAAATGTTCTGGGATTCTTATTTTTCTAAGCACATTCCGCAGCTTGAAATAATCAACACAACTGAAGATATTTCTATATTGAATGAAATACATACTGGCTTTTTTTTTTTTTTGCATTCTTTAGCTTTCTCAATTATTCAGCATGCATCAGCAATAATATCCCATGTTCCTCAGCTTTTTCTAAAACCAGCTTAAATACTGTATTTGGCATCTCTTTTTTTGATCCAGGGCTCTAATCTGTGTTGGTTGATCATAAACATTATTTTCCTTAGCATGAGAAATTAAGACTATTGTTTCTCTCTCTCTCTCTCTCTCTCTCTCTCTCTCTCTCTCTCTCTCTCTCTCTCTCTCTCTCTCTCTCTCTCTCTCTCTCTCTCTCTCTCTCTCATATACTGGAGTATAGATTGACCTCTTGGGTGACCCTGGTGGGATTATATACTCTTGGCATGAACTCCTGATGTTCTGTGCACATCTCGCCCCAGGAATACAATGAGGCAGGACCTGATGGGAAATCTCATGAGGTCTTCCATAAAAACACTGAAATCTCATGTGAACTTGCATTGCATAGAATGGGCCAAATTAACCTCTGAGATCTTGGATGATTGCAGGTAAAATTTCAGAAGATTTCGGTACTCTGGTCAAAGTCTCCTGCAAAATAATATGCAAATATATCACACCTTTATATGATTAGGATATCTGGTACGATGAGAGCATTTTACAGTTTTGTGAATTGAACATTTTAGAGGAACTGTAGATGCTGTTTAGGGTAACTCAGATGTCCCGGCATCCATAAATACCATATTGCCACCCTGTATGAGAAAGGAACCTCTGCAAGCCGTTCTTCTATTCCCAAAGCAGGGATTCGCTAAGGGAGAGAAAAAGGCACTTGTAGTGGTTGGGTGCGGTTGGATCCAGCCAAGTAGAAAGGAAGCTTGGAAAAAAAAGTTAATGAACATTGCAAAACATAGATATTTGTTTCCACAAGTTAAAATATTGCAAGGGAAACCTCAGTTGTTTCCCTACAGCCACTCTTTTCCCAAGCTCTATTCGTGGTTTAATAAACATAGTTTCAAGTTTTTCAACTTATTTCACATTCATTATTTCATTGTAATACTTATAGCCACTCTATAAGGTAAGATAAAGATGACAACCCCTCCCATGTTGTAAATGCGGTAGGAGAGGAGAAATCATGGCGAAGGAAGGTCTTGACTACGTCACCTGCTGTGGATGGTATGGAGAAGATTATTCTAATTTGTCCTTTAGATATTTAATTACCACATTTCTTCAGTTCATTCTCTCTCTCATACCCAAGAAGCACTACTGGGATCCCAAGAGGAGGCCATGAGCGGATTGATACTTTAATCTGTTTCTATTACACAATATGTAGATCCCTCTCACAATATTGGGTTCATACACACACATACAAACACACATCTATCCCTTAGGCATCTTTTTCCTCAGTGAAGGCACTTTTAGCTTAGGCAATCCCAAATGGGATTGGGGTGAAATTCAATTTTTTCCCCTACAAGTTCTGTGGGCGTGGCTTAGTGGGCGTGGCAGGGGAAGGATATTGCAAAATCCCCATTCCCACCCCACTCTGGGGCCAGCCAGAGGTGGTATTTGCCGATTCTCCGAACTACTCAAAATTTCCGCTACCGGTTCTCCAGAACCTGTCAGAACCTGCTGAATTTCACCCCTGGGTATAACCCTCAATTAAACTTAGTGATAGCTTTCTTAAGGTCATACTTGTTTCCACCCCAAAAGAATGAAAGGACAGGCTGATAAACTGAAGGAAGTCATCCTATCAAGTTTCGCTGCAGCCTATTTGCTTCCTCAGTCTTCAAAACAAGCATAATCTAGCACATGTTCCATTTTCAATATAACTTTCCAGCCGTACTTCTCTTCTGTTCAACAGCCATGAGAGAGGCAAGTTGTTCACGAACCATCAACTTGTTCTCATATTATTAGCTGCCTTAGGAATGCATACGCAAAGTTGCAAAACATCTATCTACCAACTCACACTGGACCAGGATGGTAGATTATGGCTCACAACCATCAGTGAAGAGGTTTTCATCTTGCAATGGATTGATTCAGGAGGGGTGGTGGTGGTGGTGGTCGTGGTGGTGGTGGTGGTGATGATGATGATGATGATGATGAAGGAGGAGGAGGAGGAGGTGGAGGAGCAGGAGCAGGAGGAGCAGGAGGAGCAGGAGGAGCAGGAGGAGGAGGAGGAGGAAGAAGAAAATGAAGATGAAGAAGAAGAAGAAGAAGAAGAAGAAGAAGAAGAAGAAGAAGAAGAAGAAGAAGAAGAAGAAGAAGAAGAAGAAGAAGATGATAGAGTAGATTTCTTTTTAATAGGATATTTCTCAAAAAAACATCACTTACATTTATCTAGCTCACGGATGATTTACTTTTCAGTCTTTTTCAGCTGTTGATGGAAAGCATTTGTTCATTAAGTATAAGCAGACAATGCTTGGAGATATTTTGCAAAAATTGATGGCAAAAGCCCAGAGACAAAACATAAGCTATCCGTTTCAGAAAGCACTTTCAAGAAAAAAGAAGCAGGTTTAGATTTTTCTCCTTTTTGTTTGTGTTCTTTTTAAACAAGAACAAGGAAGGAATGCCTCTTGCTGAACATGTGTGTCTTGGGAACAAGTTGGAAGACTCAAATTGAAAACCAATAGTAGCTTGTAATAAAAATGCTTTCACTCAACTTTCCATGTGCATTATCTGCTGCTGCTGCACCTAAATAGCCTGCTGGAAAGGTAAAACCTGCTGCCTTGGCCAAAGCATGGTCACAAACACTCAATTCATAAGAAGGCTTGTTGCATGCGTGGAAGCAAAATCTCACCAAAATCTCATGAGGGGACACGTGCACGCACGTGATTTTGGTGATTTTTTGCTTCTGCACATGCGCGGAAGCAAAATCTCGCCAAAATATTGCGCGCACGCATGTCCCCTCACAAGATTTTGCTTCTGTGCAAAAAATCACCGAAAAATTCTGGGAAAAAGATGGTGGCATGTGATGGACTGGCGAAGACAGCACCGGAGCCGTCGCATGCAAATTGGGCAATTGGTGGGTCCCTACCGGAACGGCGCACTGGACCGCACCGGTAGGAACCCACCTCTGCCCCACATATATTAGCCAAAGAGAGCCTCCATATAATCATGTCTTTGTACTAAGATTTTGGTTCATACAACTCAGTTACTACCACCCCCTTAGGATGCTTTCCCATTATACTAGGGTGGCTCCTTAGAGAGAGACATGCAGCTTCTCAGCTTTATAAAGGTTGCCCATTCTCAGCCTTTCAGATAGACCAAGTGTGAGATGCCACTTCTCTCAAGAAAAGAAGAGGATACTGAAAATGGAAGTCAGCCACAGATTTTCCTGGTAAAATTAGATTTAAAAGCAGAGCTATCTTACTCGTTGCTTTATGAAGACCTGTGGAAATGTGCTACCCAGGAAATGGTCCTGCGCAGACTGTTATACCTTCCCAACAGCTAGTTATTAAATTATTAAATTAAAAGTAGTAGCCCATAATGTAATATAATCCCAACTGGATGAAACCAAGATTTCGGCATAAGGGATTGAAACATGGCGCTGCGACCTTGCGTGGGGAGCCCAAAGGAGCATGCAGTTGTGAGGTTGGTTGATGCCATGAGAATCTTCCTTTTGCCTTTCTCATCTAATTTTAATAAGGTTTAATTATTCTTACTTCCTTACAATCTTTTGATTTTTTTAAAAAAATTATTCTAATACTTTAATTTTTATATACTGTTTTACATTTTGATTTTTTATTGTACGCCACCCAGAGTCCCTCTTTGAGGGAGATGGGCAGTTCAAAAATGTGAAAAATATGTAATAATATAATATAATTTACCATTATAATTTATAATATAATAATAATATAATAATAATGTAATAATAATGTAATGTAATGTAATGTAATGCAGTGCAATGCAATGCAATGCAATGCAATGCAATGCAATGCAATAATATGCTGTTTAAGATAAATCTGTGGCCTGGAAAAAAATGAGTCCAGAACTTTATTAATGTCTTTATATTAGCCCATTTTTTCTCAAGTTAAATCTGATCCGCAGAAGCAACTATGACAGTCAGTATGTTGTTACTTTCCCAACATTGCAACAGCATGATAAACACACGGGAGGTAATTGAATCTTTTTCACCTTGTTAAACTGCTTAACAAGCTAGCTGACTGCATAGTGTATCTTTGGAAGACAGAAATCAGGGAGCAAGTTCACAAAGAGAAAAATGTTTCTAAGTGTCATAGCGGTTGTTAAAAAAATCATCACCATTCATTATTGTTTTAATAATGATTATTGGAACTTATTGTTCAGTAACATAAACAAATGTTAAGTTCTGTCCAGCTTGCTTTCCTATCTTCCATTGGACCTCAGGGCAAGAGAGGTAAGGTGGCAATTGTGTCCAGCAGACCTGTCTTTTGTATGGAGCAGAGTTCCATGTGTGGCCAAATATGAGATGCTACTGAGATTAGATCACAGGGATAAGTCTAAGGTGCTGCTATTATGCTGTCTTCCCAGCTGCACAGCCACATCTCTTCATGAGTTGCTCAGTCTCATTGCAAGGATGTTTGTGGATCCAGCCCAACTTTTAGTAATGGGTGTTTTTTAACTTCCCTTTTCTGGATCAGAGATGGCTCAGGGAATCATGGCTGCCCAACAACCATAGACTTCTGCCAGGTCAACACATCCCTGACCCATACAGCTACCACACCTTACATCAGGACTTTACCTGGAGTAGATAAGATATAATCAGGTCCTTATGTTCATTTCCCTCAGTTCCTGTAATCAACTAATCAATTCCTGTGACCGTGAAGTCCATTGGAGCAGCTAGCTTCTTCAGATGGAGGATTCAATTAAAGTGCTCCAATGTAGACATTCATTGAATCTTAGAATGCATCCAAATGGCACCTGGAGATTTACCAAGCAAGCTGGAAGAGAATTCTGTTTAACAGTCCTTTGAATTCAATTGCATTCAGGGCATTAGACAAGATTGCTCCTGAACAGTCCATCTCCACCAATCAAGCCTGATCAGTTATTTGGTTGGCTGAGCAATTCTGTAAGATCAAGTGGGTAAAGAGACTCCTGAAATGACGCTGGTTGAAAACAAGAAGCCAATACAACCAGACCAATTCAAGTTCAAGCTCAGTCTGCAGGACTGCAAAGCTGAAGTGCTTCTCTAATATTACTACATCTGCAGAATTTCAGCCAACTGCACTATTTAGAAAATGCCAGGGAAGGAAGGCCTGGATAGGTCATGCCTTATAATGTTATTTGGAAGGATTGGACAGTCTGTGAAGATTGGGAACCCTCCGTAGATTTATGAAAAGTTGTAAAACCCTAGCCTTGTGAGAGTTTTCACATTTGATTTTAGAGCCATCAATGTAATATTTAGTAATACTAAGCATTGCTTATATATCTACATATCATCATCGTATTGTAACAATGAATCCAAGTAGAGTCCAATTTGAGACAGTGTATACATTTCATTAATAAATATTTAGAAGTTAGGAAAATCCATTTACTTGCCTTATTAAAACAGAATAGAGTCTAGCAATAATAGCAGCCAATTCCATACCAACATCCTTTTCTGCAGGCTGAAGAACAGGGAAATTGATTTTTCACACATCTGTGTAGAGGTGTTCTTACCTGTTACTTTTTTTGTTTGTTTGTTTTTAGGGCTACCATATCTGGGTGGCCAAAATCCAAACAGCCTTTGATGGCAGCATAGATACTGTATGTGAACCCTTCTGCTGCCATCTATGGGACTGTCTGGATTTTTTCAATATTGATTGTTGTTGTTGTTAGTTGCGAAGTCGTGTCCGACCCATCACAACCCCATGGACAACATTCCTCCAGGCCTTCCTGTCCTCTACCATCCTCTGGAGTCCATTTAAGCTCACATATACTGCTTCAGTGATTCCATCCAGCCACCTCATTCTCTGTCGTCCCCTTCTTATTTTGCCCTCAATCGTTCCCAGCATTAGGCTCTTCTCCAGTGAGTCCTTCCTTCTCATTTGGTGGCCAAAGTATTTGAGTTTCATCTTCAGGATCTGGCCTTCTAAAGAGCAGTCAGGGTTGATCTCCTCTAGGATTGACCGGTTTGATCGCCTTGCAGTCCAAGAACTCACAGGAATCTTCTCCAGCACCATAGTTCATAGTTCAATACTGATTAGTTTGCCCCATTTTCTGCCTTTTTGGATCATGTCAGGAGAATGAGTTGGATTTGAATAAGACTTCCAAAGTTTCAAGAACAAGGATTTCTAGGAAAGAAATGACAGATTGAAGGCCCAGTGCCAATGACTATGGCAGAATAAAAACAGTGAGTAGAATAGCTCTTTAATAATAATTCCTCTGAAGAGGAGAGGACCTAAGATTACCCACAAGTGCTCCAGACAGTTCATCATTGCAAGGAAACAACAAGATAGTGGTTTCAAGAAACTTTATAATTCTGGAAGGCAAGGGAATAGCCATTTTGTTCAAACCATGGTCGGTACCTTGGAAAGAACACTGGATTCACATTCTATGTTTTCTAATCACTGTTGGAAATTGCTTGTTAAGTGCTTATAGGAATCTTTGGATTGACAAGTCCAACAAGTGTAAAAACCCAGGGTGAGGTTCCATCAGTCCTTAGTGAAAGAATTTTTAAATACAAGTTTAAGCAGCAAAATTCAGAAGTAGCAAAAAGATTATTAGAACTTTGACTCTGAAAAATTACAAATGGGCTAAGGGTTTTGAATTCTTTAAAGAAAATGATAGGATGAGACTTTTAAGGTTAGATACTAGAGGGAATTAAAAGGGAACTAAATATTACAATCAAAGGAGACGAATACTTAACTTTGACTTGCTAATACAGAACAGAGCAAAGTATTTTAACATTGGACATATTGAAGGGTATTTTTGAACAATGGACCCAGAAATTAATTTTAAGAGTGTCAGTCTCTATCAACAGACTATGTTTAAAAGATGTTATGGAAGAGGAACCAGTTTTAGCAGGCAAGACTGAGACTGATTTGAAAGTAGATTTAAAAATGAGAGGCTACAAGAATGATATCGAAAAATTGTTATACTGGACAGACAAAGAAATCAGCTGATATTTTAATAATTAAAAATAATATTGAAATAATCCAAGAGAGTGACCTGGATAATTTTACTATATTGGATTGACAAAAGAGGCTTCTTAAAGTTTTTTAAGAATTTTGTGAGACGGGACAAAGAAACAATGAAAAGAAATCAAATTCTAAAATATTATTTAAAGGGATTAAAGATAAGGTTGCTAGAAATAAAAGGAAGGAATATAAAGTTGGTTTATTTGATCCAGGCTAAAATATATGTGTTTTTTGTTACCCATAATGGACTTTCGCTGACTGAAATGCTAGTTTTAGAGATTTGTTTATAGATAAAAGATGGGATATGGGAAGAAGAGAAGGTGATGAGTTACTAAAATTGTTTATACTTGTGATGAAGTATATATTTATTTCCTTTTTCTTTACTATATTCTTATTTTTTTTCCTCTTTTTTCTTTTTTTCTGCAAATTTTACTTTTTATTCTTGGTATTTTCTTCAGAATCTATTAGTTTTTACTGCTGTAATTGCAATTCTAAACAAAATTACTATTTAAAAAACCCAGTTACAAGAGTAAAATGATCTTCCTAGGAATAAATGTTTACATGGCTACACTCAAAGCTACACTTAAATGGAATAGGAGGATTAATTTTTCAGTCGTCCAGTGAATTGGTAGCTAATTAATTCTCCCCCCCCCAAAGAATTAATAAGAGAAGAGATAGAAGGCTGCCCATCTTTCCCAATGAAAAAGCCATCAGACACAACAAACAAATAGAATTTGGGGATAAGGGAGAAGAATCAAGAGCTATTCTGCTGGAGCATTAAGCAAGGCATTCATTTATCAATACAGCAAGGGAATACTGATAATGCAATCTGGAATGAAAATTTGTATTACATCAGTGTCTTTGTCATTACAATAGCAAAATATCTTATGTGCAGAAGCACAATATGCTGCGTTTTGCTAACATGTTATACTGACTACTAATCTGTTGGGAAGGTCATATGCACATTTTTCAATGCATTTCTATTATTGCTTTCTGTACAGAATTGATAACCTAGTTACTGACCCTGTCTCTTGCTTCTTCATTCTTTCAGAATGGTAACTGAGCATTTCTTTTTATAATCAAATCTTTATTTATTAGTGCCAAGGAGAGGGATTGCATTTTTTTTACTTTGTGTCTAAGCAGGGTGATTTATTAAGAAGTATTTCCACACCCTGTCTTTTATCAGTTCAGGTATTGTATTGCTGTATCATTTTCCTGAGGTTTTAATCAGAGTTTGCAATTTAAATTTTTGAAAAGAGGTAACCATAGCACACTATAACTAGAACAGAATAGCCTATTTGGGCTGTCTTTTTAGTGCAGAAAGATGACTGAAATGTAAGGTAGTTCTATTCACCATTTTCTGTACTGCAGTAATTACATATGAAGATGGAGGAGGTTTGTTTTAAAAAGTTCAAGCCATAAAAATATCAATCTCTTGATCTGGAAAATATGGAGGATATCAGAGAATGATATCCCCACATTCAAAATACATTCGGAATCAGTGATGTTTACACTTGGTCACCTGTCTGCAATATACCAATAAAACTAGTTGCCATTTATTGCTTCCTGCATGGAAAATCCATTATGTCCATTTGAAACGAAGGTCCGGGATTCCATTAAGTCAATTCTCTAGTACTGAAGTTGATTGGAAGTTGACTGGTTTCCACTTCAGGCATAACAATAAGGAGTAGTTAATTTAGGCCAAGAATGAATGCTTCTAGGCTCCTCACAGTTGCGCAAAAGAGCATGGCTGATCTGAGACTTCATGAGGCACCTTCATATAACATTGAACAATGGCTCAGTGTTCTAAGCAAATTAAGCGAATACAGAGTAACAGAGTTGGAAGGGACCTTGAAGGTCTTCTAGTTCAACCCCCTGCTCATGGAGGAAACCCTATACCTTTTCAGACAAATAGCTGCCCATTCCAATCTCTTCTTTAAAACTTCCAATATTGGAGCATCCACAACTTCTGGAGGCAAGTCGTCCCACTGATTATTTGTTCTAACTGTCAGGAAATTTCTCATTAGTTCTAGGTTGCTTCTCTCCTTGATTAGTTTCCATCTATTGTTTCTTGTCCTGCCTTCAGGTGCTTTGGAGAATAGGTTGGCAACACCTTAGATATTGGAACCCTGCTATCATGTAACCCCTGGTCCTTTTCATTAAACTAGACATACCCAATTCCAGAAACCATTCTTTATACGTTTTAGCCTCCAGTCCCCTAATCATCTTTGTTGTTCTTATTTATTTTTATTTATTCATTTGTTTGTCAAACATGTACAAGATAGCAGGTATAGGTATAAACATAAACATAAGCAAAGTAAGTACAGATAAATGAGGACAATAGGACAGAAAGGCAGGGACGGTAGGCACAATGGTGTGCTTATGCAAGCCCCTTACAGACCTCTTAGGAATGGGGTGAGGTCGACAGTAGACAGACTAAGGTTAAAGTTTTGGGGGTTTTGGGAAGAAACCACAGAGTCAGGTAGTGCATTCCAGGCATTGATCACTCTGTTGCTGAAGTCGTATTTTCTGCAATCGAGTTTGGAGCGGTTTACCTTAAGTTTGTATCTATTGTGTGCTTGTTTATTGTTGCGGTTGAAGCTGAAGTAGTCATTGACAGGTAGGACATTGTGGCAGATGACTTTATGAACTACATTTAGATCAGATCGAAGGCGACGTAGTTTTAAATTGTCTAAGCCCAAAATTTCAAGTCTGGTGGAATAAGGTATTCTGTTGCGAGCAGAGGAGTGGAGGACTCTTCTCGTGAAATATTTCTGGACTCTCTTGATTGTATTAATGTCCGATATGCAGTTTTTCTTCTTCTCTTTCTTCTTCTCTGTATTCTTTCTAGAGCATGGGTGTCAAACTCGTGGTGTCACGTTGCCGTTATGTGATGTTTCATGATTTGTTTTTCCCTTCGTGGAGCTGGGGTGGGTGTGGCCTGTGTGTGATGCATCTGGTCGCAGGCCGCCAGTTTGACACCCCTTTTCTAGAGTCTCAACATCTTTTTTACATTGTGGCAACCAAAACTGGATGCAGTGTTACAAGTGTGGCCTTACCAAGGCAATACCTAACACACTTCTTCACCAGATAAGAGTCTGAATGAAGAGTGTCAAAACCAAAATCTGAATTTGGGGAATCTAAACTAGAGAGTCAATTTGGTGTAGTGGTTAAAGTGCTGGCCTAGAAACCAGGAGCCTCTAGTCACATCTTAGGCATAAAAGCTGGCTGAGTGTGTTTGGGCCGGTCACTCTCTCAGCCCAGTCCATCTCACAGTGTTGCTGTTGTGGGAAAAATAGGAGGAGGAAGGAGTATTAAGTATGTTTGCTATCTTGAGTTACCAATAAAGTAGTAGAGGTGAGATACAAATCTAATAAATAAATAGTAAAATAAATAAAGCTATCCATTTCCTCCTAACTAGTGCAGAAAACCAATAAATGTTCACAGCACTTTATTCTTTAACAGAATAGGATGTAAATTTTATGCATGGTAGACCCTTCTGAGGGAAATCTCTAAAATGATGCATAGAGATTCTGGAGTTTTACTGTTTTATTCATTTTTTAAAGGAACACACATAACTTCTTTTCCTTGAGATAGAATGAGATGACACGTACAGACACGGTTGTCTGCTCCTGAAGGAATTAGGTTTGTTCAATTTCAGACTGATAGGAAGACAGCTTTTTGTACAAGAAAAGTCTTTATAAATTTGGGTATAGGAAAAAAGGATGTATTAATCTCCTAGTTTCATAGTGAGCTCTATTCATTTTTATTTGGGGGTACAGAGTCAATTTACATTGTAGGGATTTGGGAAGCAGATATCTATCATTTTAGAGTGCTCAAAAGTATCAATAGCCTCATAATGCTTCCCAGTTTTGTTCAGGTTATATCATTGGGATTTGTCTCATGAAACCAGAGAAGATCCAAACCAAATCAACTCAACTTGCATTGCATCAAAATAAGCAGGAAATAAATATAGTAAACAAATAAATGCTGTCAGACATAAAACTTGTTCTTTCAATTTGCATAACATGGAAACTGAAAAAATAATTTTATTTTCACTGGCATCCTCATTCCTTTCACCAGTATCTTCAGTCATACCCACTAATTATTATTTTTCTATGTATTTGCCGATTTATTCCTATTATAAGACAGTACTTTAGAACATCGCTAGAGAGGCCAAATATGGCAGCTTTCTTAATTCTGGAGTCAAAGAATTTGCCTTAATTCTCAACAAAGGCAAAATACATCTCAGGAATGATCAGAGATTTCTACAAAATATAGGACCCCTCATAGGAGTCAGTAATAGGACATCACTCTGGATTTGATGAGTTGGGAAGAAGAGGCTACAGCAGGGGTGTCAAACTCATGTCATCATGGCGGTGTCACATGATGTATCAGGACTTTTTTCGCCTTCACTAAACCCAGGGTGGGCATGGCCAGCATGTGACGCATCCGGCCTGTGGGCTGGGAGTTTGACAGCCCTGGGCTAGAGCATAAGACACAGATAATGCCTAGGAGCAAAACCTCTTGTACCCCAGACAATCATTGGCCAACATCTCCACAATTTTTTCAAACATACCAGAATATAGCCTGTTTCATCCAAAATGCTGAACTCCCACTTTTCCTAATCACAGACCATAACTTGTCTAATAAACTTACTGAACTCCAGGTTGAGAAGACTAGGCTATTCAGTTCAAGCATGAATATTCACTGCAAATAATAATGCTTTATTAAATGCTAAAAGTATTTGGCTTGGAGATGGAAAATTGCTGAATAGAATAACAGAATAAAAGAGTTGGAAGGGGCCTTGGCTGTCTGCTCAAGTACCATTTCAGACAAGTGGTTGTCCAATTCTCCTCTTAAAAACTGTGTACAGTGTTAGTACATCCACAACTTCTGAAGGCCAGCCATTTCACTGGTTAATTGTTCTGTCAGGAAATTTCTCCTTATTTCTAGATTGGTTATATCCTTGATTAGTTTCCATCCGTTGCTTCTTGATCTGCCTTCAGGTGCTTTGGAGAGTAACTTGACCCCCTCTTCTTTGTGGCAGCCCCTTGACTGGCTAATCAAGAATCATATATCCTACATATTTTATTTATTGATGACAGGTGCTTTTGTGCTACCTCAATTGAAAGCAGAAAGAATCTAAGCAACTAAAAGCAGTTAAGAAAGATTACTTTAAGAATCAGTTCATATTGGATTGACTTTTTAGAAATGAGGAAGATCAAGGGAGAGACCTGCATGAGATTGGAAATATGCCCTAAATAATTATCCTATTTTAAAAAAGGAGTAGGGAATGAGCTGTCATACAAGCAGCAACTCATTGAAAAGTGGACAGAAAACTTGCTCCCCAGGAGACCCTGCATTGCCTTCATTATATTTTAACACATGCAAGTCAGTCTGAACCTTCTGACATAATTCCTCAAAGGAAAGCTTCTAGATTCTGCATATATTCATTATCGGCCTTTATGCACACGTTCAAGTCAAGTCTTAATTTCCCCAGAACTTCATGCTTAATCATTAAAACTAGAAGTGCAATCGGCACACTAAAATTCATTAAAATAATTTGGGATGATAGCTCCTCCTCCTCTTTTCTGACTTTTACTGAGAAAAGTATAATTCTTTTAGCAGAAGGGAAGCACCAGCAGTTAGCAACCTAGGATGACTGATGGAGGCCATTTTTCTGGCAAAATTTAGCTCTCTTCTCAGGGTCTGGATTTCCCAGTTGAGGCCATTTCCCTTTGTCCTTCCATTCAAGGAAGGAAAATATATATGTGCACAATCCGAGTATTATCTGCCACAACATCCTACCTGTTAATGACTACTTCAGCTTCAACCGCAATAATACATGTGCTCACAATAGATACAAACTTAACGTAAACTGCTCCAAACTTGATTGCAAAAAATTTGACTTCAACAACAGAGTGGTCAATGCCTGGAACACTTTACCTGACTCAGTAGTTTCTTCCCCAAACCCCAAAAACGTTAACCTTAGATTATCTACCGTCAACCTCAACCCATTCCTAAGAGGTTGGTAAGGGGCGTGCATAAGCGTACAATCGTGCCTACCGTTCCTGTCCTAATGTACCCATATATTCATACCTCTTCAGTCTTATTCATGCTTGTACTATTACATGTATATACAATCATGTTTTAATGTTTATACTTGCTTATAATCATATATGCTTGACAAATAAAACACATAAATAAAAATAAATGTTTTTCTTTAACCAGACACTCAAGGTGCCATATATATAATTCTCCTGTATTCCGGCTCCATTGCAGGCTTTTGAGGTCGATTCATTTTGGCAATCTTTTGAATGATCTAAAAAGCATCAAAAGAGCTCCATTAGTGCATGAGGATTTGAATTTGCATCTGCTTGATCCACCCTCTTACATATTTGGAGGTTTACCTTGTGCTTTTTTGGTTCTGTTTTCCTTTGTTATGCTTGACTGGATTATTTCTAGCAAAGTGTATATGCTGTTAATGAGAAATGTGGGAGGGGGTGGGGAACAACATGTTTTGAATTCCTCCCTACCAAGCCAAGTGACCCTTAAATGGATTCAACTGTATCTCAGGAAAAGCTGAACCTCTATTATAAAGTAGGCACTCATTTGACAGTGGCATTTGGACATAGAATTCTCCCACAGTAATGGAACATATAAATCTTATTGAGGTGTGAAGGAAATACACTTATTTCTTCAGTTATTAGGTATGCCTAAATAAAAGATAACTTTCTTACTCAAATTCATGGCAGAAAGGGGGGGGGGCATAATATTCTTTCTAACATTTTTGAGGTCAGAAACAATATTTAAATGCTGTGAAATAACTCTCTTTGTTGTTGTTTTAGCCACAAATCATTCAGAAACAATTCCAAGAGACAGAGCTACCAGGAGCTAACTTATCACTGTTGGCAGCAGAAAGATTATCATAATCCCCCATGAAACCCCTGGGAGAGAGGTTAAGTGGCTAAATAGTGTCCACATCATACTCTCTGCAAATCTGAACTAACCTACTGAATATAAAAAAAATCTCCAGGGGAGAAACCCCTAAAAAGAGTGCCGTGTGGTGGTGAATCATTAGCTTCAAGATGACTGATTTGGTGACTCAACAGTCTTGATGGAAGCAACCCAGGGAGCAACACAAAGTATCCAAAGTTTGGCTGACGATTGGAAATGGCAAGAATCTTGGGAGAGAGAGTAAGTATACCCTCTCTCCCAAAATAATAAAAATAATCAGAACACAAAATGCAAACTAGATAATCATGACCTTGTTGATGATCCTCAGTCAGTAAAGGACCTTGGAGTACTCATCTCTAATGATCTAAGTGCCAGAGCCCACTGCAACAACATAGCCAAGAAGGCATTAAGAGTGGTTAACCTAATCTTGCATAGCTTCTTATCTGGTACCATTGTACTCTTAACCAGAGCATACAAAACATTTGCTAGACCAATTCTTGAATACAGCTCATCTGTCTGGAACCCACACCACATATCAGACATTAACACAATTGAGAAAGTCCAGAGATATTTCACAAGAAGAGTATTACATTCCTCTGTTCGTAACAGAATACCTTATGAATCCAGACTTCAAATTTTGGGACTTGAAAATTTACAACTACGCCACCTTCAATCTGACCTAAGTGTAGCTCACAAAATTATCTGCCACAATGTCCTACCTGTTAATGACTACTTCAGCTTCAACCGCAACAATACACGAGCTCACAATAGATACAAATTTAATGTTAACCGCTCCAAACTTGATTGCAAAAAATTCGACTTCAACAACAGAGTGGTCAATGCCTGTAATACATTACCTGACTCAATTGTTTCTTCCCCAAACCCCAAAAACTTTAACCTTAGATTATCTACCATCGACCTCAGCCCATTCCTAAGAGGTCTGTAAGGGGTGTGCATAAGCGCACAATCGTGCCTACCGTTCCTGTCCAATTGCACCTATATATTCATAATTCTTGTACTCATAATCATGCTTGTAATATTATTATATATATATATATACAATCATGTTTATACTTTGTGTATACTTTGCTTGTTATCATATACGCTTGACAAATAATAATAATAATAATAATAATAATAATAATAATAATAATAATAATAATAATAATAATAATAATAATAATAATAATAATAATAATAATTAAAAAAACAATTGCTAGCTTTTGTTCATTGTTAAAACAATGAACAAAAGCTAGCAATTGAATACTTTAACCTCTCTCCCAAGATTCTTGCCATTTTCAATCGTCAACCAAACTTTGGATACTTTGTGTTGCTCAGTTTTCTTGCTCAGTTCAATGAAGATAAATAAGTAGGACAAAATTTCACAATTGCTATGGAGTTCAGTAAAACCAATCTGTTTTAGTGATTCAAGTCAAAGTGGGATAAAGCTAAATACAACACATAAAGCTGGGCTATGTTTTAGTGTACATATAGCCCATGAATGGAGCCATGGCCTACAGGTAATCCTCCCCTTTACATGCAGAAAGTACCAGTTTCATTATCTCAAACCCAATGACAACTGACTAGTTCATTAATCCAAGGTCAGCCTGGATCTTCCTGGTCTGCAAACCTGAAACTCCTGTTTAGCACTTTCACTTTTTTTTAAAAAAAGATAGCCATTATTAAAGTACTGGCGGGTCATTATCAACCATGCAGATACAAACTGAATTGGAGCCTGTATCAGCATAGTAAAATAGCATTCCTCCCCCCAATCCCATTTATTTGTGCCATGTTAATTCTAATCTATGTTCATTATTTTGAGGGCAAAACAGCAAGTAGGAGGTAGAAGTTACAATATATTGACGTTAACAGTAAGCAGTCTTGTGAAACTCTTCTCTAGCATTTGGATCACTTCAATATATTTACTAAGAAGTCCCAGTGGAACTTAAAATCTGATTAAAATCTCAGCCTCACTCCTTAGCGCTAAGCATGTCTTATGAAAGTATATATATATCCTTGATTTTGGCAGAAGATACTTCCCCACTTGGGTAGTCCTTAATAAGTACCTGTTCTTCCCTAGCATCACTTCTGAGTTCTTTTTTTTTCTTTTTCATCATAAAGAGGGAAATTATACATCCGTTATAAAAGGAAAAGCAATCAAACACATCATATGGTACATTTTAGTTCAGTGTAGAAAGCATAAGTTGGGTTGATTTTCAAAACAAACAATAAGAAATTCGCAGTTTATGGGCACATAAAGGTTCATGTACTACTGGGAATGGAGATAAGGATTTAGAAAAAAAATTATCTTTATCTTTAAAGTCTGGCATAATTTAGGCCCCATTTGTAAGCACCGCTAGGACACTCACTTTTCCTTCTTCTTTTTCCCCAGGGCATCCCTCTTTTTGTTTTTGTTCTCTTTCTTTTTATGAGGATTAAATGAAAAGTGATGCTGCTACCTCCATGAATGTAGCTAAAATGGGGATATTTTAATACTTGTAATTAGCATGGACATAAAAGCTGGAGCCTATATAAAAAGGTTTGTGGCCTTGATATTTGAAGGAACACGCTTTCTTGTAGATACCTCCTTAAGTAGGATTTCTCCAGAGGGACTCTCTGTAATCCACCATTGTAAGAAGTAGAGAGAGGTGCCCTGTTGAATATAGTACCCAGATGAGAGACTACCTTCTCCCTAGAGCAGTGTTTTTCAACCACAATGTTTGGAGTTGGAGCCCATACAACTTTAAGTTGCTCAGGCTGGAAAACATTCCCCTAGCAATTTAACTGATATAATGCTGACTTCATTTCAGCACTAACTTAAACTCTGGTTATTCTTATACAAACTTATAAACTCAGTCAAACCTCAGTTTACACTTTGTGCTTTCAACTGTGTTGACATAACATATTAATTAGAGAGGGAGGGAAGGAGAGACAGAGATGATAGATAGAGAGATAGACAGATAGATAGATAGATAGATAGATAGATAGATAGATAGATAGATAGATAGATAGATAGATAGATAGATAGATAGATAGATAGATAGATAATGATGATGATGATGATAGATGATAGATAGATAGATGATAGGTAGGTAGATGATAAACAGACAGATGGACAGACACACCGATAGATAGATGATAGATAGATACTGTAGATGATAG
Organism: Diadophis punctatus similis; assembly: GCA_023053685.1. Taxonomy (NCBI): domain Eukaryota; kingdom Metazoa; phylum Chordata; class Lepidosauria; order Squamata; family Dipsadidae; genus Diadophis; species Diadophis punctatus. The sequence continues at coordinate 145,298,855 of JALIGW010000001.1, forward strand.
ATAGATGATAGATAGATAGATAGATAGATGATAGATAGATAGATAGATAGATAGATAGATAGATAGATAGATAGATAGATAGATAGATAGATACTGTAGATGATAGATAGATGATAGATAGATAGATAGATAGATAGATAGATAGATAGATAGATAGATAGATAGATAGATAGATAGATAGATAGATGATGGATGGATGGATGTAGGTAGGTAGGTATGTAGGTAGATAGATGATAAACAGACAGATGGACAGACACACAGATAGATAGATGATAGATATATACTGTAGATGATAGATAGATGATAGATAGATAGATAGATAGATAGATAGATAGATAGATAGATAGATAGATAGATAGATAGATGATAGATAGATAGATAGATAGATACTGTAGATGATAGATAGATAGATAGATAGATAGATAGATAGATAGATAGATAGATAGATAGATAGATAGATAGATAGATAGATAGGTAGATGTAGGTAGGTAGGTAGGTAGGTAGGTAGGTAGGTAGGTAGGTAGGTAGGAAGATGATAGACAGATGGACGGACAGACAGACAGACAGACAGACAGAGCGAGCTTTGGCTTTCAAACTTGTTCCAGGTTTTGTAGGCAAAACTAGAGAAGAGTGGCTTGCTAAATAATTTACTTCTTTCGCCACCAATGAAAAAAGTGGAGATGAGCAGGTCCAACCTTGTTTATGAACAAGTAATTAGGTTATCTCAGAATACAAAAACTCCACAGGCCTTTATCAACATCCCAGGGAATGGTATAACATATTTTAAAAGAGTAGAAGTTTCTGGTTACTGTGGATTTTATTGAAACCGTGTTATTTCCTCCAGCAAATAGTGCTTTTCATAATCTAAAGATTATACCGTCTGCATGAGCAAGTACGGAAGTTTCCTACTGCTGTGATGGGATGACAGACCAAAGTTACTCTACACAAAGAATCTTACTTCCATTTTTTTTTCTCCTCCTTTGCACACATTATAATAACAGGCATCTGAAAGGCCTTGCTTGTTGCAAGGGAAAAGAAAGTGAACTTGCTACCAGATTCCCTTTGCTACCTTACCCTAATGTTTAGTCTTCACAAGCCCCTCTTCTCTGCGCAACAACAATGTCACGCAGTGATTTATTGCCTGTTATATGTATATGCAGGGAGCTGCATCCCTATTCATTATAATGGTTTATTCCTGAGCACGTGATTGATATGTTCTTGTACGCATGTGTGCATTCCATTCTCCATTCCTTCTTTCTGTTCCTGGCTTCCATTGAAGGAAGACCTACTTTTATATCAGGCATGTAGTTAATGAGATTTATTGTTTTTGTACCGAAATAAATATTTTTACTTAGACTTTTAAATTGCGGTTTCTTTTCTAATGTCAGAATTCCGGGGGAAAGATCTATTTCACCTCTGTGAGGATTTATCCTCACGTCGTCAAACAGGTTTATCACCTTCAGAAAATCGTACTCTTGAAGCACAATCTGCTTTTTTATTTACCCAGGAATTTAAAAGCCTGCTAGTGATGTTTTTGATTTCTGCTGCTGCTGTTCAAATTACTGTTTTATCTTTTGGTTTTTATTATACTGCTATGCTAAGGAATTGAAAAATGAAAGATGGAATATAAATAAGATCGTGTATAATAAGATTTGTGATACTGGCCAATAAGATTCACTCCAAGGTAAATGTGCATCAGGATTATATTTGAAAACTCTGGTTTAATTTAACACGGAATAATTACACCTTTCAATTCTATCCTTAAATTTGCTAAGGGAAAGTAGCAGCTTCCATTACATTGTAGAAATGCTCTGAGGAGGGAAAAAGGAGAAAAGAATTAATCCATTGATACCTTTTTTGCCACCTTTGGCTACAAGAAAAGGTAACCGAAGAGATAACGAATCTGTGTTAGGCAATCTGAACATAGAGTGAATTCCTGCATTTTTCACTGCTTGGTCTTCATTTTCTTTATATCAGGGTGACAACCTAAGCTCTTGGCCCAATTTCAGGCAGACCTCAGCCAATTTTGGAAGCACCCTGCCAGTCATTCATTCAAGCACTTTTCCTTGCAGCAGTCTGTGAGGCTGGCAGATAATGTGGGTACTAGGAAATGTTACCTGAATTTGCCTGGAATTACATGGAGGAGAAATGTTGAAATAACTATGGATGGAATCCTTGAATTCAGGAGAATGAGCCTACTCACTCATTCAGGAATGAATGAAGCCCATTAAGCATATCTAGAAATGGCAGTCTAAGGTCCAGAAAGTCATTGAGGAAAGTTACGCTATGAAAGAATACCTGCATCTCTAAGTGTTCTGTCTTCACAGAAAACAAAAGAACTTATCTTGTAAAAAAGAAAACAGGTTGAAAGGCACTGCTGCATATTCGGGCGGTTAGCACTTAAGACTTATATACCAGCCCTCTCTAAGCAGTTTACAGAGTCAGCATATTGACCCCAACAATCAGGATTCTCGTTTTACCGACTTCAGAAGAATGGAAGGCTGAGTCAATCTTGAGCCAGTGGTGGGTTCCTACCAGTGCGGTCCACTCTATAGCACCGGTAGCGGCCCCCTAGTGACATCACAGTACCGGTGCGGTCGGTTGCCGGTGCCTGGGCACTGCCATTCTTTAAAAAAAAAAATTTAAAATTTTTTTTTCTTCTGCGCATGCCCAGAAGCCGAGTTTCCGGCAATGCGCTGCCTTCCTACCCCACAGTGAGTCCAAGCAGGGGAGGATGGCTGAGGGAGCGCGTGAGACGCTGAAGGAACGGGCGGCAGGAGCTATCTCCATTCCACTCCCTTCAGCAGTCCGAGAAGCCACGAACGCACGGTGATGAAATTGACTCCCTCGGAACAGGTCCGCAATTTGGGTGTCCTCCTAGATCCACAGCTAAAATTGGAGCAACATCTTTCAGCTGTGGCTAGGGGGACCTTTGCACAAATTCGTCTTGTGCACCAATTGCGACCCTACTTGGAGAGGGAGGCTTTGCTCACAGTCACTCATGCCCTTGTCACCTCACGGCTAGACTACTGTAATGGGCTCTACATGGGGCTACCCTCAAAGAGCATCCAGAGACTCCAACTGGTACAGAATGCAGCTGCGCGAGCTGTAGTGGGTGTACCGAGATACACCCACGTAACACCTATCTTTCACCAGCTGCATTGGCTGCCAGTTAGTCTCTGGTCGCAATTTAAGGTGTTGGTTTTGACCTTTAAAGCCCTACATGGCTCAGGGCCAGGTTACCTTCGGGACCGCATCCTACCACATACCTCCCTACGACCGGTTAGGTCCCATAGAGAGGGCCTCCTCCGGGTCCCATCGGCCAAACAATGTCGGTTGGCGGGGAGAGCCTTCTCTGTGGGAGCCCTGTCCCTCTGGAACCAACTCCCACCAGAGATCCGGACTATCCCCACCCTGCTGGCCTTCCGTAAAGCCATAAAAACTTGGCTCTTCCGGCAGGCGGGGTGAATAGGAAGATCAGATTCCCCCCATGAATGTTGTTTTATAATGTTTTAACTATGCTTTTTAATTTTAAACTATGATAATTGTTTTTATTGTACGTTTCTTATCCTGTTGTACGCCGCCCTGAGTCCCACGGGATTGGGCGGCCTATAAGAACGTTTATTAAATTAAATTAAATTAAATGATCCTAGGCATTTTTGCACATTTGAGGCTTCTCGAGCTGCTGAGGGGAGGGGGAATGGGCAGCAGGACCTATCTCAGTTCCCCTCCCTTCAGCAGTCCGAGAAGCCACGCCCACCCGGTCACATGGCTGGCAAGCCACACCCACAAAATAAGCCACGCCCACAGAGTGGTAGTAAAAAAATTAGGAACCCGCCCCTGCCTTGAGCTGGTTAGGATTGAACTCCAGGCAATCAGTAGAGTTAGCCTGCAATACTGCATTCTAACTACTGTGCCATGTTCAACTAGCAAGATGAAAGAAGCCTAGGAAGTGAATGGAGATACTACTCATTACATTTACAGACACAAAGCAATACCGAGCTGGAAACCTATCAGCATTGCTTGCCTTTTGCATCTACCTGCACCAAGAAAGCTTGGTGGAAATCTTGGAGGAAGACTGGAGGGCTATGACATGCAAGTACTTTAACTATCATATTTTGTTCCATAATTCCAGATGCTGTAATGCTTGGATATGACCTAAATATGGTGAATGTTGGAGTGAATTAGACAACACAGACTGGAAAAGAAACTTCTCCAAAGAAGAGGTATGATTGAAGAAGGCCAGGAAGGAGGTATTGGGTCTTGTAAGAAAACAAGGACATAAGTAAGTTGTGTCCAAGGAGGATACTTTGTGCTGCAGTGAAGAACTCACAATTGTACCATTTTATGTCTGCAAACTGGTATGGAATGGTGTGCGTCCTCTGCTTGCCTTGTCTTCTTAACAAAGTTCACTGAAGCAACTAGTCTCTACCTTTTGGCCTAATGAGGGAGAGACAGAATTGTGATACAATAGACTCATCTGAGGATGGGACTAGGAATGGATCTTCCCAAAATATTCCCAAACAAGTAGACATTCACATGAGGCAAAAGAGAAGCAACACACCTTACCTTCCTTTGAATCTAGAGACAATTAGAAAGAGGATCAAATAGAAAGAATTTTAAAAAGTGCTCTCTCTCTCTCTCTCTCTCTCTCTCTCTCTCTCTCTCTCTCTCTCTCTCTCTCTCTCTCTCTCTCTCTCCCTCTCCCTCCCTCCCTCCCTCCCTCCCTCCCTCTCTCTCTCACACACACACACAGTCACTCACTCTCACTCTCTTACTCTTTCAGTTTTTTTGATCCCTTTATGGAAGTCTTGACATCTGGCAATCCCTGGACAAGTCCCTGCCATTTTCTTAGCAAGATTTTCAGAAGTGGTTTGTGTTGAATATTAATAAGGGAGTGAAGCCGAGGCTTCACTCAGGTCCACCAATACGGCCGGAAAAATAGTTGAATCTCATTAGTTGAGCCGTCTGACAGCTCCCTATAAAAGGGCGAGCTGTCAGACAGACAAGTTGCTGGGTTGTACCGATCTACCGAATATAGAGCTGTTGTTTGTTGACGATTCAGCATCCTGCCTCTTCTATCGCCCAATCTAAGAGTTTGCCATTGTTTTTTCCTTAGGATTGAGAGAATGGGTCTCACCAAAAACCTCCCATCTGGATTTATGTCTAAGATAGAAGTCACAATTCTTCCTGTTTCTACAAGGTGCCTTTAACCACTATACTAAACTGTTTTTTTCCTCCTTAATATATTATAGTATATATTATAGTATATATTATTAGTATACTGCAAAGTATACTACTACACCACTGCAAAGATCCTTCTCTCCTGCTACTAGCAAACTCTCTGGCACAAAGGAGTGTGATCTGCCTTTGTGCAGAAAATTCATAAGCCTTTGTCTTATGCACCAGGATTCTGGACTTCTCCTCATAATAGCAGGTATCATGCAGGATGCTCACTGACAATGCTTGTTAGTGGTTCTTGAAAAACTTGGTGGCTCCAGGAACTTGTATGGGTCCAAACAATGAATCATTACTTTGCTCACTGATGAAAGATTAGTCTAATAGGAACATGACACATTCCAGACCACCCTATATATGTCTCTTCAGAAGTACATCCTCTGATTTTGGTGCAGCTTTAGAAAGCCAATGGAAATAACAGCATTGTACAGTTCTCCTGCTAAAACATGCACTTGTTATTAAGTACCACCGAATACAATAGAGCACCTGGGTTGTACTGTTAAGTAGAGCTCAAAGCCAACACCAAAAGCATAATTATCTAGACTACCAGCCCCAAGTCCAGGATTAGCTAGCGTGAAACTGTGTGCACCTCAGCCTTATTCTTACCTGTTCACTATCTTTTCTTTTTGGTGGAAATACCACCATATATTCGTGCAAATTAAGTCCAATGTCTCAGGGCTGCTTGGTTTGATAATTATCTGACACACGCACACTGACAGAGAAATAAGCAAAAAAATGAATTCAACAAACAGGACAGAAAGCTTTCCCTAAGAACCAGACTCAATCTGCCAGCACTTGGCTATAAAGATTGGCCATAAGCCTTAACAGCTGCAGCAAATAACAGCTTCTTCATTCAGTGCTCTGAATCTGTAGAAGCGTCATCTTGCAGGGACCGTCTTTGAGCAGCAGTGCTTAAAACAGCCATGGTTCTTTGCTTTTCAGTTACGCACCACTTTTTCTGTCTACAACATGCTTCAAACTTTGCAATGGAGGAGAGATGACAAGCGGAGTTCCTCCTACCTAGTTGCCTTTCTGACCCCCGTTGCCCACTTCACTTCCTTTCATCTGCTGTAGCAAATGGAGCTCCAGGTGTAGAGCACAAAAAGTGAGGGGGAGTGAAATGATGTCAAAACAAGGAAAGAACAAAGTGGCTGGGAGGAGTTTCACTGCGCTTTCTCCAACTGCTTTTGGAGTCTCAAAAATGATAATTTGGTACTCATGGGCACACCATCTTCATTTCCAACCATATAATTTTATATATTTTTTATTCTTTGAATTTAAAATAATAAATAGGAAACTGACGCCACAAAATAAGGCACTCGTCTAGTATTGTATTTGTGCAAAATAAAATGAAAAGATACTTTGTTAGGAAACTTTCCACCTGCCCAGGAAAGAGAGACAGAGACAACGACAGAGACAAAGACAGAGACACACACAGAGAGAGGGAGGGGTACAGGTTGTCCTCAATCTATGACCACAATAGAGCCCCAAATTTCTGTTGCTAAGTGAGATAGTCGTCAAGTGAAATTTGTCCCATTTTACAACCTTTCTTGCCACAGTATTTTCAGCGAAGCATTGCAGTTGTTAAGTTAGTAATATGGTTGTTAAATGAATCTGGTTTTCCCAGATCAGAAAAGGTGATCACATGACCTTGGGACACTGCAACCATCATAAATATGAACCCGTTGCCAAGCATCTAGAATTTTGATTTATGTAACCATGGGGATGCTGCAATGTTTGTAAGTGTGAAAAATCATCATAAGTCCCTTGTTTCTGTGTAGTTCTAACTTCAAATGAATTGAAGTTAGTGAATTCACTAAGTGAATTTCTTTAAATGAGGACTTACCTGTATTGTAAAATGGTAGAGAGCATCCTGGAGAAGTAGATGTGATAAGGAGCAACTTCTCTGGTTTAACTGGAAGGACTCTGCACATGCCTCTCCTCACCAGTCATTTTGTAACAGTTCTCATGGTGTCCACTAGCCCCAAAAGCAGTGGTGGGTTGCTGCCGGTTCGGACCAGTTCTTTAGAACCGGTAGCGCTGACTCCAAGCCGAGACAGAACCGGTTCTCTGTCTCCATGTCTCCGCCTGCCCGCCCCTGGGTTATACTGGCCTTTATCTCTGCTTCCGAAGCCCAGCTGATCAGTGGCTGCAGATTGAATTGCCGCTCCTCAGCTGTGTTCTGTGCTCCTTGCCTAGTTTGCAATGCGGAAGTTCTATTCCCTCTGTACTGCGCACGTGCGCCAGGGGCGGGTTCCTAATTTTTTTACTACCACTTTGTGGGTGTTGCTTATTTTGTGGGTGTGGCTTGCCAGCCATGTGACTGAGTGGGCGTGGCTCCTCGGACTGCTGAAGGGAGGGGAACTGAGATAGGTCCTGCTGCCCATTCCCCCTCCCCTCAGCAGCTCGAGAAGCCTCGAACGTGCAAAAATGCCTAGGATCATCATCGCGCATTCGTGGCTTCTCAGACTGCTGAAGGGAGGGGAATGGAGATAGCTCCTGCCGCCCGTTCTTTCAGCGTCTCACGCGCTCCCTCAGCCATCCTCCCCTGCTTGGACTCACTGTGGGGTAGGAAGGCAGCGCATGAGCAGTGCTGGAAACTTGGCTTCTGGGCATGCGCAGAAGAAAATTTTTAAAAAAAAATTAAAAAAATTTTTTAATGGTGGTGCCCAGGCACCGGCAACCAACCGCACCGGTACTGTGATGTCACCAGCGGGCCACTACTGGTGCTATAGAGTGGACCGCAGTGGTAGGAACCCACTACTGACATGCGCACAACAAAGCGCACAGCGAAGCGCGCCCTCAGCGAACAGGCAGTGATGAAAAGTGGAACCCACCCCTGCCCAAAAGGTTTATATCTCCATACATATCCAGCAGCTACCATAAGACATGTCAATCTATTCTTTAATTTAAGCATCCCTGTAAAAAGTGATGAATGATAAACTGGATTTTTTTGGAACTAATGGGGAAGAGATAGTACACATGAAGAAAAGTCCACATTCAGTCCCTGCCATTTCTTGGTCTGAAATCTTGAACAACCATTCCAGTTGGTGCAGCTTAAAGAACCACTAGTCTGATTTAGTATTAGGCAACTTTCTATGTTTCTAAAATGTCAGGAAACGTACCCTGATTCAGAAACATGTTGATACTATGCTGAACTATCCAATTAAAGCAGATTAGAAATTAGTGTGTGGAATTCTAGTTGTCAGATCAATAAACCAATAAATAAGCAGACAGGCAGAATTGATAATATTCTTCAAGGTTCTTATCACGAACCATCCAATTATTAGACATTCCAAAAAGAGCTGTAAACATTTTAGGCATACTTTTTACATCAAATGAAACCTTCTTTTCCTTGGAGCACTTTTATTTATTTATTCATGTTTACATATAATGCTCCAGTCAAGAAATATTGGAAAATTTACATTCTGCTTATAATAACATTAAAAACCATATAAATAACAAACATCAGGCAGTAGCAAAGACCCAAGATAGACTCCTCCAATAACAGTAAAGGATACCTATACTTTTGGGAGTCATTCTTCATTCCATTTTTTCCCCAGCTGGCCACCTGAAGAGCCAATGAGACGTCAAAGCTTTTCATACGCTTAATATGTGGAATAAGGAATAAGGTTCTAAAGAACATAGAGTATCATCAAGAAGACACAAGAAAGTGATTCCTTAACTGAGGGACCATGATCTCTCCCCCTCATGTTATAGCACACACAAATGCTACTTTAAGACAGCCAGACTTTAAGCGATATATGGTTCAAAGCAGTGGTGGGTTCCTACCAGTGCGGTCCACTCTATAGCACCGGTAGCGGCCTGCTGGTGACGTCACAGTACCGGTGCGGTCGGTAGCCGGTGCCTGGGCATTTTTTAAAAAAAAAATTTTAATTTTTTTTTAAATTTTCTTTTGCGCATGCCCAGAAGCCGAGCTTCTGGCACTGTGCATGCGCTGCCTTCATACCCCACAGTGAGTCCAAGCAGGGGAGGATGGCTGAGGGAGCGCATGAGACGCTGAAAGAATGGGCGGCAGGAGCTATCGCCATTCCCCTCCCTTCAGCAGACTGAGAAGTCATGAACGTGCGGTGATGATCCTAGGCATTTTCGCACATTTGAGGCTTCTCGAGCTGCTAAGGGGAGAGGGAATGGGCAACAGGATCTATCTCAGTTCCCCTCCCTTCAGCAGTCCGAGAAGCCACGAACACGCAGTGATGATCCCAGGCATTTTCGCACGTTCGAGGCTTCTTGAACTGTCAGCAGGAGTCTAGGATCATTGAATGGGGAAAAGCATTCAGGCCGGATGGAACCTCCTAGAAGAACCGCTGCTGCGGTCTTGCTGCTTCCACTGGGGGGGGGAAGCAGCGTTGCGGGTGGGCAATGCCCCCCTGCTTCTCCAGCTGCTGCCAAACTCCCGAGGCCCATGCCCACCCGGTCACATGGCTGGCAAAATAACCCGGTCACATGGCTGGCAAAACCACAAAATAAGCCACGCCCACAGAGGTACCTTTGAACCCTGGTTCAAAGGTAACACCTTAAATTGCATCCATAAACTACTTGGTAGCCCACAATGCTCTCACAATGGAGATGTTACATGGGCAAATTTCAGGGCACCGATAGCTACCCAAACCAACCACATTCTGCATCCTGAACTTTCTACATGTTCATTATTATTATTATTATTATTATTATTATTATTATTATTATTATTATTATTATTATTATTGTTGTTGTTGTTGTTGTTGTTGTTGTTGTTGTTGTTGTTGTTGTTGTTGTTGTTGTTGTTGTTATTGTTGCTGCTGCTGCTGCTGTTGCTGTTGCTGTTGCTGTTGTTGTTGAGTACGTATTTGATAATATACATAAGTATAACAATATTTGAATACGTAAGATGGGTACAAATACAAGGGAACATTTGGACTGGGATGGTAGGCACACTGGTGTGCTTATGCACGCCCCTTACTGACCTCTTAGGAATGGGGTGAGGTCAACAATAGACAGTCTAAGGGTAAAGTTTTGGGGATTTGGGGAGGAAACCACAGAGTCAGGTAGTGAGTTCCAGGCATTAACCACTCTGCTGCTGAAGTCGTATTTTCTGCAATCGAGTTTGGAGCGGTTCACTTTGAGTTTGTATTTGTTGTGTGCTCGTGTATTGTTGTGGTTGAAGCTGAAGTAGTCGTTGACAGGAAGGACGTTGTAACAGATGATTTTATGAGTTATGCTTAGGTCATGCCGAAGGCGACATAGTTCTAAGTTTTCTAAGCCCAGGATTTCAAGTCTGGTTGTGTAAGGTATTCTGTTGCGAGTAGAGGAGTGGAGGGCTCTTCTTGTAAAGTATCTATGGACACTTTGTAATGTATTTATGTCCGATATGCGGTGTGGGTAACTGAAAGATTCAATGATGGAAATACATTATTTTGTTCAGGTGGCAGCACTAAGCTGATGTTGACTAATCTTTTTTTTTTAAGTTAAGTAGAATCTAACCTAGTTAGTTCTTAGATAAAAGACCATCATGAATTTTGACAGCTGATAACCACCATGCATATCATTCACATTTCCAGTAAAGATTCAAAATACCTTTATTCAGTTTAGACCAGGGCTGTCAAACTCCCAGTCCGTGGGCCGGATGCGTCACGTGCTGGCCACGCCCACGCCCAGTTTAGCAAAGTCCCGATACATCACACGATGCCGCCGTGATGCCGTGAGTTTGACACCCCTGGTCTAGACAATTTCTATGGTGATAGATACCAATATATTATTTTATAAAAGTTCTCTTTGAGGCTAGAACATAGTGTAAAACTTTTCAACCACATATTGATCTATTTGTATATTTTTAGCCCATTTGTTCAGACATTCACTTGTTCTTCTTCTATTTATATTTCAAAAACATTTATACGTTTTAGCAATAACATGTTCATCATTTTCACATAATTCCATTTCCAATGCAATCTTGCATTGTGCAACACCATAAAACCTTTTGTCCACTTTAATGTTTCTGATAATTATTCAGAAAAAACCATTGACAAGAATATTCTTGTGTTGTCAAATCTTCTTTTGATTTTAATTTTACAATTCTCATTAGAAAATACTAATGCATCACAATGAATTAACCATTTATGTTTACTTATCATTTCTCATCTATAAAATGCTTCCTGTGCTGACAGCCACAAAAATGGGGGGGGGGGGGTTGGCACAACCTAGATTTATATTTATTCCATATTGTAAGAATGGCCTGCCTTACATAATGATTTTTGAAATCTACATTAATCTTAACTTTGTCTTACCATGGATATTCATGCCATCCAATCTCAGATCATGTCCTTCTAATTCCAATAACTTTCACAACACCCGTTTTCATCCAAACTAACCAGCAGGCTGCAAAATAGAATTTCAAATATAGTAGACCCAATCCTCCTTTTCCTCTGCTTCTTGTAATACTCTATATTTATCTCAGATTTTATCCACTGCCATACAAATTTAGATATATCTTTCTGCCATTGTTTAACTGGTACATCAGTTGTCAAAACAGGTATTGTCTGAAACAAAAATAACATTCTAGGTAAAACATTCATTTTAATCACAGAAATTCTCTTCAACAATGACAATTGTATTTTATCCTTTCTTAACATATCGTTTTTAACTTCATTTCATGTCTTAGCAGAGTTATTTTGAAATAACATACAATTAATATTTGTCAGTCATGCCCAAGTATTTTACCTTCTTCTCAATCTTAAAATCCATTTTTTTCATCAGATCTGTTTGATCTGGTATCTTTACATCATTATTTGGTATATTATTTTTGTTAACATCTTTGTCTTATTTGCTAGTCTTGAAACCTGATAGTGACCCAAATTCTCCAAATTATTTTATTTACTCATTAAAGGTTTGATTCCCTTTAAAGAGTCTATGAAAACTAAAACCAAGTCATCTGCAAAAGCTTTTAACTCATGTGTCTCTTTTTTAAAATCTTTGGACCCATAATCCTCTCATCTTGTCTTATGTCTCTACTCAACATTTCAAGAACTAAAATAAACAGAACAGGGGAGAAATCGTTGTGCACTAGTAATCACTATTTGATAATGATACTAGTCTGTAGCTTCTAGCTAAAGTCATATCTAGTCCATCTTTGGTTACTATTTTAATCTAATTTTGGTTTGCTAATATAGATGTTATTGTTAAGGAGTGTGCAGAGAGACCCTTGAGTTATCAAGGACATGCACGTAGAAATGAGGGTTTGCAGCTTGGTATCCAGTAGATGTGAGTAATTATCTAGTCATACACACAGATACGTTAAAGTGCAATTAGTGTTTACTTTTTAGAAATAGCACAGTCCAAATAAACAATCCGGGTCATACACGTTCAGTCAGTCAATATCAAGAAGTACAATAATCTTCTTACCAGCCTTTCTTTGTCTTACATCAAACAAAGACAGCTTACAAACATATCAAACTATCATAGATTAACAGAGCATAATACAGAGAGCTCACTATATCAGTCAAAGAGTCAATCACGAATGAATCAGCAGAGAGAGAGAACCATGATCTCTAGCTCCCTCTTATGGCAACTTGCAACACTACAGCTAATCAGAATATAGCAAACATTTTAAAGCTATATTACTTAAATACATACAAACATATATTGGTGGCTTGTTTATATATTGCCAAACCAACCGTTTGGACAGAGTCCTAACAGCTATATTAGTATCTTTCTAAGTGTTTGGCCCTGTAAAATAGAGTTATTCATGCTTTGCAGAGTTTGTAAAAGTTCATCTTCAAAATACTTATAATGCAAATCCAATAATAACCAATCTGATCTAGACACCTTTCCTGGTTTAATAGCTTCTGAAGCTTCTCTTGGTGTCATTCATAATTCATTCATAATTTTCCTGTGTTCTTCTGTAATCCCCTGTAAAATTTTGTTTTCTGAGATAATCATTTATTTTCTTTACTGAAATATTCCATCTTCTATACAAAGAATAATGCAGGTAGTCCTCAACCTACGACCATAATTGAGCCCAAAATTTCTGTTGTTCAAGAGAGACATTTGTTAAGTGAATTTTGGCCCATTTTACGACCTTTCTTGCCTCAGTGGTTGAATGAATCTCTGCAGTTGATAAGTTAAGTAACCTGATTGTTAAGTGAATCTGGCTTCCCCATTGACTTCGCTTGTCAGAAGGTCGCAAAAGATGATCACATGATCTTGGGACACAGCAACGGTCATAAATACGAACCAGTTGCCAAGCTTCTGAATTTTGATCACATGCTGATGAGGATGCTGGAAAGGTCATAACTGTGAAAAATGGTCATAAGTCACCTTTTTTACTGCTGTTTTAACTTTGAATGGTTACTAAATGAACTGTTGTTAAGTCGAGAACTACCTGTATTGATAAAATGTTTTTTGTACAGCAACATTATCCATTAATACAGCATCTCCCTCTTGTAATTTCAATATCATTTTTTCCTCTTCATAATTAACATGCTAATGATTTTCCTGATTTATTCACAAATTCAAAACTTTTCCCTAGTTGCTCCCATTCTCTATCAATGAGTTTCAGAACTTCAAAGCAATTCCTGATGTTCTCCCTGAAAATGGTTGGTATATGTTAAGACCATATTGTGGATGCTGACTGGCCTTCTCCTTTGGCTTAAATTGGAGTTTGCCCTTGAGCGCTATATGATCTGTTCCACAATCAGCACCTGGCCATGTCCTTGATGCAATAATTGGCAATACCCCATGTTTAAATTTTAAATGGGGCAATTTTCCTACATTGTGCTATAGATACACTCCCCATCAACTGTGAATTTTGCTTTTTCCATTGCAGCACCTAGATCAGTGATAGTGAACCTTTTTTGGCTCGGGTGCCAAAAGGGTGTGTGTGCGCGCGATAGTGTGTGCGCATGTGCCCACACCCATAATGCAATGCCCTCCCCCCTGCGCATGCGCACACCACACCCCCACTGCCCCCCATGCATGCGTACAACCCCCCGCACTTCCCCCCTCCCACGCATGCGCACAGGCCTCACTGAAGTCTTCGGAATTCCGGTAGGCCCGTTGGGCTGTTTTTCGCTCTCCCCAGGGTTCTGGAGTTCTGTTGTCAGCTGCAGAGGCCTTCAGGAAAGCCTTGCTGCAGAAGAAATAGGCTGAGGTGTGGGAGGCCTGGCTGCAACTGTCCAAAGCCGAAGAAGTTCCTGAAGACCTCTGACAGCAAAAAGGAGGCTGGGGGTGACGCACACAAGTGAACTTCCGCTTGGCCCACTGGCCCGTTTTTGCCATCCCCAGGCTTCAGGAGTGTTTCCTAAAGCCTGGGGAGAGTGAAAAAGCCTGAAAAGAAGGCCAAAAATCAGCTGGCCAGCACGCACATGCGCACTGGAGCTGACACGGGTGCCATAGGTTCACCATCACTGACCTAGATTATGGGGCAGTTTACCTCTTGAAACTAGCCCTCTCCTCTGCTAGAGTTTAGGGGAGACTTAAAATAATTATTTTTACCCAACTTATTTAGAGTTTTTAGATTCTAAAATCTTTCAGACTTTTAGCTTTAATTGTTTTTCTTGCATATAATTATTTCACCATTAAGGGGGTGGGTTTCATGTGCATGTGTGTGTGTATACATAAAAGCAGTGAAAGAGAGAGACATTATTTGCTCAGCAAAATTGTAGGTATTTACATTTAACCGTAAGTTTAATATTGAGTTGATCTCATGACGTGATGAAGATGTGATATTACGTCTTTCTTTGATCACAAAGTTTTCTGAACCGTCTCCACTCCAATATTACAGTTATGAATACCTTCCATACTCTTCATATTTCTCTCTGACTCATGTATGATATTATTACATCTCTGAAATAATTTGTAAATTTTGAGTGATTCATGCCCGGGAATCATTACATTTAACTAATGTGGTGAAGTGCCCCTTTTTTAGCTCAGTATGACACAGTTAATTGACATTGCCAGTATTCCAGCTCAATTACGTGAGGTAAACTTTGCAAGCATCCTTTTACTGATTACTACTCCTATTAAAGGGAAACCAAGAAGCATACAAAAAGTGTAATGCAACTACCCCCAAAAAATAAACTTGATTTTAGAGTACGTTAAAAAGAACTATAATTTCCAAATCACGAGAAGTAATGGTTCCACTTCATTTTGCATGAGTCACTTCTGAGTGCCGTGTTTGAAAGAGGATGTACCAGAAGAGGTTCAGAGAAGGGCAAGAAAATGAACGCAATAATAGTTATGGAACACCAGCCCTGTGTGGAACAGTTGATGGGAGAGATTTGTGCTTTTCCTGAGAAAACTGGGAGTAGATGACAATGTTAAGATTTTCTAAAACATTTAAGGAGTTTCATACAGAAAAATGGAAGATTTGTTGGGCAATTTAATTGTGGAAAAAAGTATTGGAAACAAGACTCCAATGTCTTCAAGCATAAACTGGACAGACCTCTCTTGGTGATGTTGCAACTCAGCCTTCCCCAAACTGGTCCCCTCCAAATCACATTAGGATTGCAACTCCCGCTATTCTTCAGTACCAACACTCTTGGCATCAAATTGGAGTGAGGAGATGCCCTAGTTCTGGATTTCCGGCATCCGTTGGGGACTTGGATTAGATGATGTACATCTTTCCCTTCTAGTAGTGTAATTCTATGATGTCTCTAGTAGAAGTCCTTAGCTCTATGATATTTCAACAGTGATGAGGTAGACTCGAGGCTGAAACTAAGTATCAGTCAGCAAACAACTATATTTGTAAAATTGTATTATTTGGTTCAATGAAATGCTCTTTATGTAAAAATTGAGAAATGTCTTTCTCATTTTCCATTTCCTCTTCACGGTGTGCCACTACTACAAATGAAAAGCTATTACTAAAATAGAAGGGGAAAAAAAGAAAGGAAACTGATGATCTTCGCAAAATCAAAAATGTTTCTAATGTGAATGCTACCTCTTGGGAGTGTGAGTCAACTACTGCTATGTTTTTGGATGCTTGTTTTTCTTTGTTGCTCTGTTCTTGATATTTGGCATGTCATTGCCCCTCAGTTTAATGAAAAATGCCTTCTGAAAAGCAAAACCACTAAAAACTTATGAAATACCATAAAGGTGCATGACTGAAACCTCCACAACCTACTCTAGTTACTTCCTGAAAATCACAGGAGTTCAATAGGAATTTGGTGACTTTGATTCTGGTGCTGTAATAATAAGATATCAGCAATTATGATAGAAGAAACTAAGGTGAATCAAGTGTAATTGTCAGCTCCATACAATACCCATCTCTTGACATGCAAAGCAAATGTATCATGCATCCCAAAAATCAATACAGATACTGTCAGGCACAAGGAATTAGAATGACACCATGAACTGATCAAAGTTACTTTTTTATTGTTGCATGCCTATTTACAAGAATCTCGTCAGTCAGACTCCATTCTCTTGGGAACAGTCAAATAAAGCTTCAGGGATTCTGGGGAGGTAAGATCTGTGCTGTTTCCTCCTGTGCAAGTACTCTAAAGCTTAGCCTACTCTTCACACCTCCCCACTCTAGCCAGAGATTCCACCGCAGGTACCAAGGTATAGACAAAAACCAAATTTCTGAGAGATTCCACCTGCTTCTGCTGAATAGTAAGTAGTATGAGCCAGTTTGGAGTAGCAGTGGTGGAGACTGAGTACTAGTCCCACCTCAGGCATGAAAGATGGCTGGGTGACTTTGGGCCAGTCACTCTCAACCCAACTCATTTCACAGGGTTGTTGTTGCAGGCAAAAATAGGAGGAGAAAGGAGTATTAAATATGTTTGCAACCTTCAATAATTTATAAACATTAACAAAGGCAGGAAAGAGATTAGATGATAGATAGATAGATAGATAGATAGATAGATAGATAGATAGATAGATAGATAGATAGATAGATAGATAGATAGATAGATAGATAGATAGATAGAGTGGTGGGTTCCTACCGGTGCGGTCCACTCTATAGCACCGGTAGCGGCCCGCTGGTGATGTCACAATACCGGTGTGGTCAGTTGCCATGCCTGGGCGCCGCCATTTAAAAAAAATTTTTTTTTAAATTTTCTTCTGCGCATGCCCAGAAGCCGAGCTTCCGGCACTGCGCATGCGCTGCCTTCCTACCTCACAGTGAGTCCAAGCAGGGGAGGATGGCTGAGGGAGCTTGTGAGACGCTGAAAGAACGGGTGGCAGGAGCTATCTCCATTCCCCTCCCTTCAGCAGTCCGAGAAGCCACGAACGTGCGATGATGATCCTAGGCATTTTCGCACGTTTGAGGCTTCTCGAGCTGCTGAGGGGAGGGGGAACGGACGGCAGGAGCCTAGGATCATCGAATAGAGACAGCCCTCAACATTTTCATATAAGGAATCCATGACTGAAACCAAAAATGCTGTATGAGACTTGCTTGTCTTTTAACTATAGCATTTTCTGCATATAAAGGTTGCTGTGTTGCCATGGTGTAACACACACTTTGTATGCAAAGCTTTTCATGTAAGGTATAAAATAGCAAAAATAGTAGTAACATCTCTCTGAAATAACTAATATATGACCGGCAAGCCACGCCCACCCGGTCACATGGCCGGCAAGCCATGCCCACCCGGTCACATGGCCGGCAAGCCACACCCACAAAATAAGCCACACCCATAGAGTGGTAGTAAAAAAATTAGGAACCCACCCCTGGATGGATGGATAGATGGATGGATGGATGGATGGATGGATGGATGGATGGATGGATGGATGGATGGATAGATAGATAGATAGATAGATAGATAGATAGATAGATAGATAGATAGATAGATAGATAGATAGATAGATAGATAGATAGATAGATAGAGTGGTGGGTTCCTACCGGTGCGGTCCACTCTATAGCACCGGTAGCGGCCCGCTGGTGATGTCACAATACCGGTGTGGTCAGTTGCCATGCCTGGGCGCCGCCATTTAAAAAAAATTTTTTTTTTAATTTTCTTCTGCGCATGCCCAGAAGCCGAGCTTCCGGCACTGCGCATGCGCTGCCTTCCTACCTCACAGTGAGTCCAAGCAGGGGAGGATGGCTGAGGGAGCTTGTGAGACGCTGAAAGAACGGGTGGCAGGAGCTATCTCCATTCCCCTCCCTTCAGCAGTCCGAGAAGCCACGAACGTGCGATGATGATCCTAGGCATTTTCGCACGTTTGAGGCTTCTCGAGCTGCTGAGGGGAGGGGGAACGGACGGCAGGAGCCTAGGATCATCGAATAGAGACAGCCCTCAACATTTTCATATAAGGAATCCATGACTGAAACCAAAAATGCTGTATGAGACTTGCTTGTCTTTTAACTATAGCATTTTCTGCATATAAAGGTTGCTGTGTTGCCATGGTGTAACACACACTTTGTATGCAAAGCTTTTCATGTAAGGTATAAAATAGCAAAAATAGTAGTAACATCTCTCTGAAATAACTAATATATGACCGGCAAGCCACGCCCACCCGGTCACATGGCCGGCAAGCCATGCCCACCCGGTCACATGGCCGGCAAGCCACACCCACAAAATAAGCCACACCCATAGAGTGGTAGTAAAAAAATTAGGAACCCACCCCTGGATGGATGGATAGATGGATGGATGGATGGATGGATGGATGGATGGATGGATGGATGGATGGATGGATGGATGGATGGATAGATAGATAGATAGATAGATAGATAGATAGATAGATAGATAGATAGATAGATAGATAGATAGATAGATAGATAGATAGATAGATAGATAGATAGATAGATAGATAGATAGATAGATAGATAGAGTGGTGGGTTCCTACCGGTGCGGTCCACTCTATAGCACCGGTAGCGGCCCGCTGGTGATGTCACAATACCGGTGTGGTCAGTTGCCATGCCTGGGCGCCGCCATTTAAAAAAAATTTTTTTTTAATTTTCTTCTGCGCATGCCCAGAAGCCGAGCTTCCGGCACTGCGCATGCGCTGCCTTCCTACCTCACAGTGAGTCCAAGCAGGGGAGGATGGCTGAGGGAGCTTGTGAGACGCTGAAAGAACGGGTGGCAGGAGCTATCTCCATTCCCCTCCCTTCAGCAGTCCGAGAAGCCACGAACGTGCGATGATGATCCTAGGCATTTTCGCACGTTTGAGGCTTCTCGAGCTGCTGAGGGGAGGGGGAACGGACGGCAGGAGCCTAGGATCATCGAATAGAGACAGCCCTCAACATTTTCATATAAGGAATCCATGACTGAAACCAAAAATGCTGTATGAGACTTGCTTGTCTTTTAACTATAGCATTTTCTGCATATAAAGGTTGCTGTGTTGCCATGGTGTAACACACACTTTGTATGCAAAGCTTTTCATGTAAGGTATAAAATAGCAAAAATAGTAGTAACATCTCTCTGAAATAACTAATATATGACCGGCAAGCCACGCCCACCCGGTCACATGGCCGGCAAGCCATGCCCACCCGGTCACATGGCCGGCAAGCCACACCCACAAAATAAGCCACACCCATAGAGTGGTAGTAAAAAAATTAGGAACCCACCCCTGGATGGATGGATAGATGGATGGATGGATGGATGGATGGATGGATGGATGGATGGATGGATGGATAGATAGATAGATAGATAGATAGATAGATAGATAGATAGATAGATAGATAGATAGATAGATAGATAGATAGATAGATAGATAGATAGATAGATAGATAGATAGATAGATAGATAGATAATTATATACAGTAAATAAGAACATTTCCAGGTTTTCCTACATTCTGCCACAGTAGAAGATCAAAGTGCTTTCAGATGAGGTCGTTACTGTGAAATCACACTACCTCATTTGTGGAATTTTACTGGAGATAAAGTCCAGACAGTCATTTTCCACATATAATCCCTTTATGTTTTCCCACATTTTTCTTACCAAGCAGAAATGCATTAAAGAACAAAAGTAAAATGGTGGCGCCATGCTTTATGATTCATAGTGCCAGGAACCCCTTTTCCATCCGCAGCTATTTTGTCTGCCATCCTGAGCAAAAGCAGCCCTCGATTTCCATGGATGGGATGGGCTTTGCAGTTCTCTCTGTGAAAATGAAAACCTAGGTCCATTCCATGGAAGAGGCCATCGTGTTATTTAGCTAATTTCAATGTTGAAAGAGTCCCTGTTCTGTCTGGCCTTCAAGAAGCACTATTATTTTACCTCCTTGGCAATCATTTCCAATTGTTTAACTAAAGCAGCCATCTGCCTAACATTTTTGACATATAAATGGTTATTACTCTGATAATTTTCTCTGATACATAAGGGGCTTCCCCCCCCCCAATGTTCTTTGAGGCTAATTCGGACGTATCATTTCATCTTTGTTAATTAATATTGAAAGTCATCCTAGGGTCAGGTTGTTCAGAGCATTCAGGCTAACAAAAAATGCTGCTTCATCTGAAGACATTCAAGTTATTATTCTCCACACACTCTCCAGCCATGGCAAACTATACAGCCTGCTAGCCTGAAGCAGGGAGGATAATCAAAGAAACCCTACCATCTTTTTAAAAAATTAAAAGAAGCTGCAACTGGTCCAGAATGGACACCTATGTAACACCACTACTTTGTGAGTTGTGTGGTCTTCCAGTAGGCTTGTGGATGCAAATCAATATGGTGAATGCCGCCTATAAGTGCCTTCATGGCACAAAACCAGGTTATGTATGGGACTCCAGTTATTTCTGTCCATCCCACAAGGTCAAGGGCTCCTTTATTAAATGGCATTGAATGGGACCCAGGAGACATTACCTTGGTGGCTGTAAGGGCACCTGCCTCAATGAACTATCTCGACTCTGCTGGCTTTTCTTAAGATATTGAAAACTTGGATAGTCTCTCGAGCATTGGGGCCAGGGCATCAGGTGAGCCCATATTGAAAGGGGTGATGTAGTGGATTTTTATTGTACATCTGATATTTTGCTTGTTGGTTTTTTTTTTAATTTGAAGATAATTGCTGGAATTGCATTTGTGAATTGGGTACTCATAAACACTGAATATATAAATAAACAAAGTCAAAAGAATGATTTGAGGCTTAATGTTTCCTCTCAGGGCAAAATTTGAATCCATCAGAATATTTTATATATTCATTATTCCTGTTCAAAAATGGGAAATTCCTTGGGATTGGGAGGGCAGTTTGGCTCTATTCATGAAAGCATGCTCACAACTTCCTCGTTGTGAGATCTAAGACTATCAATTTAATTGTCTCACCTCACATTGTCTCAAGTACAGCTTACAGCTGACACATTGTCTCAAGTAAGATCAGGGGTGGGTTCTAACTTACCTCGCTGCCGGTTCGCTTCCTCCCACGCCGCGTGGGTGCGCCTTGTGGGCGCGCGCATGCATGGGCAGTGCTGAAAAATCCAATTTTTTTTAAAAAGCTGAAAACAGGATGGCGACCGCATGCACAGTGCCAGAAACTCGGCTTCTGCGCATGCTCAGAAAAAAAAATAAATATTAAAAAAATTATTATTATTTTTTAAAATTCAAAAAAAGATGGCGGCACCCACGGATAGTGCATATAATTTTGGACAAGATCTCCTTTGAGCTGGGCTTAATCCTATGGCTTTAGAGAAACATTGTCATAGTTTCCCTAGCTATTCATAAAAGTCATTTGCCATTGTCCTCCAAGATTTTTTTTTCAATTCCCCAGTCCAGCCTACAGCCCTGGTATTACCTGCTGGTTCCTCATAGCAGTAGTGATAGACTCCAACCTTCCTAAACTCCTAAATCCAGATAAGATTAACTAAGTCAGGGGTGTCAAACTTGCAGTGTCACATTGTCATCATATGATGTATCGTGACTTTTTTCCCCTTCGCTAAACCGGGGGTAGGCGTGGCCAGCACACGACACATCCGGCCCTCAGGCCACGAGTTTGACACCCCTGAACTAAGTCTTAATCCCCACATACAGTGTGCTATTACAAGATCAACTGAATGGAAAGTCAGTTCCTTAGAATTTTGAATACATTAGTGCTTAGACCTAAATCAACCAATAATTAGAGTAGAGATGGGATGGCGGCAATTGTAAGCTATTACTTTGAGAAAAAAGTTTGATCAGGCACACAAAAAAAAACCAGTAGACAATTGCGGTTGGAAAGGGTGGGATGGGGGGGGTATTATATCTCTTTTTGATATCCCAAAAATATTGAAATTAAAAATAACATTACAACTGTCAACCTAGACAATTAAATATTCGCATTCAGAATATTTATGCCAGCAAACCATATTAAATAATCAGGTATAGGTGAGTAATTAGCTCAGCTGTCAAGCAGTGTTAAATAACTATACAAGAAAGACAAATGAATTGTTCAAGTTAATATATCTAAGAACTCAATGAAAAGCTAAGAATATCTCTAAGAATAATTCTTCACCTGTATATAAACAAGTTTAAAAAAAACACTGAATAGTGCTCAGGTTAGTTTATATCTCAGTGTTCAAGTGTAGCATCTTAGATACCTTTGAAGAATAACCTAACAAGGATGTGAAACCATAGTTTGATTTCTCTTTTAAGAAGGAGGCTCATACATTTGCAAAAACTAGGTGGTTTTTGCAATTGCTATTTGCCAACTGGCCCATAAAATACAACTTTCCATAAACTCCACAGATTGTTTATTTCTTTCAGGATCCAATCTGGGTTGGTCACCGGGGCCAGACGTTTTATCTTCTGAACTTTCGGACACTTGCTGGGGTCCATCTTCAGGGGCTTGTTTGTTTGTTTGTGTTTGTTTGTTTGTGTATGTGCGGATGAGTATCTACATGTTTTCTTGCAACTAAGAGCACCATGATTTTTAGCAAGACCAGACTAATCAACAAGGCTGTAAGCCTTGATCCATTTATCCTGGCATATTCCCTTGCACGCTCCATAATAAACAACTCAGTTTACAACTTTCATTTATATTGATTTCAAGGAAAGAAAAGTGATAACCCAGTGATTTGCCTCACGGCTACCAATGTCAATAAGAGCAGAAGAAAAATAGCAAAAGCTTTGAACAATCGCAGTTTATGTAGACTTAGGCTAATTAGTCAAGTAAAGCTTGTTGAAATCTGGGTTCCTTTTCAATTAGCTGGTTTCTCTTGAAAAGGTCAGCTCAAATGATCAGAGGGCTAAAACTATACCCTTAGGAGCCAAAAGGTTATATGGGCTGGGTGTTTAACTTACCCATCACACTCATTTCTTAGGGTTTTTCTACTCTAATGAAGATCTGTGACTCTACTTCTTGTAGTTTGCATGCCATAGTTCGTGGCTTAACCAATATGATTTATTCAATATAGATGGGGGGAGGGAATCAGTTGAAAGTAAGTTTGGTAAAGGGGGACATAATATGGATGCATAAAATGATGTGGAGAACGTGAGTAACATGTAGAGTTGGTGCTATCTGGCGCAATTAAATGAAGAAAGATTCAGAAGACATTAAAGAAAGTGTTTCTTCACACTGCACACATTGGAACTGTGGAATTCAATTCCAAGGTGCAGGGATGACTGTCAAATTGCACAGCATTAAAAGTAGATTTTTTTAAAAAAATAATCAATTCATTTAATGAAAAAATTGATAAGACCATACATAATTATTTGTTCCAAGGGCTATATGAGGTATAGGTTATTTATTTCTTGGAATGTTAATTTTCAACTTATCTACCATCATTTTGCTTCTCAGGTACTCCAGAGGTGTTTTGCAGTTAGTTGATTTACAGTACTGATCACAGTTGCTATCCTAGCATTTTACCCTGTGTCATTTAAAAACTCAATAAACTCCCTCCCTCTTGCATGTCACAGGCTGTTTATATACAGGTAGTCCTTGACTTACAACCACGACTGAGCCCAAAATTTCTGTTGTTAAAAGAGTCCTTTGTTAAGTGAGTTTTCCCTCATTTTACAACCTTTCCTGCCACGCTTGTTAAGTGAATCACTGCAGTTGATCAGTTGGTAACTCGTTTGTTAAGTGAATCTGGCTTCTCCAGTGGCTTCGTTTGTCCGAAGGTTGTAAAAGGGGATCACATGTAAGTATGTAACCAGTTGCAAAGCATCAGAATTTTGATCACATGATCATGGGGATGCCATAAAGGTTGGAACTGTGAGAAATGGACATAGGCAGGGGTGGGTTCCTCCCGGTTCGGACCAGATTGCCCGAACCATTAGCAACCCACTGGTGATGTAATTTTGGCATCACGGATCTGGTTCTGTCTGTGCCGGTCCATGCTCGCCGCCATCTTTTTTTCTGAATGTTTGGCCGATTTTTCTGTGTTTGGGTGGCTTCACAGCATTCTGTGCTTTGAAAAAAGCCCTCCCGCCCGCTCCAGGGTTAATACTGACCTTTATTTCTTTGCCCGAAGCACAGCTAATGAGCTCATTCTGCTCATTGGGGTGGTGGACATCTTCATCTTCTTCAACAGAATCAGTGATATTACCTCCCTACAGTAGAGCATGCAGTCCATAAGACTCATGCAGCCCCAGACCAATATTTGCAGGACACGCCACCAAGTAAGTCCTGAGATTCAAATGTAGTCTAGACCAGGTCTGCGCATTTTGTCAAAGGGGGAAGGATTACTTTAATAAATTAAAAGCAATCATGAGTCATATCTACACACCAATCAGTTCATTGAATTTTTAAGAAACACCAGCAGGCCACACAAGACTGCTTGGTAGGCTGTACATTGCATAGTCTTGCCTGGTCTAAAACATGATTTTTCCACCTCCCCCTCATTTGGCAACAAAACAAGAGGGCTTGTGAAACTCACCTTTCCAGTAAATCCTTGCCCATCTGTGATACAACCTCACAGCCAGGCTCTCCCTGGCATTTGAAAAAAAGAAGGAAAGGAAAGGAAAGGAAAGGAAAGGAAAGGAAAGGAAAGGAAAGGAAAGGAAAGGAAAGGAAAGGGGAAAGGGAAAGGGAAAGGGAAAGGGAAAGGGAAAGGGGGGGGAGGACAGCCTCAATCAACTTAAAGCCTCTTGTTAGGAACCAAATGACATCAGAACATGCTTAAGATTAGTCTGCATCTTGATAGATACTTTATAGCAGGTACATACATGAGGGTTTAGCTACAACATCCAGGAGATGTCCATCAGGGTTTCTCTGGGACAATATTTATTTTTATTATTTATTTTATTTATTTATTTATTTGTCAAACATGTATAGGATAGTAGTAGTTTGTATAAACATAAGTAAAAAGTAACGATAAAAAAGGACAATAGGACAGTAGGACAGGGATGATAGGCACAGTGGTGCGCTTATGCACGCCCCTTACAGACCTCTTAGAAACGGGGAGAGGTCCAGTGGTGGGTTCCTACTGGTGCAGTCCACTCTATAGCACTGGTAGCGGCCCGCTGGTGACGTCACAGTACCAGTGCGGTCGGTTGCCGGTACCTGGGCGCCACCATTTAAAAAAAAAAAATTTAAAAAAAATTCTTCTGCGCATGCCCAGAAACCTGACAATTAAGTCTTTCCCCATCCCTTCGCTTGAAAATAATAAGAAGCTCGCATTTGACACTTTTCCTTCGCTTTTGCCTAAAGCTTCCCAAAGTGGGCGTTTTCCAAAAGCTTAACCTTTTATACTGTTAATTTTATACAGTTTTATACTGTTATTCTTTAGACAAAAACATTGAGGACTGTTAAAAGATGCTGTTCTTTTAACAGTCCTCAATATTTTCATCTAAGGAATCCATGACTGAAACCAAAAATGCTGTATGAGACTTGCTTGTCTTTTAACTATAGCATTTTCTGCTTATAAAGGTTGCTGTGTTGCCATGGTGTAACACGCACTTTGTATGCAAAGCTTTTCATGTAAGGTATAAAATAGCAAAAATAGTAGTAACATCTCTCTGAAATAACTAATATATGACCGGCAAGCCACGCCCACCTGATCACATGGCTGGCAAGCCATGCCCACCCGGTCACATGGCTGGCAAGCCACACCCACAAAATAACCCACGCCCACAGAGTGGTAGTAAAAAAATTAGGAACCCGCCCCTGGAGAGGTCGACTGTAGAAAGTCTAAGGTTAAAGTTTTTAGGGTTTGGGGAAGAAACCACAGAGTCAGGTAGTACATTCCAGGCATTGCTCACTCTGTTGCTGAAGTCGTATTTTCTGCAGTCGAGTTTCGAGCAGTTTACATTTAGTTTGAATCTATTACGTGCTCGTGTTTACATTTAGTTTGAATCTATTATGTGCTCGTGTATTGCTGCGGTTGAAGCTGAAGTAGTCATTAACAGGAAGGATATTTTGGTATATGATTTTATGAACTACATTTAGATCAGATCGGAGGCGACGTAGTTGTAAATTGTCTAATCCCAGTATTTCAAGTCTGGTGGAATAAGGAATTTTGTTGTGAGTGGAGGAGTGAAGGATTCTTCTTGTGAAATATTTCTGGGCTCTCTCAATTGTATTTATGTCTGATATGCAGTGCGGGTTCCAGACAGGTGAGCTGTATTCAAGGATTGGTCTAACAAATGTTTTGTATGCTCTGGTTAGCAATGTAATGTTGCCAGAGAAGAAGCTATGCAAGATTAGATTAACAACTCTTAGTGCCTTTTCCCAATGTTGTTACAGTGGGCTCTAGCACTTAGGTCATTGGATATGAGTACTCCAAGGTCTTTGACAGAGTGAGGGTCATCTACAAATTTGTTTCCTCCAAGTTTGTATTTTGTATTCTGATTTTTTTTTTGCCAATGTGTAAGACAGGGCATTTGTTGGTTGAGATTTGAAGTTGCCAGTTGTTTGACCATTCTGCTACATGATCAAGGTCTTTTT
Source organism: Diadophis punctatus similis (assembly GCA_023053685.1). Lineage (NCBI taxonomy): Eukaryota > Metazoa > Chordata > Lepidosauria > Squamata > Dipsadidae > Diadophis > Diadophis punctatus. The sequence continues at coordinate 145,325,814 of JALIGW010000001.1, forward strand.
GAAGGGTAGCAACATTGTCGGTGGTGTTAAATAGTTTAACATCATCAGCAAAGAGAACGCAGTTGCTTATAATATGATCACAAAGATCGTTTATGTAGAGTATGAAGAGTGTTGGTCCTAGAACACTGCCTTGAGGGACACCACTGTTGACAGGAGCAGGATTTGATATGGCACTTCCTATTTTGACCACTTGTTCTCTGTTAGACAGGAACGCAGTTATCAAATCATGTAGGGGTCCAAAAATGCCATAGGATTTTAGTTTCAGAAGCAGTTTGTCGTGTACTACTGAATCAAAGGCTTTACAAAAGTCTGTAAATTCCATCTATTTATTTATTTGTTTGTTTGTTTATTTATTTATTTATTTATTTATTTATTTATTTATTTATTTATTTATTTATTTATTTATTTATTTATTTATTTATTTATTTATTTATTTATTTATTTATTTATTTATTTATTTATTTATTTATTAAGAGCTGAGATGGTGCAGTGGTTAAAGTGTAGCACTGCAGTTCAGCAGTTCAACTGTTCAAATCTCACCAGCTCAAGGTTGACTCAGCCTTCCATCCTTCTGAGGTCGGTAAAATGAGGACCTAGATTGTTGGGGGCAATATGCTGAACTCTGTAAACCGCTTAGAGAGGGCTGTAAAGCACTATGAAGTGGTATATAAGTCTAAGTGCTAGTGCTAGTGCTAGTGCTAGTGCTAGTGCTAGTGCTATTTATTTATTTATTTATTTATTTATTTATTTATTTATTTATTTATTTATTTATTTATTTATTTATTTATTTATTTATTTATTTATTTATTTATTTATTTATTTATTTATTTACTTATGATTCTTATATGCCGCCCTACTCCCTGGGGACTCAGGGCGGTGTACAACATTTGAAGAACCACTAAACAATATAATTTAAAACAATTTAAAATGCATTTTAAAAAACATGCAAAACCTTACATACATGGGGGAGACCAAGATGAAGTTGTCTCAGAACCCCGCCTGCAGGAAGAGCCATGTCTTCACGGCTTTTCGGAAGGCCAGCAAGGTGGGGATAATTTGAATCTCTGGGGGGAGTTGGTTCCAGAGAGCAGGGGCCCCCACAGAGAAGGCACTCCCCCTAGGCCCCGCCAGCTGACATTGTTTGGTTGACAGGACCTAGAGGAGACCCACTCTGTGGGACCTGACCGGTCGAAGGGAAGTATGAGGTAGAATGCGGTCCAAGAGGTAACCTGGTCCTAAGCCATGTAGGGCTTTAAAGATGATGATCAACACCTTGAATTGTACCCGGAGACCAATGGGCAGCCAATGCAACTGGCGGAGTATGAGTGTTACGTGGGTGTATCTTGAGACACTCACCACAAGCACGCGCAGCCGCATTTTGCACCAGTTGAAGTCTCCAAATACTCTTCAAGGGTAGCCCCATGTAGAGCGCATTACAGTAGTCCAATCGGGAGATGACAAGGGCATGAGTGACCGTGAGTAGAGCCTCCTTCTCCAAGTATGGTCGCAATTGGCGCACCAGGCGAACCTGTGCAAAAGCCTCCCTAGCCACAGCTGTAAGATGTTAATCTAATTTTAGCTGTGGATCTAGGAGAACTCCCAAATTGCGAACCCGTTCCGAGGGAGTTAAGTTTTTTCCCTCAAGAATCATGGAGGAACAGTTGACATGGTCCTTAGGAGGCAATATCCAGAGCCACTCAGTCTTGTCGGGGTTGAGTTTGAGTCTGTTTCTCCCCATCCAGATCCTAACATCGTCCAGGCATCGGCACATTACATCCACTGCCTCCCTAAATTGAGACGGGGTGGTGATGTACAGTTGGGTGTCATCAGCGTACTGTTGAAAACTCACCCTGTGTCTATTGGTGAGAGGACCGAACCCTGAAGCACCCCACAGATCAGAGCCTAGGAGACGACCTCTGTCCTCCTGCTAACACCGACTGCATCCTGTCGGTGAGATAAGAGGAGAACCACCATAAAACAGTGCCTCCCACTCCCAACTCGCCGAGACGATGCAGAAGGATACCATGGTCGATGGTATCGAAAGCCGCCGAGAGGTCAAGTAGCACCAGGATGGAGGAATCACCCCCATCCCGGGCTCGCCAGAGATCATCCATCAGGGCGACCAAGGCAGTTTCTGTACTGTAGTCGTGCCTGAAACCTGACTGATAGGAATCTAGATGATCAGTTTCCTCCAATAGTCGAAGAAGCTGAAAAGCTACCACCTTCTCAACAACTTTACCTATAAAAGGTAAGTTGGAGACCGGACAAAAGTTCTTCAAATCCCCTGGATCCAGGGAAGGCTTCTTAAGGAGGGGTCTCACCACCGCAACCTTTAAAGACTGCGGTATGGATCCCTCCCTAAAAGAAGCATTGATCACTGCCTGGATCCAGCCACGTGCCACCTCTCTGCTGGCCGAAACCAGCCAGGAGGGGCACGGGTCCAATAAACAGGTGGAAGAGCTCATCGCACCCACGGCCTTGTCCATGTCATCAGGAGAGAAAGGCTCAAACTCCTCCCACAACACTGGACTAAGACTTGCCCCTGTCAACTCAATGGACTCTGTCCAGCCAGAGTCCAGATTCGACCAGATCTGAGCGACTTTATCCATCAGAAACTGCACAAATTACTCAGCTCTACTTTGCAAGTGTTCCTTGGTCCCCCCTTTGGCAAGGAGGGCGCGAGTCACCCTAAACAAGGTGGCTGGGCGAGAATCTGCGGATGCAATAAGAGCGGAAAAATGAGATCGTTTTGCCGCCCCTATCACCACTAGATAAGACTTAATGAAAGTTCTTAGAAGTGTTCGGTCGGATTCGGGTTTTTTACCCTAATCAAGTTGAGTGGTCCATATGTTTTTGCAGTGCAAGAGTTGCAGATTACAGGATAATTTTTTCCTGAAACCAAATTGTTTGTTGGAGAGAAGGCTGAGTCAAGGTTGACTCAGCCTTCCATCCTTCCAAGGTGGGTAAAATGAGGACCCAGATTGTTGGGGGCAATATGCTGAACTCTGTAAACCGCTTAGAGAGGGCTGTAAAGCACTATGAAGCGGTATATAAGTTTTTGGGGTTTTTAAAAATTTTAAGATTTTACTAAATTTTAATTGTAATAAATTAGGGCCATATTGAATATTTTATTTTAAATGTATTTTAATGTTTTTTACTTGGTTTAAATGTATTTTAATGTTTTTTACTTGGCTGTTCACCGCCCTGAGTCCCCTGGAGAAGGGCGGTATATAAATTTAATAAATAAAATAAATAAATAAATAAATAAATAAGTAAAGTGCTATTGCTATTATTAGTTTCTAAGTGGAGTGTAATGGATTGGTTTATGATTGATTAATATTAACTGAAAGTATTGCAGTGGGTTCTTTAGGGACACAAAAAAAAAGAGATATTTTGGCCTAGTGGTTAAGACACCAGTCTAGAAAGCGGAAGACCATGAGTTCTAGTCCTGCTTTAAGCAGGAAAGTCACTTTGGGGACTTTGAGTCAGTCACTCTCTCTCTCAGCCCAACTAACTTCACAGAGTTGTTGTGGGAAAAATAGGAGAAAGATGTGTTGGATATGTTTGCCACCCTGATCTATTTGTAAAAATAAAAATGGGATAAATAAAATACCATATTTTTTGGAGTATAAGACACACCTTTTTGCCCTCCAAAAGAGGGTTGGAAATGTTGGTGCGTCTTATACACCGAATACACCCATTTTTTTTGGCCTCCCAAAGCCCCACCCCCGCATTCCATTTTTGCAAAAAACGGGCCATTTTTTGCAAAAATGGGAGCATTTTTGCCTTCCCCCTACCCCCTAGGAGTGCTCTGCAGGCTTCCCAAACCCTCTGCATGCCCTGTTTTTGCAAAAAAAAGAGCGAAAAATGAGCCTTTTTTTGCAAAAACTGGAGTGTTTTTGCCTTCTAATTACCCCATCTAACATGACTGGAGGAGGAATTCTGGGAGTCCACTAGTCTTAAAGCTGTCAAGTTTGAAGATCCCTAGGTTAGGGGTTAGGGGTGCAAGAGTCTTCAAACTTGGCAAGTTTAAGACTTGTGGACTTCAACTCCCATTCCTGAGCTAGCATGACTGGAGGAGGAATTCTGGGAGTTGAAGTCCACTAGACTTAAAGCTGTCAAGTTTGAAGTTTGTAAAAAGTATATATGGTTGTAAAAAGTATACATGGTTGTAAAAAGTATTCTGCTTCACTGGTATTTTATTAAATAATATATTACTACACCATTTGGTTCAGAATACTTTTTTCCTTGTTTTCCTCCTCTAAAATCTAGGTGTGTCTTATATTCCGGTGCGCCTTATACTCCAAAAATACGGTAAATAAAAATAAAAATAAATATCCTGGACTTTCTTTATGCTACCTTTAAATTTGGTAGTGGAATTGAAATACCTTTGTTAACTGAACTTTGTCACCAGACTGAACTTTGTGATCAGGGAAATGAAATATCTTTGTTACTTGTAGTCAGGAGACCAGAGAAACACCCTTCTTTTCAATCTGTTAGTGACACTTACGTTGTCATCAGTCTGAGGCATTTTTATTATCCCACTATGGATACTGTTGGAATAATGATAACAAGGAATTATACCTGACAGATACCAATTACCCTTAGAGTTTTTCAGAAATAAAGAGGTCACCCAGAGTACACAGCTAATTAACAGCAGTGGAAGTATGTTACTTAGTAACTAGATGAAGCCAAAGAAGTTTCTTTGTCTGGTTTTCTTGTTTATGGGGGGGAAAAGGAACTTAAAGGATCTACAGTAACATTTTTATCCTGTAAGAAGCTTGGCCTAATTTGCTCTACAGCTCAGTTTGTTTAGCAACTACAATTTTACAACAGTCTTACCACTGAAGTTGATTTCAGCCCTGCTAACTGTAAGCACCACAATCTTAATCTGTGAACTTTTGCAAGAATCAGTCTGCTTTATTCAGCAACTCTTATTTGCAAACATTTGCTAAGGATATAGAGAACTGTTTTTCCCTTTTCTGAAGCTGTTCACATTTCCCACTTCTTCCCACTATTAAATGTTTCCAATCAGACAAGTTGTATCACTTGTATTAATATATTTATAAAGCTGATTTATTTATTTATTTATTTATTTATTTTGTTATTCTTATATGCCGCCCAACTCCCGAAGGACTCAGGAGAAACTAATCAAAGCTGGGACTGGGATATCTCATGTTGACTCTCTGATTAGCTGTAGCTCATTCTTTTCTTTAATTAAACAAATGAAAATAGCTACTGCAATGGTGAACTAATGTCTGGAAGCTGTCACCAGGTAGAATCACTGGCACTGGCTCCAGCATCATGCCAATGCATTTAGAAAAATGAGTATCAATGTATATATGTGTGTCTATGTACACTATACACATTTTATATACCCTCCAGTTCCACTGAACACAAAGCAATTTACAAAAAGCAGGAGACATGTGTTTGGTAAAATCAGGAGGACTTAATGCCAAATAACTACCCAACAGGCAGTCAACACACTAAAAGTGTTAATTCCTCACAGTTACGGCCGCGCCGGCTGCTGGTCAAGCCTGATTGGCTCTGACGTGAGCAGCCAGCAAGTGGTGAGTTGAAGCCCTGTCATTGGTTGAGAGTTTGACAGTTCCAGTATAAAAGGAGCTGTCAAGACGCCTGTTCTCTGTTCTGTTTCTGTGGTGCTGAAATAAAGGTTGCTTTTTGCTGTTCACCTCTGAAGTCTGCCTCCGTTCTTGTCAGCTTCCCCCACTGATTTAATACTGGTGACGAAGGTGGGATTAAAAGCCTGAAGGAATGCACAAAAGCCAGACTTATTAAGACCGAGTCACTAGAGCTGAGCCACGAGCTGAATTGGTCACCGGCCGGGCGATGAGAGGTCGCTGAATGCCGACTAAAAAAAACATCCTTCTCAGGATGACTACTCTACCAGCTTTTGCTCCATTCGAACCCTCAACAAAGACCTGGGACGACTATCTAACCCGATTCAAGTGCATCCTAAGGGCGAATGACTTCACAGAGCTGTCAGGGTCCTGAAAACTGCGAGGTTTCCTCAGTTCCTGCGGACATGACATGTTCGCCATAACCAGAGTTCTAACAATTCCGCAGCCTATCTACCTGGTTCTGTGGGAGACACTGATTGAAAAATTAAGGAATCACTACTCTGCAGCTCCTTCGTGCGTCGCCAGGAGACACGAGTTTTACCAGCGGTTCCAGAAAGAAGGCAAATCAATCAATGAGTATATAGCTGCCCTTAGAACTGCCACTGTCAACTGTGAGTTCTCAGATCTTGACGACCTCCTCCTGGACCAACTCATTTGCGGAGTGCAAGATCTGAGACTCCAGCACTGTTTGCTGGCTTGAAAAGAGCTGACCCTCATGACAGCACTAGATGAAGCCAGGGCTTCTGAGCTATCAGAAAAATCCATCTCGGAAATGCAGTATTCCCAACCACTGACAGCTCAACCTAGGAACCAATCGATGCATTATGAGGACACCGAATTAGACGTCCCCTCAGATGAAGAAGCAGATGTTGGCCATCTCCAAACCACGTGCAGGAAATTTACCTCAGGTGACAAATCACCTCAGGCCCACTTACCTTGGCTGTGGCGGGAACCACAGTCGAGCTGACTGCAGGTTCAGAAGCATCATCTGCCGCCACTATGGCAAGAAAGGCCACCTGTCCAGGGTGTGCAGAACCTCCCTGCCTTCCTCCAATCAACCTCCAGCACCTATCTACCCACCAAGATCTTCACCTACCACCCAAGATCCAACAGGAGACCTCCTCCCACTAGAGATGAGTGTTTCTCCATCTCCAGAACCACCCAGCCACACACCATGGCCATGAGCCAGGCAACTCTGTCCAATTTTCCTCACAAACTCTTTGTCACTGTCCACCTCGAAGGCCAGCCATGCAAGTTGGAGACCAACATGGGGTCCTCCAAATCTTTGCTGTCTTGGGCCACTATCAATCAATTACTGCCAAACTTTGACAAACGATGCCTTCAACCCTGTTTAATGTCCCTTAAAGACTACCAGGGTAAACTAATCCCTATTGTGGGTTGTGGGTCTTTTCATGTCTCTCATGCAGGTTTCCAAGGGGAGCTACCTCTCATCATTGTGAACGGACAGCTGCCATTGGTCCTGGTGCTAGACTGGTTTTCTGCCTTGCTGTCACCGGCATCCATGCTACCAGCAATGATACCTTGGATGCCCTCGCGACTGACGTTTTCAGCCCTGGCTTGGGTAAATATACAGGGAGCCCCATTTTTTTTTTAACTTGGACCCCCAGGTGGCCCCAATCCGTCTGAAGTCAAGGCGCGTCCCCCTGGCTCTAAGGCCTAAGGTAGATCTAGAACTAGATAAACTTATCACCCGGGGGTCTTAGAACCTATAGATCACTCCAAATGGGAGACCCCTATTGTTATCCCTTTGAAATCCGATGGGGCCATTAAGATTTGTGCAGATATAAAGCAACCCTTAACAGGGCACTGCAGGCCAATCCATATCCAGTCCATGTAGTCCAGCACCTCCTGCACTCCTTGGGCCAGGGCTCCATTTTCGCCAAGCTAGACCTTGCACAGGCCTATCAACAGCTCCCGGTGGATGATGCCACTGCCATGGCTCAAACCATTGTCATCCACTGGGGAGCTTTCAAGTGCAAGCACCTCCAGTTTGGTTTGAGTTTAGCCCCTGGCATATTTCAAAGCCTTATGGAAGGTTTGCAGGGGGTGGTGCCCTACTTTGACGACGTCCTAATCTCTGCCTCCAGCCACTCTGACCTCCTATGCAAATTGAGGGCTGTCCTCCTCTGTTTCCATGAGGCTGGCCTTCAGCTGTGGAAAGACAAATGCCTCTTTGGGGTCTCCAAGGTAGAGTTCTTGGGGTTCCTTGTTGACGCTGAGGGTATTCACCCAACACCCTCCAAAATTGAGGCCATTCAGCTCGCTCCTCCCCCTTCCTCCAGGGCCCAGCTCCAGGCTTTCCTGGGCTTATTTAATTTTTATTCTGTATTCCTCCCTCATTAGGCTTCTGTGGCTGAGCCCCTGCATCGCTTACTTGACGCTAGGACTGCCTCGCATTGGGGACATTCCGAGGCTAAGGCCTTCCAGGCTGTCAAAGATCTCCTTACTTCCAAGGCTGTCCTGATTCAATATAGCAACAGCCTTCCCTTAGTCTTAGCTTGTGATGCATCCCCTTATGGGGTGGGCGCAGTCCTGAGTCATGTTTTGCCCAATGGCTCAGAGGCCCCTCTCGCATTATTTATAGCCAATTTGATAGTTGTGTTGCTGGCATACATAAGTTTCATTTATTTATTTAGGATTCTTATATGCTGCCCTACTCCCTGGGGACTTCATGACTATCTCTATGGCTGCTTCTTTCACTTTCACTGACCACCAACCTCTCCTGGGGTTAATTGCCAGCGACAGACAGAGCCCTCACATCCTCTCACCCCGCATGTCCTGGTGGCTTGAGTTTCTCGCCTCCTATTCATACCAGCTGTACTATTGCCCCGGTCGCTAGATAGGCCATGCTGATGCCCTGAGCTGCTGTCCATTGCCCCTTCCATAATTGACTCTGCTCCGACATCTCCTGTTTTGCTTGTTGATGAGCTCCAGGGCCCAGTTACTGTTGCCCACATTGCTTCTCAATCGGGCGCAGACCTTCTAATATCTCAGGTTTTAGACTGGGTGCGCAGGGGTTGGCCCCTGCCCCTGAGTTCCAGCCCTATTTTAACAGACAACATGTGTTGACTGTCATGAAGGGTTGCCTGCAGTGGGGCCATAGGGTTGTCATGCCCCCAGGCCTCCGAGACTCTGTACTCCAATGTTTACACACGGTCCACTCAGGCATAGAGCGCATGAAGTCACTAGGGCGCAACTATTCCTGGTGGCCTAAAATGGACCAACAAATTGAGGCCTGGGTGGCTAAATGCCAGATTTGCCAGCAGTCTAGGCTGCCCTGCCTGCTGCCCCCATTTTCGACTGGGAGGATCCAAAAGCCCCCTAGTCCAGGCTCCACCTCGATTTGGCTGGTCCCTTCCACGTCCAGATGTTTCTAGTACTGGTGGACGCCTATTTGAAGTGGGTTGAGCTGGCTCGCATGCCCACCATTTCTTCCGAGGCCATAATTAGGATTCTGGAAGCCTTGTTTGCCACCCATGGCCTGCCTGACACGCTAGTCACAGACAATGGCCCCCAGTTCACGTCTGCCACCTTCCAGGTCTTCTTGGCACAGCTAGGGGTTCGCCATGCCACCACAGCGCCAGCACACCCAGCTGCCAATGGCTTGGCTGAATGAGCCATTCAATTCACTAAAGAGGCTTTGGGTCACCTGGGTCATTTAAATTGGCACACGAGCCTCACCACCTACCTCCTGGCACAACATACCACTCCGTGCCAGGCCACTGGCCTGAGCCCAGCCAAATTGCTCATGGGTCATCGCCTAAGAACCCAGCTTGACTCTCTATATCCCGGCTATGCCATGGGACAACAACACCATGCCACAACCACCAGTAGACACTTCCGGCCAGGCGACCCTATTTTTGCATTGAATTTTGGGACTGGTTTAAAATGGATTCCGGGGCATGTGGACCAACTAATGGGCCCATGCTCTTATAAGGTGTGCCTGGATGATGGCTGACTGTGGCAGCATCATATAAACCAATTACGCTGGTGAGTCCCATGCGATGACGCACCTTGTCCATCCGTCCACCTACCCGCCCCGGTTTCTCCCACTCCACCTCCAACCGTTTCTCCGCCTTCCACCATCGACTTTCTGCTGCTTGCCTCACATGATGCCGGGGCCTCCCAAGCGTTGGCTGGGCTTCCTAACATGGCGCCGCCCATGTCTCCAGTGGTTCCAGGGAGTTGCACTCTGCCTCCTCCTCCTTCTTCAGCCGATAGCCCTATACTGAGACGCTCTGGGCAGAGTCGCCGCCCGCCCGTCTACCTTGTGGACTATGCATGTGCCATCTGGGGGGTGAAGGGTGTTAAGTCCTCACAGTTACAACCATGCCAGCTGCTAGTCGAGCCTGATTGGCTCTGATGCAAGCAGCCGGCAAGCGGGAAATTGAAGCCCTGTCATTGGTTGACAGCTCCAGTGTAAAAGGAGCTGTCAAGTCACCTGTTCTCTGTTCTGTTTCTGTGGTGCTGAAATAAAGGTTACTGTTTGCTGTTCACTTCTGAAGTCTGCCTCCGTTCCTGTCAACTTCACCCACTGATTTAATAAAAAGATTCCAAAAGATTCCCCAAAGACTTACTGGAAGAGTCCAATTTCAAGTTTCAGAGTGTTTTGTATCTTGAGAAGCGAAGTCCCATTCCTATCATTTCATGTGGAGTGACAACCCTCCATAAACACTCCCCACATTGGGCAGGCTTAAATAACAAAGTTAGCTGGAAGTAAAAAAACCATGAAGGGGCCTGAATATGATGAGAGCATTTTGAATTGCACCTCAAATCAGGATTAGCAACCAGTACAAGAAATGTAGGTTGGGTATTCCATAACCTAAATCTATTACTACCAATCAGGAATAAGATAGAAATGTAATTTCTTATAGTTCACAACCACATAGCTTTGAGAGTTGAAGTGCATTCTGGATAATGGCAACAGACTTGGGCAAACAGGATTCAAGAGAAGGATAATTGGGTCAAGAAAGGTTTCAAGGCTCAATCTGCTCAGAAAACCATGGCAACAAGTAATCAAAAGATACTTGTCATCCGAGGATTGGCACCAAGTTTGAGAGATGGCTGAGGAAGATAACCATCACTATCTCTCACCCAAGTTAGAGGTGAGGACTTGCCAAATTATGAAACATGACATCAGTGTAGGTAGGAATGGATAGTGTCCTTCAACCCAGTGCTGGGGGACGCAGCATCAGAAGAAATAGCTTCAATAAGCACAATTGTCAACTTCATTTCCCCTTAATGTCTTTAGCTCTTAAGTGGTTCTGATCTCCTGGTCAGTTGCTTCTTTTTAAGATATGAAGCCCCTAGAACAGGGGTGTCAAACTCACATCAGCATCACTCAATGTATCAAGACTTTTTCCCCTTCGCAAAAATGGGTGTGGGCGTGGGCAGCGCATGACACATCTGGCCCATGGGTCGGGAGTTTGACAGCCCTGCCCTAGAAGATATATAATTTATATATAAGCCCCAGGAGGGGCCGAAAGGCAAAAGGAAGCTGTGATGTTTCCTTCCATACACCAGGATGACTCGACAGAATAAACATATATAACCCTTTCCTGGTGAAGAGCTGATAGGGAAGAGAACCTTGTGGCTAGAGGTTAAAACTGCTGCCTTACAAGCAGACTGCCCAGGTTCAATTCCCACTAAGGGTATGGCTATCTGACGAGAGTAAAATAGCTCGAAATAGATCTATAATAGTCTCCCTTTATTTTCATTTATCAGCAAAAAATGTTACACACACACACACACACACACACACACACACACACACACACACACACACTATATATATATATATATATATATATATATATATATATATATATATATATATATATATATATATATATATATATATATATATAATTTGAGTTTAAGCTATGATATACCCTTCTGTATTTGCTCCACCATGCCAAGCACTGACATCAAGTGTAGCCCTTAAATAAAGCATCCATTTGAGTCCTCACCTCTAACCCTTTTCTTCCTTTTCATCTGGAAACTAATTACATGAATGCTTCATTTCTATCAGGCCAATGTCTCAGGCTTCAGCAGATGTGTTTGCAGCAACAATCTGATTTAAAGCTGAGAGCATTTTATAATGGATCTAACAAATGCCAGTCTGGAAAATACCGAAAATGCACTTTTTTTTCCAGCAGACTCTCACCCGAAATATAAAGCAGCTCCTTGATGGCTTCAGAAATGTACTACAGCACATGGAAACAAGAACTACCTATTCACCTACGAGTGTAATGTACTTCTCAAGTATATTTAATTGGTGTTTTTAGTGCCACCCAAAAGAGTATATACATTATTGGGGGGTTGCTAATTAGCATGAGTTGAGCTCAAGAGCCCTTGTACAAGCACCCACCTGCCATCAGAGCTTCATTATATGAATGACAGACTTTCCACTTATTAATTGGCATTAAAAACTTGTGTGTGTAAACTAAAACCTCATACCATTATGTCAACTGGAAGTGTTAACTCCTGACTCAATGAAAGCAATCTGCCCCAGAAAGAAATTGCAAAGCAGCCATCATAATAGGAACACTGGAACTTATAATTGGATTAAAAAAAAAACCTCTCCATTCACTTGTTATATTTTATTTCTCACATAGTTAAATATATTATTTGCTTCAGCAGCTTTTCTGCCTAATTTGTGGAGATTTGAAAAGTCTGCTGCTTCAGCAATATCAAGGCCTGCTTTTAACTATTATGGCCAACACAAATTATTTGGACAATGAAACTGAAACCACCTGTAAATACAAATCTCTGTGTTAAAAAGTAATTTAACTTCTAGTATTATAACACTTTTAAAAAAGACTTTTGGCTCACATGTGCTATTGATGGGTTTCTGTATTGAAAAGAAAGTAACAGTTTTACAGACTGAATTATTTCAATTTATGTAAACTCCCAGTTAATTTATCAGATTGAAGTGGTACCCAGTTCTCTGAGGTAAGAGTACTGTTTTATTCTTCAAAACAAAAAATGAGTTGCTTATATAAATTTGAATTAGACCATTGAATCTCTTTCTTAGTTTCATTTCAATGTATGTGGAATAATGCCCATGTCCTTTTATGAATTGGTATTTAAAAGTAATTTTTAAAATAAAAAAACTGGCCTGAAATTATAGATACATATATATCTAAGGGTAGTAGCTCAACACAATTTCATTTACTTATTTATTGGATTTATAAGCTACGAAATCCTTCAGGAGTCTCTGCAGTTTACAACAGAAGAGAAAAACAAAAGAATAGAATTTATGTGGTAATAACTCCAAGCCTGACTAAAAAGACAACACTTAAGACTGCACCATAAGGAAGTGTAAAAGCACTGCCAGAACTTATGAATGTGGAGAGACAGCTGTTCAGAAGAATCCCTTCTTCAAAATTATTCTAGTGATTGTTAATATCTAGAGTTGTGAGCATTAACCAGGTGTTGGATTTCTTCAGAATGAGCGCTAAAGCCACTTATTCTGGCCTCCACACCTATTCTGCCCTTGGGCAGATATTCTAAGCCTCGTTATCTTGAATCAGGAGGGCTGAAGCAGAGCAGCATTTGCATTCCCTTAATTTGAATAGAACTCTATGTACTTAGGGATTATATGGCCTGACATGGCTGTCAATGCAATCATACAACATCAACTAATCTGCTGTCAAAAATTTAAAATATTGCAAAATATTTGTTTCCGCTCTATTACATGAGAATTGCCTAATTTTCTCTCTACTCAGTGAGCATCTCATGCATTTGCTCAGTTATTTTCATCTTACTGCCAATATATTTAGGGGCACAAGCAGAATAACAGAGTTGGAAGGGAGGTTGGAGGTTTTCTAGTCCAATCCCCTGCTCAGGCAGGACCCTATACCAGGGGTCTGCAACCCGCGGCTCTGGAGCCGTATGTGGCTCTTTCATCCCTCTGCTGCGGCTCCCTGTCACTCAAAACATGTGTCACAACCGCCAATGTGCGACACCTGCTGGCACGCGATTTATTGAGCTTTTCATCCATCTTTTTTTTCAGAGTTCAAAATGTTTTTGTTGCATGCAGAAATAAAAATTTGTTTTCTCTGTAGCAGTTCATTGATTACATAAATGCAACACACTATAGTTTTTTTTATACATAGCATAAAGGTAAAAAAACGATATATGCAGTGTTATCTTCATTTTAGATGTCAAAAGGTTTTTGTGGCTCCCGGTGTTTTCTTTTCTGTGGGAAATGGGTCCAAATGGCTCTTAGAGTGTTTAAGGTTGCTGACCCCTGCCCTATACCATCTCAGACAAATGATTGTCCAATCTCTTCTGAAAAACCTCCAGTGTTGGAGCACCCACAACTTCTGGAGGCAAGTCGTTCCACTAAATGTTCTAATTGTCAGGAAATTTCTCCTTAATTCTAGGTTGATTATCTCTTTGATTAGTTTCCATCCATCCACCAACATCTAGAATAGCCAATTCAGCATGATTTCAAGTCCCTTCCCCCACTTTCACATAACCACAGCATAAACATGGCTTGTAGAAATCTTTTTTCTAGCATGTCCCCATCATGTTGCTTCTCATCCCCCAGCCCAACTATGAGTCAAACTTAACCCATTGTTTGTAGCACCAGTGTTAAATAAGATCTTCCTATTTACTGTTCAAGGGCAGTCTCAAGGTGGAAAAAATGAGTTAGGCTTGGTCACCTATTGCCTCAGAGAAAGTCAGGAGGTTACAGTCATAAGGATCTGTAAATTTCATGCTGGTTTTCTGCCCTTGAGGTTGGATGGAGACAACAATGAAGAAAAGACCCAAAGCCAAACTGCAGCTGAATCTTCTTTTGTCCCCCTCAATTAGACATTTTAATCATATTTAGACTTTATCAAGCTCAATTTTGCATCTATTTGTAGTAATGTGTGCAAATAAACAATAGGATGGATCTTCATTAACTCAGTAGTATCTATCCAATTTCCAAGGAAGGACATAACACCCGTTCATGCTTCAGGACTGAGATATACCGACTTTGACATTTTAAACAAGACTGAGCTAGTCACGCGCAAAATAGCTGAACCAATTTTCTTAACAGCTGAAAAACACTTGGCTAAGTAGAAAATAGCTGAACCAATTTTCCTCAAACTTTTTACAGAGCAATCCAGCTCTGGGAGAAGAATGAACCGGCTATTAAATGCCCAACCAAAGTTTCTTCTTGAAAATGTTACCCTACATTTATTTATTTATTTATTTATTTATTTATTTATTTATTTATTTATTTATTTATTTATTTATTTATTTATTTATTTATTTATTTATTTATTTATTTATTTATTTATGCATTCGTTTGAGCTAGTCTTGTCTTAGAAATAGGCAAACAGAGGTAGACAAAAACATTAAATTATAACAAGGTGTAGGCGTAAAAATAAAAAATAATCTAAGCGCTATAGAAGAAAGGCGGTGACAATAGCAATAGCAACAACAATGAGAAATCCAGTTAAGTAGCCCAAGGGAACCCCCTCTCAGTTAACTTTTCTACCCCAAAAGACAGAAAAAGAATAAAACAGCTGTGGGAGTGTAAAATAGGCTTCTCTGAATATGGATTACTAAAGCATGTTACTTGGCAGATGCCACTCCAAATTCCCCTTGATCGCAACTCAGAAAAGGCAAAGAGCACAGTCTGTTCTACAGTCTTTCAAGGGCAGAGGAGGCTGTGTGAAACTCCAGAACAGAATAACAGAGTTGGAAGGGACCTTGGAGGTCTTCTAGTCCAACCCCCTGCTCAAGCGGGGAAACCCTGTACCGTGGTGGTGCAGTGGTTAGAATGCAGTACTGCAGGCTCCTTCTCCTGACTGCTGGCCACCTGCACTTTGGCAGTTCGAGTCTCACCGGCTCAAGGTTGACTCATCCTTCCATCCTTCCGAGGTTGGTAACACGAGAACCCAGATTGTTGGGAGCAATATAAAAAAATTCTCTGTAAACTACTTAGAAAGGGCTGTAAAGCACTGTGAAGTGGTATATAAGTCTAAATTCTATTGCTATTTCAGACAAATTATTGTCTTTTCTTAAAAACTTCCAGTGTTTGTGTATTGACAACTTCTGGAGGCAAATTGTTCCATGGATTAATTGTTCTAACTGTCAGGAAATTTCTCCTTAGTTCTAGGTCCTTAACTAGTTTCCATCCATTGCTTCTTGTACTGCCCTCAGGTGCTTTGGAGAATAGCTTGACTCCCTCTTCTTTGTGGCAACCCCTGAGATATTGGAACACTGCTATCATGTCTCCCCTGGTCCTTCTTTTCATTAAACTAGACATACCCAGTTCCTGCAACCGTTCTTCATATGTTTTAGCCTCCAGTCCCCTAATCTTCTTTGCTGCTCTTGTCTGCACTCTTTCCAGTGTCTCAACATCTTTTTTACATCGTGTTGACCAAAACTGGATGCAGTATTCCAAGTGTGGCCTTACCAAGGCATTATAAAGTGGTATTAACACTTCACGTGAGCTTGATTCTATCCCTCTGTTAATGCAGCCTAGAACTGTGTTGTCTTTTTAGGCAGCTGCAGCACACTGCTGGCTCATATTGTCCACTAGGACTCCAAGATTCATCTTACAGTTACTACTATTGAGCCAGGTACCACCTATACTGTACCTGTGCATTTTGTTTTTCTTGTCTAAATGTAGAACCTTACTTTTTTCACCATTGAATTTCATTTTGTTAGATAGCACCCAATGTTCAAGTCTGTCAAGATCCTTCTGTATTTTAACCCTATCTTCTGTATTTTAAGCCTATCCAGGGCTGGTTGTAAACTATTATATCTATTTCCCCAAGCAAGTCTACCTAGAAATAGCTGCTACTATTACTACCCCTGCCATTATTCTTGTTGCTACTGTTAAAGACAAATCCAGACCAAAAAGATTTCCAGACTCACAAGGATTGTGCTTTGTGTGTGGTGTGAGATGTTATCAAACATCTACATCAAGGCAACACTGGGTGTTAGGGATATAGGAAATATAGTCCAACAATGTAGAAAATACAAGATGGAGGAAGGTTAAATTTGTGACCAAGTATTTTGCTTTCTTTCTGCTCCCTTTTCAGCACCTACTGTATTTTTCTCAAGTAATTAAAACTGATGTGTCAATAATACTAACTAGAACAAACTTTTAGTTCATAGTATCATGCTAATTGAGGTATTAATTCTGTTTGGATCCTGTAAATCCTTTTCATCACCATCATAAACATGAAAACATCTGGATAATTTAATCAATAATATAAAATCTTTTTAAAGTCACAAGATTGTAATGAAACAGCTCAAGTATTCTCTGGTATTTCTGGAATATGTTCTAAAGTCACCTGACAATAAATTCCATGGAACCTATTAGCAATTATTTCTTAACTGAAATACATAAGTTCGCATCATTGATCTACTTCTTGTGCTAATGGCAGCTTGTTACATTAAGACATCATATTCTATTTTTAAGGATTATGGGTTAGGGTTAGGCTCTGGGCCAAAGTTTATTAAAATGTTTCCATAGCTTCCCAGAGAAATACTTTTTCAAGAAGTGACCTGTAAAGTAACATTTCTTGTGTCAAGCCTGGAAGCCATCTTTTACCGTTTTTTATTCAGGCCTGCCACATTTTCTACTGTGGGAAAATGGGAGGGGAGATTATATGGAGTAGCAATAGCAACAGCAATAGCACTTAGACTTATATACCACTTCATAGTGCCTTACAGCCCTCTCTAAGCGGTTTACAGAGTTCAGCATATTGCCCCCAACAATCTGGGTCCTCATTTTACCGACCTAAGAAGGCTGGAAGGCTGAGTCAACCTTGATTTGAACAGCTGAACAGCAGTCAGCTGAAGTAGGTTGCAGTGCTGCACTTTAACCACTGCGCCACCTCAGCTCAGGTGATATGTAGTCATCTAAATAACATTCTTTCCAGAAGGTCAAGGCCGCTGTGCCCGGCAGCTGCGAGGAAGTGACGGGGAGGCATCTTCAGTTTTGGATGGTGCCTGATTGGATCATGTGATGGACATGTGGGTGCTGGGCAGGGACTTGAACTTTCATTTGGGTGGAGAAAACCTAGAAGCTTTCATATTCAGTTTTTCCCAGATGTTGCCAACATGGCATCTCTAATAAATTGGAACTTTGATGAACTTCTAGCCTCAGAGTCTTATTTCATTGGGGGTGTTTATTGGAACACTGACATCTTGATTGTGTCTGTGGTAAAGAAAGGAACATTTTGAGAGATTGGGATATTGAGCCTGCCACCTTTAATAGGCGGAAGGCTACTACTCTGCAGTACAGGTAGTCCTTGAGTTACAACCATTCATTTAATAACCGTTCAAAGTTACAACAGCACTGAAAAAAGTGACCATTTTTCACACTTATGACCGTTGCAGCATCTCCATGGTCACATTGTCAAAATTCGGATGCTTGGCATCTGGTTCATATTTATGACGGTTACTGTGTT
>JALIGW010000001.1:145348904-145618904 GCA_023053685.1 Diadophis punctatus similis
CAGGAGGCCACGTGGCTTGCTAGTGCCACCACCATGAGGCAGGTAGGGTGGAGCTGCCCCACGCATCCCACACCAGCTTCCCTAAGGGCCCCCGCAGCCAGGCCACTCATGCCCCAACAACTGCCTTGCCTCATGGCTGTGGCACCAACACACTGCTCGGCCTTCTGCTCCATTGTGGCCGTGAGCAAGCAGAAGTAGGCCGGAGGCCACATGGGCTCCTGCTGTAACATGGATGTTGGTGCTGCTGCCGCGAGGCATGTGTCAGGGCATGGATGGCCTGGCTGCGGGGCCCTGAGGTAAGCTGGTGCAGGGCACATGGGGCAGCTGCATCACCACCAACCAGCCGCCTCACCTCATGGCCGCGGCACCACGAGCAACCAGACAGAATGGAATGCAGCCGGCTGCACAGGCTTAAGTAGGCCTTATTTGGGGGGGGGGGCTTATATTAGGTGCACACGTAAAAAGCATTCTAGGGCTTATTTTCCAGATAGGTCTTATTTTCAGGGAAACAGGGGTACTCCTGTTTCTTTGCTGATGTCAAGGAGACTTTTGATATTTAGGTAGAATAATGTACCTTGACTTCTGAGTTTATGTGTTCATGTGCATATTTTTCTTTTTCTTTACCAGGAGAATACTTAGGTAGTTATTTCAGAGACTCTGTGGAATCTCAAATCCTGCCATCATGAGACTTTCTGGGTTCATCTTGTGCCTCCCACAGACAGTAAAATGATCTGTGATAGCTACAGATCTGGTTATAGCCCTCTTAGTTTCTTGTGAGTATTCCAGGAATATGTGAACTGTTAGATTTCTTACAAGATCTGGAGAAAATTAACCCTTGATTATGAGATTTAAGGATTAGATCTAATTTAACTATAGAAAAAAATGTGGATTTTTAAATATATGACAATTGACAATTTATTATGTGTTAGATTAATATAAATATAAATATTGATCATGTAGAATGTTTATTAACATTTTAAGATGATTTAAATACCGATTACCCATTTAAATTAGAGAGAGGTTGTGGTATTGAATTATTATTTGTGTACTGAAAAAAGTTGGAAATGACTTTTGTTATATATTTGTTTGATGTACTTTTGTCACTTTTTAACCTGTCCTGTTGTTCCCTCCCTTTTTTACCCTTTATGTTAATTTGTATTTTAATGTTTGCTTTTGAAACTTAATAAAGAGAAACTTAATAAAGATATTTGTAAAAAGTAAATAACAAAAATCTATCCAACTTAGTCTTTCCAGTGTGGCAGTTCTGATATCAGGAAATTAATGGTTCCCAAGTTTTCCACTGGGACTTAGATGGGTCTAATCCTTTCTTCCAAAAGTTGGCCATATTTATTCTGTTGTCTCTCTCTCTCTCTGTCTCCATCACCTAAAGCAGTGATGGCTAACCTTTTTGTTATCGTGTGCTGAAAGCACGCATGCTGAAAGTGTGTGCGCCGAAAGCGTGTGCATGTGTGCACACGCACCCATAATGAAATGTGTGTGTGACCCCTCCGCGTGCCCCGCCCCCCTGTGCATGCGACCCCTCTGTGCTCCCCCACGCCCCATTTTGGGCCTAGTAGGCCTCCCTGCACTTATAGCCCATAATGCAATGCGTGCGATTCCCCCCACATGTGCCCCACCCACCCATGCATACACACATGCACCCCCAAATGCGCACGCATCTCGCGCATGTGCCCCACCCCGGCAGAGACCCCAAAATCAGCTGGCTGGTAGGAGGCGTGCCCGCATGCTCAGTGGAGCTGAGCTGGGACGACGGCTCATGTGCCCGCAGAGAGGGCTCTGCGTGCCACCTGTTGCAGGTTCGCCATCACGGACCTAAAGCATACCCACTCTCCCCACCCTCCTGATTTTCCAGATCAGGAAAAAAATGTTTTCCTAGGAAGTCCTCCTAGGAATTAAAGCATTATAGCAAAATGTTTTTAGTCAATCTACTGAATATAAACACAAAGCTGCAATCAAGATGAAAATCATACAAAGTTTATTAAAAACATTTCAAGGCAGACTTTAAAAAATACACAATGAATTTAGAACCTGTCATTTATATGCTTCAGTTTTAAAAAAAGTACTTTGATCACAAAACTCTCAATTCCTATTGAGTTGTTTATATAATGCCACCATAATCCCTCCTTAACTGTTCCATAAACATCTTTTTCACAATAAAGCACCCTTCCTCTATATATTCTGTTATTACACTGGTAACAGGAGTGTTAAATATGTTTTTCATCTATTTTTCTATTTATATACTGTGTGTCTTATTTATGTTTATTAATGAACATGTATTTTTGTATCTTCAAGGTACTGCTGATGTGTTGTTTTGTTATCTCATGTGCATAAGGTAAGCCATTGTGTTCTATTTGTGCAGTTCATTTGTGCAGAGGCTGAAAGGTAGAGGGCTGATGTATGATTTAAGCAAAAGACTTCATATTTAAAAACGTAATGAATTATAAGGCATCCAGTATAAGGTGGGTGGGTATGGGTGGGTATAGAGAGAGATGTAATCCTTGACTTACAACATTTCCGTTCAGACGCTTGGCAACTGACTCATATTTATGACGGTTGCAGTGTCCTGGAGTCATGTGATCAGCTTTTGCAACCTTCTGACAAGCACAGTCAATGGGGGAAGATTCCCTTAACAACCATGTTACTAATTTAACAACTGCAGTGATTCACTTAACAACTGCAGCAAGAAAATGGGGGGAAACTCAGTTAAACACTGTCTCTCTTAGCAACAGAAATTTGGAGTTCAATTGTGGCCGTAAGTCGGGGAATGTATGGATGGATGGATGTACCCTGTTTCCCTGAAAATAAGCCCTGGCATTTTTTACGTGTGTGCCTAATATAAGCCCTATTCCCAAAATATTTAAGCGTCTGCACAGCCAGCTGCCTGCCCATTTTGTTTGGTTGCTTGTGGTGCCGTGGCCACGAGGCAAGGTGGGTGGTGGTGGAGTGGCCCCACACACCCCACACTGGCTTACCTCAGGGCCCCCACAGCCAGGCCTTCTATGCCCTGACACCTGCCTCACAGCAGCAGCACCAATAGCCATGTACAGCAGGAGGCCACTTGGATGCCGGCCCACTTCTTCTACTTGCTCGTGGCCACAACAGAGCAGGAGACCAAGTGGTGTGCTGGTGCCATGACCGCGAGGCGAGGCAGGTGTCGGTGCATAGATGGCCTAGCTGTGGGGGCCCTGAGGTAAGCCAGTGCAGGGGGCAGGGGGCAGCACCACCCTGCCTTGCCTTGTGCCCATGGCACCATTGCTTGATCTCCTGCTCCATTGTGGCCGCAAGCAAGCAGAAGTGGGCCAGCAGACATGCAGGGTCCTGCTGGACAGGGCTGTCAGAGCCACCACCGTGAGGCGAGGCAGGTTGGGGCATGGATGGCTTGGCTGCAGGGCCAGGAGGTAAGCTATCGTAGGGTGCGTGGGGCAGATACATCCCCCTGCCTCACAGCGGCTGCACTGGCATGCTGCGTGGCCTCCTGCCCCACCCTGAGCAAGCAGAAGAAGTCAGTCTCCCATACATCGAAAAAAGTAAGACACCCCCCAAAAATAAGCCCTAGTGCTTATTTTGGGGCCCAAAAGAAAATAAGACCCGGTCTTCTTTTCGGGGAAACACAGGTATGTATGTATGTATGTATGTATGTATGTATGTATGTATGTACCGTATGTATATGAGAGATAGTGATGAAAGACCGCATTTTGCCTCATACTTCCCTCCGACCGGTTAGGGCCCACAGAGTAGGTCTCCTCCAGGTCCCGTCAGCCAAACAATGCCAGCTGGCGGGCCCTAGGGGGAGGGCCTTCTCTGGGGGGGGCCCATGCTCTGGAACCAACTTCCCCCAGAGACCCGAACCATCCCCACACTGCTGGCCTTCCGAAAAGCCGTCAAGACATGGCTCTTCCTGCAGGCAGGGGGAGGAGACTAGCTCCATCTGAGCTTCCCCCCCCCCCAGTATGACTGATGGTGAATCTTTTTTTAACGTTTTGTATATGTTTTTAATTGATGTTTTTAATCGTTGTTTATTATTAGTGTTGTCATAAAATTGTTGTACGCCGCCCTGAGTCCCTCGGGAGTAGGGCGGCCTAGAAGAACCAATAATAAATAAATAAATAAATAAATAAATAAATAAATAAATAAATAAATAAATAAATAAATAAATAAATAAATAAATAAATAAATAAATAAATAAATAAATAAAGACAGATAATCAATACTGAAAACCATGGAGTTGGATTCAATACTACTTTTGCATCTTCAAGTCTGCTTTGAAAAAAGGCAAGCATTTTCAAATTGCAGGGTTTCATGAAGCCTAACGGAAAGAGAAAGGTCTGATTTCTTGTTGATTTATTCTTTCCTTGCAGCTGCAATGTGGCCAGAGTCCAATGTGAAAAGAATGCCCTTATTCCTTTCCACATAATTTTATCTTTATTGCATTAGGTAAGGATTTGCTTGTAGATTAATGAACCTAATTTGAATTTTCCTTACAGTCATTATAAAATTGCTACATAATTTCCTACCCATCACCCTGAAAGTTGAGAATTCTTCTATAAAAGAGGAAGAAAAAGCTCTTCTCTATATTAAGAATAAGTAGATGCTCATTATGGTATTGAAACCTATAAAAACATTCTTGTTCTATATTCTCGTACAAAACAATTCAGGTTTTCTTTCTGCCCTTGTGATTTGATATCATACAAAATATCACCTTTAACATCACTTTACAATTAAAAATGCAATTAAAAATATCTCCACTTGTCTGCCATGTTTCTCTCTCTCTCTCTCTCTCTCTCTCTCTCTCTCTCTCTCTCTCTCTCTCTCTCTCTCTCTCTCTCTCTCTCTCTCCCCTCCCCTCCCCTCCCCTCCCCTCCCCTCCCCTCCCCCTCTCTCTTTGTCTCTCCCCTTGCTTTAAAGTTGCATCCCAATTTAATGTTTCTCTTAGTTTAAAATCTCAATGTTGTATAATGGCTAAAATCTGGAACATTCAGACTGTACTTGCCTTCAGCCACGGAAGTTCATAGACTAACTTTGGGCCAGTTAGTATTTCACAGCTGAACCTACAGCACAGAGTATAAAATTAAAGAACCCCCTGCGTCTGTTATGGATAAAATTCCTCCTTCCAACATTATTTAGACACATTGTAAGAATAGTTCTTATTTTGAAAAGTCAAATAACATATTGTCATACCCATGGCATACTAATTTGGGTGGTGTGTGGCAAAAAAACACTCAAGGCACAAAGATGAAAGGTGAATCAACATCTCAGCAACATCTGTCAAGTAATAGAAAGAAAGGGGAGGAAATGGCAGAAGAGCTCAGAAGGTCATTTCATGCCTGTCATTTCTTGCATATGATCACTTTTCCCCAAAGATGCCTCTTGATTTGGTTCTTTCGTAGAGAAACCAAAACCACCTTCCACATTATGACTTATCGTTGAAATGCAGTAATTTGATAGTAGTTGAACTTGAGGTTGAATTACGATACAGTAGTTGAAGCTCACGAGAGAAGAATTACTTCCCCTGATCCTCTGAGGTCTTTTCCTCGTTTATTTATGCACTTCTTGTCTTATTTCTTTAACTTCATCAAATGCTATGTAAAATCAACTTGTCAATGTGCGTCACTAAAATCACATAACAAAATTGTCTTATACTAAGCTGAGTATTGTCTAAACAGGTAGATCTTCAGCATCTAGCTACAACTGAAGACACCAGAAATTGAAGCTGTGACCTTTAAAATGCATGTGCTTTGGCACACCTCAAGTGATCCATGGGTCAATGAGGTTCTGCCAAGAGAATGGAAGACACTGATTTTGATAAGTTCTTCATTTTTGCTGCAACCTGACAATCCCCTCTAACAATATTCCAGAAGATCACCCATCCTGCAGAGCAGCTGTTCAGGAAGCACAGAAAGGAGAAATCCTCCTCTCACAATGCTGCCTTTAAAGGAAAGGATTTTCTCATATATATTTGTCATGCCCCAAACCCAAAAACGACAATACTTCCAATCTGAGTTCCTTATTGTTTCACTCCTATGGACAAAATCCTGCCAGAATGAGGACTCTACTGTTTCACATTGAGCCCTGGTGGCGCAGTGATTAGAGTGCAGTATTGCAGACAAACTCTGCCCACAGTCTGCCCACAGATCCTGATGGGGTTCATGGTTGACTTCCATCCTTTCGAGGTCGGTAAAATGAGATTGTTGGGGGCAATGATTCTGTAAACCGCTTACTGATTCTGTAAACCGCTTAGAGAGGGCTGTGAAGCAGTATATACCGTATTTTTCGGAGTATAAGACGCACCTTAGTTTTTGGGGAGGAAAATAGGGGAAAACAATCTGCCTACCAGGTATTCATCTGGCTAGCATCCTTAGTCTGGTCAGCTTCAGCACATTATTTTATCCCCTGGTTTAAGTCCTGGTTAGGACTTAAAAAAAACCTTCTTCTGAGAGAGTAACAATGAAAGAGCATGCAAGCCAGTAAGAGTTGGGAAGATCGTTAGCACCTAGTTAGGGCTAGAAAAAAACTTATTCAGAGCAAGTAGAGCAATGAAAAAAACCCTGCAAAGACTTAGGGCTGGAAAAACATTCTTCTGAGAGAGTAACAATGAAAGAGCCTGCAAGCCGGTAAGAGCTGGGAAGATAGTTAGCACTATCTTGGTTAGGGCTAGAAAAAAACTTATTCGGAGCAGCTTCAGCACATTATTTTATCCCCTGGTTAGGACTTAAAAAAACCTTCTTCTGAGAGAATAACAATGAAAGAACCTGCAAGCCAGTAAGAGCTGGGAAGATCGTTAGTACCTGGTTAGGGCTAAAAAAAACTTATTCGGAGCAGCTTCAGCACATTTTTTTATCCCCTGGTTAGGACTTAAAAAAACCTTCTTCTGAGAGAGTAACAATGAAAGAGCCTGCAAGCCAGGAAGAGCTGGGAAGATAGTTAGCAACTGGTTAGGGCTAGAAAAAAACTTATTCAGAGCAAGTAAAGCAATGAAAAAAAATTCTGCAAAGACTTAGGGCTGGAAAAACATTCTTTGGAGAGAGTAACAATGAAAAAGCCTGCAAGGTAAGAGCTGGGAAGATCTGTTAGCACCTAGTTAGGGCTGGGAAAAAAAGCTACATTCGAAGTATAAGACGCACCCAAATTTTCAGCCACTTTTAGGGAGGAAAAAGGTGCGTCTTATACTCCGAAAAATACGGGAAGTCTAAGTGCTATTGATATCTGCATCTAAATATACTCTGGGAAGTGTGAGGAAGGGTTTATTTATTTATTTTATTTTATTTGTTTGTTTTTGTCAAGTACGTATTGGTAATATACATAGATATAACATTGTTTATATACATAAGATGGGTACTGATAAGAGGGAACATTAGGACAGGGATGGTAGGCACGCTGGTGCGCTTATGCACGCCCCTTACTGACCTCTTAGGAATCGGGTGAGGTCAACAGTGGACAGTCTAAGAGTAAAGTTTTGGGGGTTTGGTGACAAAACCACAGAAACAGGTAGTGAGTTCCAGGCATTAACCACTCTGTTGCTAAAGTCATATTTTCTACAGTCAAGTTTGGAGCGGTTCACTTTGAGTTTGTATCTGTTGTATGCTCGTGTATTGTTGTGGTTGAAGCTGAAGTAGTCGTTGACAGGGAGGATGTTGTAGCAGATAATTTTATGAGTTATGCTTAGGTCGTGCCCAAGGCGACATAGTTCTAAGCTTTCTAAGCCCAGGATTTCAAGTCTGGTTGCGTAAGGTATTCTGTTGCGAGTAGAGGAGTGGACGGCTCTTCTCGTAAAGTATCTCTGGACACTTTCTAATGTATTTATGTCCGATATGCAGTGTGGGTTCCAGACAGATGAGCTATATTCAAGGATTGGTCTGGCAAATGTTTTGTATGCTCTGGTTAGTAGTGTGATATTACCAGAGTCTTTACCCTCTTTCTCTCACACATAATATCTGGATTTAGTAGTCTCTTATTCCTCTGTAATGTTACTCTCCTAGAAAGAGTATCTTCTGGGTTCCAGCCCCTTCAATTTGTGAGAGGGAGATTCTGAAAATTAATCACAAGTAAGTGATTAATCAGTAGCACTGAAGGTCAGGCATAGTTTGTCAAGTACACAGTAGAAGGAAAAAGCATCTTTTCTAAAGTCCCTCTCCAAGATTTCTGATCATGTGACAGTATTTCATTTTAGTAATTTGTACTCTCATTTCTCTAATTTGTGCAATTAGAGGCCTAAAATAGAGAAACATAGCTGAACGTTCTCTAATCTGTTTAATATTGTTATTTTAGTAAGTTTGAAAATAAATTAAAATAATTGTCCAAGGGCTCATTGATTGTCGAAGCATATTTGAAATGAACTAATCAAGAAGTAATGTCATTTCCTCCTGGACCATGGGTATTACCTGAAAAAAATTGTACCCTGTTAATCTCCCTTTCATATTTATTTTAGTATGTGGCAATAAACATTTCATTTTCTGCCTACTTTACTCTGGTTTGCAAAATTCAACGTTCTGAAATTTATGTTTTAAAAAACCCCATTTTCTTCCAAAGAATAAATTATGTTAAACTAGGAAATGTGCTCATCAGTGCACAAGGCAATGTGTCTGACATGGGAATATCTCATGTATAATTCATTTGAGAGAGAATCCAGTCAGTGTTTCTTGTTCAGAGCAACATTGTATATTTTGTGGCCATTTCTGCCTATGACACAGAATTTGACTGAAGAGCACCTTGATGATTTCACCCGAGTCAATAATTCAATGGTCCTTGAATTTGTACCTTTCATATTATGAGGCACATGTGCCTGGACTTGTGTCTCAAAAACCATTCAATGGTTCTTTTGCTTTTGAGATTTTTTTTACAGAGAGTAAAGAGGATGGCCCTGTGGGAGAGAGCAGAGAATTGTTACTAAAGAGACTAAAAGAAAAACATAAATTAAGTCTGGGACATGTAGAAAGTGTGCAAAAATGTCTCACACAGGCACCTTCCTAAATCACAGGTTATAAAAGAGAGACGAGGGGAGCATAATCAGACTAAGAGGATTATGTTACTATTGTTCATGGTTGTCCAGTCTTTTGGCTTGCATCAGCCACATGGAGCAAAGAGGAATTATCTTGGGCCACATATAAAATATAATAAAATAACAGAGTTGGAAGGGGACCTTAGAGGTCTTCTAGTCCAACCCCCTGATCAAGCAGGACACCCTATACCATTTCAGACAAGTGTTTGTCCAATCTCTTGTTAAAAATCTCCAGTGTTGGAAAACCTTCAACTTCTGGGAGCATAGCGTTCCACTAATTGTTCTGACTGTCAGGAAATTTCTCTGTAAATATATAATATAGTTAATAAATAACAAACTTCCTTATTTTTTATTATTTCGTGGGACTGTATTACTAGCTGTTGGACATGCTTGGTATAGCTCCGTGATGGCGAACCTATGGCACACGTGCCACAGGTGTCACGCAGAGCCATATCTGCGGGCACACGAGCTGTTGCCCTAGCTCTGCTCCAGCGCGCATGCGTGCGCCAGCCAGTTGATTTTCAGCTAGCCCCACCCAGCCACCCCTCCCCTCCCAGGAGTCTCCATGCGGCCCATTTTGGATGCCAGGTAAGTACAGGGCTCACGCGGAGGATCTGGGAGGGCGTTTTTGACCTCTGGAGGGCCTCCGGGGTGGCAGGGGAGGCTGTTTTCACCCTTTGGAGGCTCCAGGAAAGCCTGGGGAGTCTGGGGAGGGCGAAAAAACGGGCCTACCAGGCCCACCGGAAGTTGGAAAATGGGCCGTTTTCGCCCCCGGAGTCTTCAGGGAGGCCTGCTAGGCCCAAAATGGGGCATGGGGGGTCGTGCGCGCATGCGCAGGGGAGCGCAGAGTGTTGCACATGTATGCACAGGGGGCGGGACGCAGGGGGGGCATTAAATTATGGGTGTGGGCACGCATGCTTTCGGCACCCAAGGGAAAAAAGGTTCCCCATCACTGATATAGCTAATTTAAATAAAAGCCGTATTTGTCTTGGTGGAGTTTATTTCTTGGTCAGGTCTGTAATGTAGGGCTGACAAATTTCCATTCAACCTCAACTATATAGTACAGTTGTGTTTATGAGAGTAGCCATTTGGGAAGGTAGAGGAAAGAAGAAAAATAATTTGGAAATATATCTTCATAAAGGAAGTAGCTTACTAAATTAGAGTCAGTCAGGTGAAAGTTTCCTTCCTTAACACTCAAAAAGAGCTAATTCTAATGCTGAAAGAGGATATGCATCAGCTGTAATTAATTCTCCATTCAGTGCTCTATGATAATTTCCTTAGCTAGGATTTGTGATTGAATTGTCTGTCTGTACATGAAGCCCACTTCCATGTTTTAAGCATATAATCTAGGATCCACATCTTTTAACTATTAATGCAAAATCATAGGAACAACTGAGTGAATTTCAAATCAAAATGGAACACTAGAAGGTTATACCAAGACTACATTGTCCTCATTCATCTAGGGCAGGGATGTCAAACTTGCGGTGTGACATTGTTGTCACATAATGTATCATGACTTTTCTTTCCTTCACTAAACCGGGGGTGGGAGTGGGCGTGACCAGCGTGTGACGCATCCGGCCCAGGGGCCAGGAGTTTGACACCCCTGATCTAGGGATATTGCTGGCAAGGTAAAAGTCACAGGCTATTGGCAAAGAAAGGAAACTGGACTTTGTAGAGCGATTCAAAAAAATGACTGTGGGCATATCTGTGCGGAACACAAATACACATTTTCTTTTCACACAACTTAATTAAAATAAAATTATATTCTGCTCTATATTCCTAACCAAACATCTAAGATTCTTGAAAGGAAGGATGTAAGCAAAGTTACTTCCTTAAGTATCTTTTTTTTTTATCAGACTCTTCCCAGCACAGAGCTTCTGGCTAGAAGCCAGAAACATTGCTTGTTGGTTATTCAACTTGGAGAACCTTTCACTGGTTCACTTGTGATGAATGTATTAAATGTTCTTATCCAGCTCTGCCATGCTGAAGGATAGAAGCTCTAGCAGACTGCTGTCATATCACATGTTTTCTTACTCCCAGGGATGATATGTTGAGGATATGAGGGATTTGTCTCCTTCTGAATTAGTAATGTGGCAGATTATAGAGGTGTTAAGTTTTGAGTTTAGCCTAGGTAGCATGCCCAGCAGTCTATTAGTCTGTCAGACCTTGGCAAAAATGTATCTCTCGGAGAAAAATGATAAATAAATTTAAAAAAAGACCTCCACCTAGATAGCACTTTAGCAGATATACTGCCAATCACATTTTTTCATACATTTTTATATTGAAATAACAAATTGATGAATAGTTTAAGCAAAACTCTTGAGTCATATTCATACCAATATTTCAACATATTCATTGTAGGTCATTTCTAAGGCATATTTATTTACTTATTTATTTATTTATTTATTTATTTATATTTTTAATTTATTTTTAATTTATTTTTAATTTATTTTTAATTTTTTATTATTTATTTATTTATTTATTATTTACATTTCTATGCCACCCAACTCCCGAAGGACTCTGGGCGGCTCACATCAGCAAGAAATATAAATAGAGATATAAATAGAAGTTTAAAAAGATTAAAAAGACAAATTGAAAATACAATTAAAAACACAATCATCCATCATTCATGGGCCGACCTCGTCTATCCTCACCAGAGGTCAATGGTCCCAGGCCTGTCGGAAAAGCCAGGTCTTGACGGCTTTGTGAAAGGCCAGTAGGGTGGGGGTAGTCCGATTCTCGGGAGGGAGCTGGTTCCAGAGAGCAGGGGCCGCCACAGAGATGGCCCTCCCCCGAGGGCCCACCAGCCAACATTGTTTAGCTGACGGGACCTGGAGGAGACTGACTCTGTGGGCCCTAACTGGTCGTTGGGAGATATGTGGTAGTAGGCAGTCTCGTAAATATTCTTCCAAGCAGCAGATATATTTTTTATTTCATGGCTGCAGTCGCCAAGTCTAGATTTGAGGGAGGGGGTGATATAAGAAAATAACTGCTGCAAAGTGAGCATGAGGGAAAGTTATTATATAATTGTATGCAGAGAAAAAGATAATTATAAATGGTGTAATCAAACATAACAGGGAATAGTTGAGGTTAAAAGAGGTGCAGGTAATGATTATGTGATTCTGATTAAAATTGTAAAAATCGGAGTGGGTATAAAGGGCTAAACAAGGAGCAGATTAAATGAAATTAAAAATAAAAGTTATAATTAAGGGTGAAAATGAACTAAGAGAACTCTGGAAAGAATATTTTAAAGATTTGTATATAGGGATGATAAAGATAAATCAGAGGGGCGAATTGAAATGCTATAAATATACTGTCCAATAAAAATGATGAAAAGAAAGTTATACAGGTAGTCCTCGATTTACAACCACAATTGACCCTCAAATTTCTGTTGTTAAGCTAAGTTCATTTGTTAAGTGAACTTGCTCCATTTTGCGACCTTTCTTGCCACAGTTGTTCAGTGAATCACTGCGGTTGTTAAGTTAGGAAAACAGTTGCTAAGTGAATCTGGTTTCCCTATTTTCTTGGCTTGTCAGAAAGTCTCAAAAGGTGATCACATGACCTGGGGATATTGCAACTGTCATAAATATGAGTCAGCTGCCAAGTGTCAAATTTTGATCACGCGACCACGGGGATGCTGCAATGGTCATAAGTGTGAAAAATGTTTGTAAATCTTTTTTTTTAGTGAAGTGACTTTGAACGTTCACTAAATGATCTGTTGTTAAGTCAAGGAATGCCCATATACACAATGAGAATTGTTGAAAAATGATAGTGCTACAGGTGTTGGTGGTGTAACTGAAGAGATATTAAAATATGGATATGACTTAACTTACTGAGATTTAAGAACTTTGGACTGAAATATAGTATGTTATTAAAGATGAAATGCACACAGGAAATGAAATGGCTGTCTGCTCGCATACTGAAGAAACAAGAAGAAACAAGGAATTAAGCAAGCTAAGTAACTGAGGATAATTTATCCAACACAGTCTGGACTTATTTTAGAAAGGCATGGGGCTATTTGTCTGGTGACTGAGATTTTAGGTATAGATAGAATCAGGTGTATTGGAATTGAGAGCCAGTTTGGTGTAGTGATTAAGACATCAGACTAGAAACTGGGAGAGCCCGAGTTTTAATTCTGCCTTAGGTATGAAGCCAGCTGGTTGACCTTGAGCTAAGGTCAACCAGCTGGCTTCTCTGGAAAGTCCTGGAAAGAAGGCAATGATAAACCACTTCCAAAAAACCTTGCCAAAAAAACCTGCAGTGATTAATCTAGGCAGTCACTGGGAGTCAATGCTGACTTATAGGTTCAAATAGTAAATAACAAACAATAAATATTATTATTACATTGTACAGCTATTCGCATCTTGTTAGATATTACAAAGGCTTCTAATAGTTCAGAGTAAGTTTCTGGGCTGGGTTTTAAAAGATATGGTTTCCCACCATCTTTCATATATGAGGTTACAATTTGGTATCTCCACCCTATTGCTAGAGTTATAATGAATTCCTGTGTTTTTGCACTTGCTAAGTTATATTGTGGTACCTGACAGGGATGTTCACAGCCTCCTTTAATTTTTAACTTGGTTCTTGAACTTCTGGCTCTTTTTATTAGATAGTCACAAGATGTTATGGCTGTTGTAGCAGTGGATAGTGAATACAAGGTTCTTATAAACTAATGATATTTTGACTAATACATAATACTTTATATTATGTAATACTAGCTTGTGGAAGCTGTGCAACAATATTGTTTAAATTTTGGCTTTACCGTTGACTGGGGAAAAAATCCAATCGACTTCATTTAAAATTTAAAATATTAATACATTTCTGTAAAAATTGGGTTTTATAATTCATACAGATGGTATATCACAATGTGGTGAATTAAATATGTCTAAGTGTACAGAAATAATAGTAGATATAAATTTATAGTTCAAATTACCTTTGAATCCTATGAGAAAGATTAATGTAATTAGAATGAATCAAGATTGATGTATATTTTATTAGGAATTCCAGTGTTAATTTCTCTTTTATGCAGGTGGATAAATCATTGAGAAAATGTTTATGGAAAAGCAGGGTCCCTGGATTTTCTATGGATAAGTTCAGTTTGTCTTATGATGGTTGTGACTTTAATTTACCAGGCTTTCTGGGCATTTAAAAAAATATTTTAACATTTATATTTTTGTGGAATGATAATTTATTTGCATATCACTCCTTCAGGCTCCTTTGGAAGACAAATATGTGACTCCTTTGGAACAACATCCCTCTCAAAGATCTGTATGTCTTCACCCATTTTCAAAAGTCCCTGAAAACCTGGTTGTCTTCTTAGGCCTTAGGGAACAGTGAGGTTTGAGCCCCTGTAGGATGTTTTTATTGTTAATTGTTTATTTTATTGGTATGAAGAATTTGTCTTCAAAATGCATTTGATATTTATTCTTTACTTATTCTTCTCACTTTTTAAAGTGTAGGTTTCCCAGGTTTGTTTACAGTCAGATAGACCCTAAATAATATGTGAGAGCTGGTTAGTTGTAGTGCTTTAAGGCTTCAGGCTAGAAAGCAGGAAATTGTGAGTTCTAGGCCCACCTTAGGCACAAAGATAGCCAGGTGACCTTAGGCCAGTCACTTTCAGCCCTAGGAAGGAAGCAATGGCAAACCACTTCTGAAAAGCCTTGCTAAGACAACTGCAGGGTCTTTCAGGTCAGTATTTGAGAATGGGACATGACTGAACAGAGGGAAAAATGTGTATATGTAAATTAGATATTTAGATGCTTCAGACAGGAAGGCGGTGCAGAGCGTGGTGAGGATGGCAGTAAAGATCATTGGCAGTTCACTTCCTTCTATCCAGGACATGGAACATAAGCGATGCTTGAGCAGGGCCCACAGGATTGTCTGGGACGCTACACATCCTCTTCACGACCTCTTTTCCTTGTTACCTTCTGGGAGGAGGCTTTGTGGTACTAGAAGCAGAAGATCTAGATTTAGTCACAGTTTTGTTCATCAACCTTGTGAACTCTCAAGTTTCGTCTTTCCACTATGTATTCAGACTAGACAGTGATTAATTTGTGTGTGTGTGTGTGTATGGGTGTGTATATATGTATATATGTATATATATATATATATATATATATATATATATATATATATATATATATATATATATATATATATATATATATATATATATATATATATATATATATATATGTAAGGGTAGATATATACATTCTTTGAGAGCAGGCAACAGAATTTCATTTTTAATGTGGAACCAGGGGTGGTTTCTAACTTACCTCGCTGCCAGTTCACTTCCTCCTGCACTGCGTGGCTGCGAGTGCATGGGCGTGTCGTGCGGGCGTGCTTCACACACGTGCATGCGCAGTGCCGAAAACTTGGCTTCTGCGCATGCACAGAAGCAAAACAAAAACAAAAAATTCCTCAAAAAAAGCCAAAAACAAGATGGCAGCGCATGCGCAGTGCAGGAAACTTGGCTTCTGCACATGGCAAAAAAAGAGCAAAAAATTCCCCCCCAAAAAAATATTTAAAAAAGATGGCGGCATCCACAGACCAGCACTGACAGAACCGGCTCCATGACGGCACCACCAGTTTACTACCGGTTCTATAGAACCAGTGCGAACCAGGAGGAACCCACCTCTGTGTGGAACCATTATATATGTTGCATTCTATTATTCAGAAACAACAGACAAAATGCTAAGTGCTTGAATAATTGCTATGTACACTGGTTTAAACAAGAATAATATATCTGACTATATTCAAAAGTATGTTCTAAATGGCTGTTAATACTCTTCTTATTACATTAACCTCATTACTTAGAAGTAATTCAAGGCCTGAGGCCAAGCTGTCTGTCGTTACTTTGCCAAGACACTATTGATAAACTGTTTTGCCAAACCTGAATTTCTCTTAGAAAAAAAAGTAGCCACCGTCATGTTTAAAAAAAGAAGACTGCCTTTACGTAATATGCTTGTGATAAATGTAATCATGATTTCTTTCAAGTTGAGGTGATATGACCATAGAGCTCTCCTTTGTTTGAATAAGCACTCTGACAAAAAATAGAAATTAACAGCTTGGAAGTTTAAGACATTTGCATTCAACCTAAGTCACAAAGACTGAACATTGCAATCTGCTCTTTTTATTAACAAGTCTCAATCTCACTTGTAGAAGTTCTGTCAGTAAAGGAAGACATTTTTTTGGCACTGAAGGACAATTACTATGTACACACACACATACACACACACACACACACACACACACACACACACACACTCATGACTATAATCTCCTTTTATAAGCTTATTTCAAACAGATAATTGAACCAAAGCCATTAGGCTAATTCCAAATGCTTTCATATCAAATTATAGAGACCACAAAGTGTAGTCTAACACTGCTAAGAAAGTTAAGCCATCAAATTCACCTCAAAATTAAGAATAAGATGTTGGGTCTCTACCCTCCGCTTTTTTTTAACAAGAAATGACAATATAATAACTATATCAAGAAGGCAATGTTATGTTACTATGAGCAACATGTGCAATATGTATTTGGGGCATGTAATTCAAATAAAAAAATTTAGTAGTGGGTTTTATAATGCAAACTCAAATCTAGATAATTGACAGCCTTATTCTATTAGCCATAAAAAGCTGGTATGGCAAATACTAAAATAAAACGTTAAAATATAAGTTATTCAGCTGTACATTCTAAATCAGGGGTTCCCAATCACCAGGCCATGGCCCTACTTCTGAGCTGTGAGCTGTTTCGAACTGGGCTGCGGAAGCACCGAGTGAGCACATGTGCATTCCCACTGGCACGAGCAGCACACAAGAGCATGTGCGTGACTCCATTTGTGCAAGCGGTGGGCGTGTGTACGCGTCACTCATGCAAATGGAGCTGCACACATGCGCTTACTGGCCACTTGCATGGAACCATCCCCTCTCCCCCCCCCACCTCCGCCATCAATTTGCAAAGTCGGAAAAGTTGGGGAACTCTGCTTTAAATGGTTCAGATTCTGCTGGCAGAAACTTGGTGAAAAATTCAGACCAGCTGATATTTTGATGAAACCAGGACCAATCATAGTTTAAGTGAGTCCCCCTGTTGGAAAAGGTGTCCTGGTAAAATACCATGGTGGGATGCCATGATTCCAACTGTCAGGCGGTGGTGGCAGAAGAAGGAAACAAGCTGCAGTATTGTCCTGTCCCCATCAGGCACAAATAATCAGGAACAAGAGTTGAGTTCAAAACACTAAGAGTTTATTCTTGTCACCTATACACAGGAATTTGAACATCTAATAGGTCCCAGCTAAATTGGCACTAGATAAGGACTTGGGTCTGTTGTTACTGCACAATGACTCCAAACTGCGCAATGACTCCAAACTAATTACGCCTTTAACCCTGCCCTCCCCTCCAGCTCAGCCAGCTCATATCCTCCAATTCCCACCTCCTGATTGAAGGCATAGCTTCTCGAACCTCTTGTTCCAGCACTAGATTTACAGGGTGGGAAAGGGAAGGTTCAAATACATATCAGATATGTCTGCCAAATTGGTCAGTTTTGTCACAATGACAAAACAAGCATCACTATGCAATCTCCCTCCCTTATGTATATATCATCATTCCAGCCCCCTGAACATCTCTCTCAGATACACTAGCTCTCTCACACATACACTATGATGTATATTAGAAGGAGCAATGCAAACTGCAGTGATGGGTGGGTTGGCATGTCTAAAATCAAGAGCTACAAACCGCTTATACTCCAGTCCATGGCAGTTGTTCTCAGACACTAGTCAGAAACGACTTGGATGTGACACTCCAGGGACTTTGGAATTAACCTAGTATGTGGGTTTCAGTTCTGTATTTTAAATGGTGTAGAAAAGGATAGTACAGAAAAAGATCTCACATATTGGGGAAAGTACAATTTATTACACGCTGACCTCATGCAATTTTTTAGTTTGGTGCCGATATTCAAATTAGTTTCTGCCTGGAGATATTATCCCTGGATTATATTACTCCTGGACTATAACGACCATTTATCCCATTCAGTTAATGATGGGAGTCAAGGATATCTGTGGACTTCAAATCAGTCATTGGATTAAATTGATCACAAAATGGGCACTTTGGCTGCAACTTTCGCTAATTAATGAAAGAGTTCTCCAACCTCTAGGAGCATCCATGATCAACTTCAAGTCCAGCAGTCTTAGCCATATATCCAGATTCCAGATCTTATAAGCACCATCCAGCCACTCCTAAAATCTCCCCTTAGACTTGCAAGGATCCCACAGAAAACATGACCTGGCAGGGCAGAATTACAGCCTTCAAGGACCATAGATTGAGGAACTATCCACGCACAAAAATCCAACTTGTTCACAAGGGGAAAAAAAGAATTGCAAAATCTAATTAAAATGGGGAAAAATCCCTTTTCCCAAACACTGGAAACAACTTTTTCAAACTACAATAATAAAAATACCTCTCAATTCTGAAGGCTAATTACCTGTTCATCACAAAAGGGAACCCAGCAATCAAAGGTTAGGATTCTAGTTGCTAAATGCAAAGAATTTTATATTATACTTTAGAGTTGTTCTTTCTCTGTTGACTGTCCTCCAGATGAGACAATACATAGCATCCTTCCATGCCCTCCAGTCTCCCACTTGGAGATTCTGAAACTAATGAAACAAAAAATGGAAAATGAGATATTCCCTAGCAGTAATCAAATACTACCTGAAGTGCAGAAGGGAAATGCTGAATAATGGACTTCTGCCATGCCCTCCCTCCCTCCCTCCCTTTCTTCTTTCTTTCTTTCTTTCTTTCTTTCTTTCTTTCTTTCTTTCTTTCTTTCTTTCTTTCTTTCCCTTTCTTTCTCTTTCTGTCCCTTTCTTTCTTTCTTCCTTTCCTGCCTTCCTGCCTACCTGTCTGACTGATTGACTACCCCCCCTCTTTCCTGCCTGCCTGCCTGCCCTCCCCTCTCCCTCCCTCCCTCCTTCCCTCCTTCCTTCCTCATTTCTTTCTTTCTTTCCCTTTCTTTCCCTTTCTTTTCTTCTTCCTTTCCTGCCTTCCTGCCTGCCCTCCCTCCCTCCTTCCTTCCTTCCTTCCTCCTTTCTTTCTTTCTTTCTTTCTTTCTTTCCCTTTCTTTCCCTTTCTTTCTCTTTCTTTCTTTCTTCCTTTCCTGCCTGCCTGACTGATTGACTGATTGACTACCCCCTCTCTTTCCTGCCTGCCTGCCCTCCTCACTCCTTCCTTCCTTCCTTCCTTCCTTCCTTCCTTCCTTCCTCCTTTCTTTCTTTCTTTCTTTCTTTCCCTTTCTTTCTTTCTTTCCCTTTCTTTCTTTCTTTCTTGCCTTCCTGCCTTCCTGCCTGCCTGCCCCCTCTCTTTCCTGCCTGCCCTCCTCCCTCCCTCCTTCCCACATCAATAACACATTCCAAGTTCCAGGTGACTCGAATTGGCCTCTAATTATTCCTCTCCCTAAGACAGGCAACAATACAGACATTACCAATACATTGAACATATGCAGCAAGCTACAGTATAAGTCTGCTCTTTGTACAACAAGCTACTGGACTGGCTGACACAGGAGAAATTCATGGCAGACAAGCCACTGGCATTTAGCGAGGGCAGATTTACAACGGATCAGTGTGTCATCTTGCAATTCCCACTTTAAAAAAATACACACATAGACAGCAATGCCTTTTACATGCGGCTTTTATCAGTCAAAAATCAGCCTTCAATTCCATCCCAAGTTATACGCTCTGGTGGAAGATCTTCCTTACATCTTAGGAAAATATCTAATATTTGATCTCTTATATCAACCGACTGTCATAGGATGTTGCATGAAAACACAGTGCCCCACTGGGCACAATGAAGCTTGCTATCTTACTGCAAACATTCCAATCTGTCAAAAGGTCACGTTTTGGCTCTTCTGCTGTTTAATATCTTTATACACTTATAGATTGCTACTTTTACCCCACCCCACCCCCAAAAAACCCCTCAACCTCCTCCCCAAGCTCAGGGACACATATTTGACAATGATGCTGTTTGATGATGACACAACAATTGTCTCACTTACACAGGTGAGAGTTCAGGGAAATTGGCAGGCCTACAAGGAGGAAAGTCATATAAGTGATCGCCCCAAGACTGAATGTCTGGATTTCTTGGGAAGACCTAGCCGCCATAAACATCAATGGCAAACCGGAATTAACAAAATAGAACCAGTTCCAGCTTTTAAATATCTTGGATCCATTTCTCAAGCTTCTGGAATTTGGCAGGAACAATCTAAAAGTCGTTTCTGCCAAAGCCAATAATAATGCCAAGACACTCCTGGGCTTTTTTTTTTAACTGAAAAGTTATAGATGCCTATCTTTTACTATTAAAGCTGTTTAAAGTTAAATCTATATCCCAAACGTTCTATTTATTTATTAAATTTAGATGCTTATCTCACTTTCCAAAGCGATTCAGAAAGACATCTACAATATCTTGGATGCTGTTTAATTGAAGTTTTTACAATTACTCATCCTTGATGATTTTGATGCATCAAAATGGAAAGGAAAATATTCAGCTGAGCTGTTTCCATTCCTTCCTGGAAACTTTTCAGAATTGCAAACTAATTGTTCAATCTGATTTCATCCCTGAGCTACAAATATTCTCCTTTATCAATCTGATTTATTCAGCCCTTTCTTTTTTCTTATTTTGTCTCACTCTAATGTTTTCACCGATGAGCAGTATTGGATGGGAGGATTTTAATCAGAGAAATTTTCCTTATAATCAGAATGAACCCAAGACCTTGATGCATGTATTCCTTCACTCTCCTTTATATGATAATGAACGCAATGTTTATTGCTTTTAAAATAATAACAAAGAAAAGGGAAAGGGAAAAAACATAATTATAATGCAGATATGTTTTCAAAAAAAGAAACAATATATTAAAAAGTGCTTTAAAAAGTGAAAAGTACAACAGAAAAAAATGAAGTATATGTTACATTTACAATACTATATATATTTATCTAATGCAAATATTATTCAAGTACTTATATATTCATGTCTAATACACTTATATAACTATCTTGCTTTTTTAACCTACTGTATTTTGTATGAGTCCCATATTTCATTATACTTGTCAACACGAAGTCTAGATCTATAGGCAATCCACTCATAGGTGTCAAATGCAATCAGGTATTCAATCCATTGGCTGAAAGGAGCCATGCATTTATCTTTCCAATGTTGTAATATCAGTCTTTTAGCCATAGTAAGGGCACCAAGCATCCATTGATGTCATCCAGTTGTCAAATTCCATGTACTAAGTATATAGTTCAAAAGAATATTACCCTCTGAAAATGTTAATGTTTGTTGCAGTTATATCTACCGTATATAATTCACTATTTTTTACCCAAAATTTAGTCAGTATTGGACATTATAAAAACATATAAAAGCTTTAAAGACGCATTATTACATTTCCAACAAAATGCTGTCTTAAGCAGACCTTTTCTATTCAAACATAATGGAATCCAATAAATCCCAAATATTACTTTTGTGGTTGTTGTATAAGTTGTAGATTAATATCCATTAACATTCTTATGTAGAAGTTAGGGCACTTTCCCATAAGCAATACAGGAACCTCTAATTCTTTATTCCACCCATTTCTTAGCATCTGCATATCAAATTGATTTATTGATAACAAATATCTATAAAAATGAATAGCAGGGGTTTTTAGTTTTACAAGATTTAACAATATTCTAGTATTTCAGATGTCTCCAAAGCTGAAAATGCTGCTGGTCCAAAGAAAGTTGTTAAAAAATGTTGCAGCTGTGAATATTGCCATTGGGTTACATCTGACAGATGTTCTTTATTCTTAACACAGCATATATTAAAAATTCAACTTTATCATCTATTAGTTGGTGCAAAATCAAGATCTCGCTTTCCATCCAATTATTCCATGTCACCATCTTTTTCCCAATTCTTAAAGATAGCTTTCTCATAAAGTCAATTTAGCATGGCAAAAAGGGTCAAATCTTGTTTTATTAGAGATTACATTCTATAACTTTCTAATTGGTGTATTTGTTTTCAGAGATACTAGAGTCCTAGTGTATTTTGATCCTAATATTGTCCATCCAACCAAAGGTGCTAGATCAGTGGTTCCCAACCTTTCTAATACCGCGACCCCTTAATATAGTTCCTCATGTTGTGGTGACCCCCAACCATAAAATTATTTTCGTTGCTACTTCATAACTGTAATTTTGCTACTGTTATGAATCATAATGTAAATATCTAATGTGCAGGATGTATTTTCATTGTTACAAATTGAACATAATTAAAGCATAGCGATTAATCACAAAAACAATATGTAATTATGCCAGATCAGAAATTCTCGGGCCAGTCTTTGCAAGAGCACAAGGAATATCATCTTCCACAACAAGTCTACTTCTGTATTTAGACTTGATAACCAACAAGTGTACAGCAATATTTCTCAATCTCAGCAACTTTTAAGGTGCCTGGACTTCAACTCCCAGAATTCAAAGCAAAGCTGGCCCCTTAGCTGATGCTGCCAAAGCTCGGCCGCCAGGCGTCACAAACACCTCTCACCGAATGGCACCTCTCCCGACCAATCGGAGGGCTCGGGCGAGTTGAGTCGATATGGCCAGGCTTGTGGCAGTGGGGGGGGAGCTGAGGATGCCGGGGCGACCCCTGGGAAATGGTAATTCGACCCCCAAAGGGGTCCCGACCCCCAGGTTGGGAACCACTATGCTAGATAGTCTACAGTTGCCCAAATTGGAAAATTAACACCAATTGTTTTTTTCCAACATTTCATACTTGACATTAGATAAACATGATAATATAGCTCCAAATTTGAAAAACTGACCGCTCCCTCATTAATTTTCTGTAATGATAGTCTTGAAATCAAAGAACCCCATAGAAATTTTCCAAACAAAGAATTTATTTTCTGAAAATATTTTCCAAATTTATGAACTGGGATTCCTCTTGAAATATAAATTAATCTGGGAATAAAATTCATTTTGAGAGTATTCACCTTTCCCAAGAGAAGCTCTCTCTACATTATTTATGTTGCATGTTACTAACTGAGTTATATATTTTGCTAGGCACTTACCTAGCTATTTAATGGATTCAACACAAGTACAGAATTGATATTCCTTAAATGGAAGGGTAGCCGAATATTCACATATCAAATTTTCTTCATTCTCATTATTTGGCTACATTTCTTAGTTTGAGATTAGGGGAAGATATTTCTCATAGCTTCAGTCCTACTTATCTAACCATTTAAAGTGTGGGGTTATGGGGGAGAGATAAGCTTAGTAAAATGCTGTTCTCACATTGCCAGGCAAGTGCTTCAGCACCCATTACTGCTGCCTTGTTTAGATCCATTGTTTTAGAGTTTAAAAAACAAAATATGTCCTCAGGCATAGAAGGAACCCTATATAGAATAGAAAAGATAATCAGTCTCTACAGATAAGTAAAACCGTATTCTCACTGTTTTTCATACATTCATCAAATCATCCCTATTTCTGATCCTTGTTGACATACTTTTAACAGTATGTAATTAAGTTCAATAAACGTTCTCATCTATGATTGATCTATCATTTATCTATCATGCTGTTCTCAAACTGAAAGAAGTAAATTTGAAGTTGAAGGCATTGTTAGCATCAAAGCTGATGTGGGTTGGAGCATTTGAAACATATACATTCATTTTATAGATTCCACGTTGATACTATATGTAGCAGTAAAATGTATTCACAGAACAACGTGGAATAGGAAGCAGTTGCTTGGATGATGAATTAAAATGAATCTATAAATATGCTTTTTAAAATCTTTTAGAAGCCCTAAGAATAGCCATAGTTTAAATGTGACCATGTAGATTTCCAGAACCCATCCAGAAGTGGTATTCAGCTGGTTCCGACTGGTTCAGGAGAACCGGTAGTAGTGACCTGCTGGTGGGCCCGCCCCAGCGCTATGCCATCCTATTTAAGCACATTTTGAAGCTGCGTGCATGCTTGCAAGCCACGCATGCAAGCAAAGTGTATGCGTGGAAGGCTGTATGCATGCGTTGAATGCACATGTGTACGTCAAACACATGGGTGCTCACATTTCCGAACCAGTAGAGAAAGTAAGTGAATATCACCTCTGAGCCCATCCTATAGTTTTCCCACAAAGTTTTTTGAAGCCTAGACAGGCACTTACTTTCTGATAGTAAAGGGTCTTGTGAGAAGAACAAGCTGTTCTTCTCCATTTCCTGCCCAAACTCCAAATTACTTGGCCAAAAAAAAATGGTTTCAAGAAGTCACTCCTCTCTTTATTAAAATTTTACTTAACTACTGTTTTCTACCCAGTGTTTTCCAGCATGTTCAGGGTCTGCTCTCTCTCTCCCCCCCCCCCGGATCAACTGAGTGTCTATAGGTTGGCACTGGAACTGATTAAACTAGGGGTGGGTTCCTCCCGGTTCGGACCAGATCGCCCGAACCATTAGCGACCCGCTGGTGATGTAATTTTGGCATCACGGATCCGGTTCTGTCTGTGCGGATCCAGTCCGTGCTCTCCGCCATCTTTTTTTCTGAATTTTCAGCCGATTTTCCTGTGTTTGGATGGCTTCACAGCGTTCTGTGCTTTGAAAAACCCCTCCCACCCGCCCCCGGGTTAATATTGACCTCTATTTCTTTGCCCGAAGCACAGCTGATGAGCTCCTCAGCTGTGTTTTGGGCTAAATCCACCTTCTAAGCATGCGCGGAAATGAAATCACGCGAGCGGACGTGCGACGCGAACAGGTGGCGAAGGTAAGTGAAACCCACCCCTGGATTAAACCATGAGCTTGATGTCATGGGTTAAGAGAGTGACTGGCCCAAAGTTATCCAGCCAATTTCCATGCCTAATGTGAAACTAGAACTCATAGTCTCCTAGTTTCTATATAGTGCCTTAACCACTAGACCAAACAGGTTCTCTTTTCTTATGTAACAGGCTTATTTTTTCTATTTCAGTATCATTTTAATGTATCTGTTTACAATTTGTGCCACTGCTGCTCTAACCCAGTCTTCCAATTAAATCTCATTACAGTTCTGTTATGGATTCTAGCTAAATATAATTAATGTAATCAATCAGCATGTTCAATCTTCCCATTTGTGAATACAGCTATAATGCCTTTGACCCTCTTTGGTGGTAAAACAGTCAAACATTATACAAATATGTAAATCAAGTGTGAGCCGCAGGTTTAAGTCATGAACTAACCATTCAACTAAGTCAGCACTTATATCTTAAAATGTTTAATGTGATTTAAGATAGCCTTCCTAGTGTCTTTCTGATGTGATAGATGTCAACTCCCATAATCCCCAGGTAACCTACATCTGAAGCTCTCTATATAAATTTCCAATCCTGCAAGGGTTCCTTAAGGCTATCTTCATATTACGTATGTCCCAACAGCTTTTAAACATGGATTATTAATTAACCATTGTAGCTGAGAGTTCAAACCTTAACCCTGATGAAGCCATGTTCAGAATCTAGTCAGTCTTGGCTTATCTCGAAAAGTTAAGCAGGATCAGACCTAATTAGTACTAGGATTGGAGACCACTAGAAATAACAGGGCAGTGGTTAAATTGTCAATAGCAAATCACTCCCATATTACTGCCAAGAAAATTATATAAATGATACTGATAAAAATAGATACTACGCTGGATCTTAGCCAAAAGGCCAAAAAGCAATCATTACAAAAGTGTCTAGATACTCACCAGGAGTCAAACCTAACCCTAACCTATCTCAAAGTGAACTTTACATTACCTAAACTATAAGCCAAGATTTATACATCACGATGCCTAGATTTACACAAAATTCCAAGTCCAAACCAAACACATTGTCATATTTATTTAATTATTTAGTTAGCACAATGTGTGAAACCACCCACAGTTAAAATTTACATAAAACTTTACAGCTGAAAGGAGCCTTGGAAGTCCTCCCTCTGCGCAGAATGCAATTTTGGCACCCTACAAAACTGCTGCAAAGTTTCTATTTAAAACACTTTCACCAAAAGATTGCACACACACACACACACACACACACAGCCTTCTGACCACTGTTGAAAATTTTGATAATTAGAAGGCTTCTCAAAGTATTGCCTGAAATTAACATCCCTGCCATTTCATTCCTAGTACGATACAAAACACAGGTAGTCCTTGACTTACGACCACAATGGTGCTAAGTGGGGATGCTACAATGGTCGTGCGATATATGGTCATACTGTATATCACTTTTTTCAGTGCCGTTGTAACTTCAAACAGTCACTAAATGAACTGTTGTAAGTCGAGGGCTACCTGTAAAAGATTCCAAAGAGTTCTAGACCCTAGATGTCATGGAAAAAGGCCACCAAAGTGAACTCTGGTGTCATGTGTGAATTCTATTTGTGATGCATCCTGGATCCTTTCCAGCTTTACATGAGAAACCCAGGAAATGGAGTAGAAGAGAAGAGAAGAGAAGAGAAGAGAAGAGAAGAGAAGAGAAGAGAAGAGAAGAGAAGAGAAGAGAAGAGAAGAGAAGAGAAGAGAAGAGAAGAGAAGAGTTGGAAGGGACCTTGGAGGTCTTCTAGTCCAACCCCCTGCTTAGGCAGGAAACCCTACACCACTTCAGACAGATGGTTATCCAACATCTTCTTAAAAACTTCCAGTGTTGGAGCACCCACAACTTCTGGTGGCAAGTTGTTCCACTGATTAATTGTTCTGTCAGGAAATTTCTCCTTAGTTCTAAGTTGCTTCTCTCCTTGATTAGTTTCCACCCATTGTAGTGGTATTG
The DNA here is from genome assembly GCA_023053685.1 of Diadophis punctatus similis. Classification (NCBI taxonomy): domain Eukaryota; kingdom Metazoa; phylum Chordata; class Lepidosauria; order Squamata; family Dipsadidae; genus Diadophis; species Diadophis punctatus. The sequence continues at coordinate 145,375,677 of JALIGW010000001.1, forward strand.
ACTGTACTGCATCAGTCAATAGTTTGCCTCCCTTCTGCTCCAAGATTCACATTTGTACAGAACTTTCCATTTGCAGTTCACTGAGAGAGAATTCACCCTTGTATGAATGTTCAAAATTATTACATATCTTTGCCTCTGAATGTTGTCTGGGCTTCCAATGAGTTTCCCATGGTGATATAAAAAACAGTTTGAGTGAATAAATGCTACCAATATATATTGCTTGTTTCATACATGTTTATATAAGCAAATTCATTCGCACAGAATGTGACAGTGTAAAAAAAAACACAGGTAATCCTCATTAGTCCTAGTCCTAGTTCATTTAGTGACTGTTCAAAGTTACAACGGTGCTCAAAAAAGTGACTTATGACCATTTTTCACACAGATGACTGTTGCAATTCCCATAGTCACATGATCAAAATTCGGACGCTTAACTCATATTTAAGACGGTTGCATTGTCCCGGGGTCATGTGAGCTCCTTTTGCGAACTTCTGACAAGCAAAGTCAGTGGGGAAGCCGGATTCATTTAACAACCATGTTACTAACTCAACTATTGCAGTGATCCGCTTAACAACTCTGGCACAAAAGGTCGTTAAATGGGCCAAAATTCTTAACTTAACAAATGTTTCACTTAGGAACAAACATTTGGGGCTCAATTGTGGTCGTAAGCTGAGGACTTCCTGTAATCATGTCTAATTCAGTCGACTCAGTAACCTAGCTAGGACAGCTGGGCAAATAATCCATTTGAAAATCAGAGCTGACTTTTGTCCGCATTGTCATTCATAGATCCTAGACTCACTTTTGCGGAATTTTGAGCAGAGTTTCCAAACCTTGGCAACTTTAAGACAGGTGGATTATGCTGGCTGGGGAATTCTGGGAGTTGAAGTCCCATGTGTCTTAAAGATGCCACGGTTGGGAAACCCATAGTTAGAGGAAATTTCTGAAGACGTTTTGCCCAAAAGCATTGCCCCTCATGAAACTTTGGCAACTTTCAGTGGCAAAGATATGCAGAAATCGAGAAAATTCAAAATAGGTGAAAACTTTTTCACCCTGCTGTTTAGCTCATCCTATATTGAAGGAGATAGATTTGTTTGCAGTCCACATATTGATTTAATTAATCCTTTTAGTTGGTAAGTTGGTATAGTATTTTAAATTCTCTGAGGTTTGTTTTTTAAGGATTTGTAATATCCTTTTATAAAACATTTTCTCTTGTTCCTTACGGGCATACTTTATCTTAAGAGATATGTGTATAAGAGATTTTTAAAATGTTGTGTTTTAGATTGGTTTTTTAAACTTAAATGCTCCAATAAAATTAAGTGTATTTTATTAAGATATATCAAAGTTGTTTGCTGTTCCATAAAAGTGTTTTAACTAAAACTTGAAAAGTGTTCCTGTTCAGCTTCAAGCACTTATGGCCTTGCTTTATTGCCTGTAACAATTATCTTACTATACCATATCTGTAACATTGTGATCAATCAGAAAAACAGAACAGAGTTGGAAGGGACCTTGGAGGTCTTCTAGTCCAAACCCTGCTTAGGCAGGAATCTCTACACCATTTCAGACAAATGGTTATCCAATCTCTTCTTAAAAACCTCCAGTGTTGGAGCACCCACAATTTCTGGAGGCAAGTCATCCCATTAATTGTTATCATTATCAGAAAAAAATTCCTTAGTTCTAGGTTGTTTCTCTTAGCAATAGTAATAGCACTTAGACTTATATACCGCTTCATAGTGCTTTACAGCCCTCTCTAAGCAGTTTACAGAGCTCAGCATATTGCCCCCAACAATCTGGGTCCTCATTTTACCGACCTCAGAAGGATGGAAGGCTGAGTCAACCTTGAGCCAGTGAGATTTGAACAGCTGAACTGCTGAACTAGTCAGCTGAAGTAGGTTGCAGTGTTGCTTTTAACCACTGCGCCACTTCGGCTCATGATTAGTTTTCATCCATTGCTTCTTGTTCTGCCCTCAGGTGCTTTGGAGAATGGATTGACCCCCTCTTCTTTGTGGCAGCCCCTTAGGTATTGGAATGCTGTGCTGAGGATTTCCTTTCTGGTCAATGTAAAGTACTATTTTGGCAAACCTCTATCTAACAGAAAGAGTAACAGGATTCTTTTGTTTGTTCCCAGCATTTGGTTATTCAGAGAGAGAGAGAGATGTGTTATGGCTAGTTGTCTGAATCCTTCCTTGCACAAGAAAAGACAATGATTATTCTCATTGCTCAGGTTTTGGTATAATAGTATATTTATCAAAGGACATGCATTGCTTAGAAAATTTTCTACAAGTCTAAAGTCTTCATCATGTAAGATGCCTTTTGACTTACCGTATTTTTCGGAGGGGTGAAAACTTGGGTGCATCTTATACACCCAATGTACCCCCACCCAGCCACCCCCACCCTTTGGCCTCTGCCTCCCAGCAATTTACCTCCTTGCAGCAAACAGCACAGAGCCTGATTAGCACAAGCAAGTGATTATCTGCCTCCCAATCCACAGCTTGCAGGCTTGCAGGCCACGTGCTAAAATGAAACTGAAATTAGGCTAGCTGAAAGGAGGCAAATTGCTGGAAGGGAGTGGCAGAGGCAGAATTTTATTTTCTTGTGCTAATCAGATTGCTTGAAATTGGATGCAAGGAGGTAAGTCAACTATAAATGTCTGTAGACTGTTCGAATTATTAGACTTATTTTTTAAAGACTGCTTTATTATTGTTCTAGACAACTTAACAAAATGAAGAAACTTTTTAAAATAAATGCTTGCTCTGAAGAGGCCCAGTGCTTTTGTATCTTCTTTTAAATAGCAGAGAATAATGTATACTTCCAGAAAGTTGTTGTTGTTGTTGTTGTTGTTGTTGTTGTTGTTGTTGTTATCGTCATCATCATCATCATCATTATTATTATTATTAATTAATTAATTAAAGCCACATCAATTTTAACAGTATCTGTACAAGTATAGTCTGAAATGTAATAGTGTCCTGTTTTAGTATTAAGATAAGGCAGCTGAGTTAAACCCTGACTTAGACATGTTTGGAGTAGATCTATTTAAATAATTGGGAGGAGTTACTACATTTAAGAAAACTTTCTGGCATTAATATACTGCCATAATGTACATTTCTCCAATTCTTTGCTATTTCTATGGGTCAGGTACACATGCACAGAAATACACAGCAAACAGTGTATATCATCTGTACTGTTTGCTGTTTGCTGTGAGGCAAATTGTTGGGAGGCAGAGGCAGAATTTTTTTTCCTTTTTTTCCTCCTCCAAAACTAAGGTGTGTTTTATACTCCAGTGTGTCTTATACTCTGAAAAATACGGTACATTCCTTAGTACCATGTGTTTTTAACTCTGCTTTTTGAGATCTCTGCCTAGTAGATAGGAAATTACCACTCTAGTCTGATCTGAGTTTCATCAGTCCCTGAAGCTTTAGTATATTATTTATGAATGGTAATGTATAATACAGTGGAGCAGGGGTGTCAAACTCAATTTCATTGAGGGCCACATCAGGGCTGTGGTTGATCTCAGGGGGCCAGGTGGGGTGGGCAACTAGGTGGTTGTGGCCAACTGGGTGGGCGTGTCCAGCTTGACGCCACTCCCCAAACTGCTGGCATATTTCCTCTTCACACTGGGTAGACCAGGTTGAAGCCACACTGGCCTGATGTTTCCTCTTCGCATTGGGTAAACCGGGCTGAAGCCATGTGGGCCAGCCCCTTCGTTTTTCCAGGACAGCCCTGCAGGCCGGATCGAACCACATAGCAGGCCGGATGTGGCCCACAGGCCTTGTGTTTTACACCCCTGCAGTAGAGGATGTATGACATCATGAAACAGCTACAGTATGCACTATAGACCAGGTTAATTATTTTAGACTGAGAACCACAGTCAGCTTTTTGAGTGCGGAATGGGACAACTCACTGCAGACAACTCACCATGGCAAACTCGCCATAGACAACTTGCCATAGCTAACTCACCACAGGACAATTCAACAATTTAATTATTTAAAATAATTCTAAAAATATTTTACTTTTTGTCACTTACATTTCATTTTGTCCCTCTTTTTGCATCCTTTATTTAATTATTAAATTCCACCATATATATTTTTTTATATTAATGTAGCTCTGGACCTGCAGCAAGTTGTTCCACAACGAGTTGGCTGCTACAAATTGGCTGAGGCGAGTTGGCCTAGACCAGTGTTTCTCAACCTTGGCAGTTTGAAGATGTGTGGACTTCAACTCCCAGAATTCCCCAGCCAGCGTTGCTGGCTGTGGAATTCTGGAAGTTGAAGTCCACACATCTTCAAACTGCCAAGGTTGAGAAACACTGGCCTAGACCCTTTGAGTGATGAAGCAGGCATTGGGCTTCTTTTGGCTGCTAGTCAAAATGGAAGTTACACAAAATAATTGAAAGATACAATATTTCAAACATACAGAACTATGCTAAATGTGTTCGTGCAATAACTAGGAAAGCTGTTAAAGAAAGAAGTTCATTACCAAGTATACATGATTACCAAGTATATTATGACACTTTATTTATCATGAATTCAAGATTTTTATTTTTTGTCAAACTTTTGGGCAGGAGGAAAGATTCAGGCCATTTGTTTGTGGCCTAGAGATTACACCAGGAGGTACTCTTTAGATCAAGCATGACCAATCCTTGACCAACGGGCTGCATGCGATCCTGGACAGTTAGTAATGCAAACCTCACATGATCATAAATTTTTAACATAATGATGTGACTTCTATATATTAACTATATTATATATTTTATATGCAGCTCAAAACAATTCCTCTTTACTCAATGCGGCCCAGGCAAATCAAAAAATTAGACACCCATGCTTTAGAGGAAGGTGAATATAACCTGATTTTTTTTTAAAAAAAGAATTTAACAAAGGCAAAATTATTTGCAATACTTGAACATTAAATGTGCTGTACATCAGGGGTGTCAAACTCACGGCGTGACGTATCTCGACTTTTTCCCCTTCACTAAACTGGGGGGGGTAGGGGTGGCCAGCGCCTGACACATCTGGCCCGCGAGCCATGAGTTTGATATCCCTGCTGTACACGAAGCATCTACATGAAGAAATCATACATACCATTTCCTTATCTACCACTCAGTCTGCAGGTGAGATTAAAACAATTATTCTAGTGAGTAAATGAGGGAGGGAAGAAGAAAGAGGGCAGTCTTCTTGCCTAAGACAGCTGCTTCAGCCAACAATTGATAGTCAACTGTTGGCTGAAGCAAGAATTTTAGGCAAGAAGACTGAGAAGCAGACCGGTCTATGAATGTAATGCAGATGTTTGCCTTTTAAATTGGCCTGCCGCCTTTGGTCACAGCAAAGAATCAGATGTCACAAGGTTTATTTGCTATTTGGTCAATTTCTGTATAGGAATTAAGAGGGGATGGCAAAATGGAACTATCTTTGACAGTATGCTTTGGGGAGCTAAATCCATTGGGCAGTTTGGACAGAAGCTGAGGTGTAACCATTCCATATATTCTACAGTCTGAACTTCTAGAGAACTTTGGAGAATAGATAAGTGCTGAAGAAATGCAGCTTGAATCACTCATATTAGCAAAATCTCTACAAGATAAAGGGAAAAATAGGGGAAAATGAGGACAGTGATATAGTAAAGTTAGCAGAAAATGTATGATCTCAGTAGAAGGTTAGAATATATGCAACAATTTCATATTTGTAAACAAAATTAGGTATTTACATTTTAATTTGGATTTCATAACATATGGAGATTTCCCACTGCTGTCAAATTAAATTCTCTACAAAAGATTAGGGACAAATGGAATTAGTATGAAAAATTTATCAAATGTCCTGGGATCAATGGATGAAAAACTCTATTTAAATGTCACTTCTTGTTGTAAGTAGGTTTTCTTGCATGATGTGTTAAAATAATACATGCTTGTTTCCGTACAATATGCTCCAGTTTCATACTAATCTGAAACAAAGAGATAAAATGATAATATTGTAAAGCATCTGGCAGTGATAATTTAATTGATTTTAGTTTTTGTAAGTATATCTTGGGCATCTGTTGTAAATAAAAGTCAGGGGAAAAACATGTAAGTTAATATCATGAATGATAATGGCATGAACAGAACAGCAGCCTCAGTTACAAGGCAACTGAATTCTACTGTAATCAGCATTGTATTAGGTATATGGCTGTTTACTGATACTGATCCCTGGAACAACAGGCTGACTTTTTAAAAATTTGTAAGTAAGTCTGAGCTGTAAAAATTTTTAAAAACCTAACTCTAAGACTTTCAATGGGCTCCAATGTAGTTCATAAAGGTAAAGGTAAAGATTTCCTCTGTCCAGTCGTATCTGACTCTAGGGGAGGTACCCATCTCTATTTCTTAACTGAGGAAGCCAGCCTTGATTGAAGATGCTTCTGTGGTTACGCAGATAGCATGACTACACACTGAGGAACACAAAATGCTGTTATCTTCCCACCAATGTAGTACCTATTTATCTACTCGCATGTGCATGCTTTCGAACTGCTAGGTGGGCAAGAGTTGGAGCAAGCATTCAAGTCTCAAATCCGGGCTTTCAGCTTGCTGACAAGCTCAGCATCTTTAACCGCTGAACCTCGTTCCCTCTCATACATAAACATAAACATGTAGTGTGTCAACTTGCAAAGATTTCAAGTTGCCATGAAATGGAGGGGGGAGAGCTGAAGGAGTGGCTGACTGCATTAACTGAAACTGCATTCCACAAATGTTTCTTTTACTGATTGTGTCCTAGGCTACCAGAGTCAGAAGGAGGGGTGTGGGGTTCACAATCCGCCAATGTGATTCATTGGAGAATGTGATTTATGACATTTCCAATGAGAAGGGGGGAAACAGGGTCATGAGGGCGTGCAGCCTGTGTGAACTCAGTTCTGACTATATCGGAGTATTGCCGGAATGCCGCTCCTAATAAATCTTCATATTTCTTTTGGACTTTGGCTCATGGCTCATGAATTAATTAGGGCGTCTTTCAGAAACTTCACATAGTGTTTATGTTTAAACATAAACATAAACTTGGGGAGGAAAGGTGAGAAGAAATTAAATGGTATTATCTCTCAATGTCTATACAACAGAAATGCAAACTTTTACGAGAAGTATTTTAACAGTACAGTTAGAAATGTTTCAATAGGTTGGATATGTTCTGTTCTAAAGTTCTTCTGTTCGGAGAGGTGGAATTTCTTATGGTTTGAATGCCCCAGTCAGCTTTCAGGAGGCCCAGGAGTTGATGGAGGTGCTATATTGTACGTATTATTTGCCATACAAATGAGAAAGGATTTACAGAACATTGTACAATCAGGTACAAATAATTGGTTGATATCCAGTCATCTGTACTGTACTAGTTCCTACTTCGTTCGCATTAAATCCAATGTGAGCTATTCTAAAGCAATGCTTAAAGAAGCTTATTAGATTATTTTTAAAAATATGTACATATTTGCATTTTACTTTTCAGGTTGTTATATTCTCCCCACAAGTAGCCTATGCATATGAAAACAATATTTGGTATAAAAATAAAGATAAAAGCATGGATACAGCATTAAAGCAAACCCAAGATGGGGGTAAAATACAAAGTGAACCAAACTGAAGTTTTAAATTGAATGCTTTAAAAAAACATTGGAAAGGAAAACAAGTGGGACTCTGAGACATTCCACAAAATACATGTTGTGTTTAAAGTTATAACACAAGTGGATGGAACAGAAAGCAAATTCACATCATTCTTATAAGGCTGAATAGGCATATCAGCACTGCTGAAATGGACAGATCTATGTAGCAGAGTTTTTTTTTCTTTTTAGGACCCTGTAATAACTTGCTTCGGGACGGGGTGACTGAATGGAGCTGAACATTTACTGGCTGGATGCCCTTCCTGATGCCTATGTGGAGTTCGCAGCAGATATTTTCTCTTTGCACTCTGATAGAGAAACATCTATTGCTGCTAGGATTGAACTCTCAACCTTCCAAGTGGGAGGCAAGCATCTTCAGCTCTAGGCCACCACACCACTCTCCGATCTATGTAGCAGATTACCTGTAAGTAAATGTTGGCATATGAATAGTTTCTAAGATGAGCAAATTTTCTCCAGTTCTTAAGATAGACAAATAAATGCCAGGGCACTTAACTAGTCCCTCAGTTCTGATATAATATTTTTAACAAAGAGTTTGTCTATGAATAGCAAAAGAGCAATTGTATCAATTAAAGATTTAGTGATTTTTAAGCTTATTTTGTTACAATTCTAATGTTTATTTTAAAACCACAAGGGATGACTTCCACTGATAAGGGATGAGATCAAAGGAAAGGAGGCAAAGGCAAAGGTAGAAATGGATTTTTATTTTTTATGGTATATTCTAAAACAAATGTTGGGCGATAAATCAAATGTCCACCCTTTCTTCCTTCTTTTTCACTCAGTCAGGTGACTTGGACATGTGATGAGTTAATCTTAGGAAAAAGGGAAGGTGAAGATCTTCGGTTTAACTTTTATTTATTCATTCATTCATTTTTAAACTGAAAGTTATACTTTGAATTTCTAGCCAGGGCTAAATTAACATGTTATAGGCCATCATATAAAACCAAATTATTTATTTTCTACTTCTTGCTAATGTTTTATTCTTAAAAATGTATGCATGTTAGCTGCATCTATTCCACAGTACAGAAATTCATTTTCCAAATGACCAATTTGTCTTTTTATCATTCATGAAATCTAAATCTAAATCTATCCAATTTTGCAATTTCTAGCACTTTACTTTATTGACCTTTTATTACCTACCACATTCAAAATTATTTCACTTTAGCTATTCATTTTATCTATTTTTTTCTGATCTCTAATTGCTTAACTGAACTTCAGAGTGGAAAGGCTACTTATCTTAAAGTATTCCTTTCTCTTGGATGTCAATAAAACCAATGGATAATTAGATGATTAGAAATGTGGTAGCTTATTCTACAATGGAATCACCAAGTCCTCGTAATACTGCCTTTCCATTTCTCCTTGAAGCCATTCTTCTGTGCCAAGTTTTCAGCATAGTTACACATGATCTACAAACCACTTACAAATATTCGTTGTGTCACTTTCTGCAAGAATGCAGTCGGAAACATAATGAAGTGATGAGAATATTTTGCTAGATATAGTAAAATGTCAGGATAGCTTGTTATCACTTCTTGCACAAGACTTCAGTGTCACTAACGGACCATATAAATCCATGTGAATCTATGCATTCTAGTGATTATAACATAACAGAATTTATAAATGTCATCTACTTGGCAGCAGGAAGAAGATAAATAGCTTCTGGTTCCAAATTTGAACTAATAGTAACTGGCATCTATCCAGAGATGCAGAATGAAGTATTTCCCCATCTGAAATCATTTGCACAATTTCATTTGTTCAGGATATGGAATGCTACTACAAATTGATATTTAGCAAAAACTAGATTTTTCCTTAATATTTGTATTTAATATTACAATATTTGGTTGCTATTTGTAATTCTACATTTGACCTTAATCACAAGGCCAAGAGGAGATCACAAGGCCAAGAGGAGATTGTTTGGTGACCACAATTGGGACTAATAACTCTGTTGCTGAATGAAACAGTCGCTTAGTGAAACTGCTTATGATCTTACTTCAGCTTTCCTTTGCTTTATGCACTCACACGCAAAACAAACAGGAACAAAGAGAAAAAATGAAATAGAGAGAAGGAAAATAATTAAAAAGAAAAAACATACAATTATGACTTCCATCCATCTTAATCCCTGAATCTTGAAATATCAATTTATTTTTTTCTTCTTTCAACAAAAAATCCAAGTCTTTATTTATTTTTTTATTTATTGACCAAACTAGTCAGCTTCACTATTTCTGCAAGGTCAGTTAATTTTATTTTCCAGTCTACCACTTTAGGCATTTCATTGCTTTTCCAACTTTTATGCATACAATAATCTTGTCTCACTTATGATATAAAATATTGATTTCCCATATTTCTTTTCTAATTCCCTGCCCATAAAGAATAGACAGTAAGAATCATTCTGGTTTCATCATGAAGTTGGTCCATAATGTCTTCTGCCTCATTTGTATAAATGTGTACTGGTGGTTGTTGTTGTTGTTTTCAAAAATACCCGTAATTCTTAAACCTTTAATTTTGATCCTGTTTGATCCTGTTTCCCAAAATGTGATAACCCTAACTGCATTTTCCAATATAAATTGGGGTGTAAAATATAACAGGATTTCTCTTGAATGGAGGTTCTTTGTTAAAACAATGCTATCTGATGGGACCCAGAGGTGTGCTTTGTCCATTGTGGCTTCTGCCCTCTAGAATGGTCTCCCGCCAACATAGGGTTGGCCCCAACTCTTTTGTTCTTTAGGAAGGAACTAAATATCTGGCTTTTTCCTCAGATAACAAGGACCAGAATGATTGGAATCCTGTCTGTCAGAGGGTATTTAGTAGTGAGTTCCTGACCACCTCTTAAGAGTTTTGTATGGAATTTTATTTGAAATGATTAATTTTGTTTTGTCTTTTGGTTAATTGTAAGTCACCCAGAGTCACAGTGTTCAGCCATATAACTGTTTTAAATAAAAAATAAATCTGTGTGATTGCACTATTTTAAGGCATTCCTGTGTACTTTTTCCTCAGCAGATATAAATACCACACTGAAATCAATAGAAGTTAAGGTGTTTTTTTTAATGTCACAAAAATAGCCAACATTTTAGGTACTTGATTGTTAGCTATTTGGGAGAAAATAGCAATGGAATTCTCATTTTAGCTAAGATAGATAGATGAATAGGCACATGGTGTTGTTAGAGAACACCCTGGCTCATTTTATTATCACTTACTCCAATCACACAATCGGTTGAGGCAGATAGTGTCACGGTGTGAATATTGTCAGTTGTATGTCTATGCAGGGTGATGCACCCCTATTCTAATATTATGGTCTATTCCAATACAGGCAGAACATGTGATATGATCTTGTACGCATGTCCACATTCCTGATCCACCATTAATCACTTTTGACTTGGCTCTTGACCGGAACGGTCGCATTTTCTTAGCAAATATGTAATTATTCAGGATTTATTGTTTTGTACCGAAATAAATATTTCTATTAGATTTTTAATTTTGGCTTTATTTCTAACTGTCTGAATTCCAAGCAAAGATCCAAATCGCATCTATGAGATTTTATTCTCACCCCAACAGATAGATCCCACAATCTCAGTCAACAGCAGGAGGAAGAAGTGACAATATTCACAAACCCCACTCACTCAAGCGCTGCAACATCACTGGAATACATGGAGACCTGTTGAATGTAAAGCCACAACAAAGCTCTATTGATTTAAAGTGTGCAATTGTTCCCCTGTTCACACAATCACACTCACACCTCACTCACCCATAGTTCTATTCAACTATGGTCACTAGGCATTATGGCAGCTAGAGGAATGGAAGCCTCCAAGTCCGGACCCAAAATGAGTCAAACAACCAGTGTGCCCCAAGCCCCCTTTTAATCCCTAAAGTCCTTATTTCATTTATGTGTAAATTCAGCAGTTTTCAATGGGATTAAGCTTTCTCTATGCTTTGCACACACTTTGTTCACTTTCAGATAGCACTTCTTTAGTATGCTTTTGGCATGTAATAATTAGGTTCGTTTTTATCTAATTCAAAGGCATCTTTATCCTCTCTGTATATCAACTCAGTTCATTTTTAAGTTATGGCCATAATTGTCATTGTCAGCCTAATGTCACAATGGATGGGTGGATGGATGGATGGAATAAATATAATAACATTGTTTTGAAGGAAGCACATCAGGTCTATAGTACTTTTAACCTCAGTTTAGTTAATTGCAAAAATTATTAACTTCCATTTTCTAAGATCAGTGTTAGGTGCTTTCATATATTGAATATCAAGCATATGTTCATCTAACAAACACAAGTATGAAACACAGGCTACTCAATTTTAGAAGCTATTATCAAAAGTCTTTTGAATCATTCATTGCTATTGGTTCCTTTCCCTTTTCTAACTCTCCAAATTCAAAATTATTTTTAATCTAGCATTTCAGTGGTTAAAATTAGAGTAAAAGCTACAGTAGATCATATTAAACAAATAATAGTAATGTAATTGATTTGCATTAATTATTAGAGGAGAAACAGCAATGTTTGTAACATTAAAATATGATATTTGCATCATTTGCTCCTCATGAATCACAAGAGAAGTTAATGGTGTCATTATGTGTGATGTCATTGTAATTCCTATGACATTATAATTTCTACGACTTTGCCTAATGCAAATAATGTAATGCCTAATGTAACAGTTCTTTATCTTCTTTGCAAACAATCCATTCTATGTTTACTGAGAAATAGATTTTGCTGGATCCAGTCAGGCTATCATCTAAGTTGAGGGACAGCTTTATATGTGGGCAATTAAAGAAGAAACTTCACTTTTCTAACCAATATGAGATAAGAAGACATTACAAAAATGACATTGTCATTTTTGCGCTGCACCTGAAAGAGAATCCAGCAGATGGTGGAGAAAACAGTTTTCTTGAAGATATTGTAGATGTAACTGAATTCCTTTTTAGGAGAACTTTGTCTTCCACATGATTCTTGGCTACTCCCATTGTATTGTCAAGGCACAATTAACCTACCAGCTATAAACCAGTAGGGAGGAGATGGTTTGAGGCAAGGAAATGTCACCCCAGATCTTTCCCCCAGTGGTCATGGGTGATGTGCCTCTGTCCCTGCTAAATGCCATCATCTTTCAAGAAAAGCAACCATCTTATCTGCTGGAGATTTGCTGGCTTTTTAAAAAATGTTCTTTCACATTAAGTATTTTAAGTGTAAATATAATTAGATCCTGATTTTGGGAAAGACTGGAGGCAAAAGGAGAAGGGGGCAGTAGAGGATGAGATGGTTAGATAGTGTCATAGATGCAACAAAGTTGTTTGGGCAGACTGCAGGAAACAGTGGAGGATGGGGGCCTGGTGTGCTGTAGTCCATGGGATCACAAAGAGTTTTCCATGACTTAGTGACTGAACAACAACAGTGAAGATAATTAACAACAGCAACAGCAACAATAGTAGTAATAGTACTTTCTGTCATTGACCAATACAATATATAAATATCATTGAACATAAAAAATACACTAGAACTAATATAGGTAGCATGTAACATAATGAAGTTATGAAGTTCATCTAAAATCTATAAAACTAGATTTAATTTAATTTAAAAGAATTAAGATGATTGAGATAAGCTAATTAGCCAATTAATTACACAGTACATGTATAAACATTTGGCTATTTGGACCTAATGCTACTATTGTCTATATAGTTTTTTAGGCTTTTGGACAACCCTGGAGCAAAAACTTGCCACTTGAGCTGTAACATCAGGAGAACCATGCTTTGGTAGAAAATGGAGATAGGATTTTGTAGTTGTCCTGTCCAGTGTGTTCATGAGTGGAGAAGTCCTCTGGCTCTTTTCTTGCTCATAAAGAGGCAGCTTAGAAGAATCCATGCCAAAGATTCCATAGATTCTGTGTTTCTCCTTCTCTGCATGGGCAGACTCTTTCGGAATAAGGGGTCTTGTGGTTTGTGCTTCTGCAGAAGAAAGGAATTGGGATGTGTCTTAGAAAAAGTCCATCTGTATTAGTAGAAGGCTAATTTCTATAGGTATTTAGCAGGAGCTTTGGGTGGGGTGGGCACTTCTTTTCTCACATGTTAAGAATCTGAGACTTGTAACAAATATTTCTGGAATTCCATAACAGTTATCCTTGGTTTAATTATATAGCTCTTAGCACTTGCACTTATATACCACTTTACAGTGCTTTACAGCCCTCTCTAAGCGGTTTACAGAGTCAGCATATTGCCCCCAACAATTTGGGTCCTCATTTTACCCACCTCGGAAGGATGGAAGGCTGAGTCAACCTTGAGCCTGGTGGGATTTGAACTGTCAAATTGCAGGCAGCCAGTAGTCAGCAGAAATAGCCTGCAGTACTGCACTCTAACCACTGGGCCACCAAGGCTCATATTTACAGCATTGCCATGCAATTTTATAAATTCAAGTGAGAAATCGTATGTATTGATTTTTTTCTCACAGGTGAATTGCCAAGTGTCTTTGTACTTGTCACTAATAAGGGTGGTAAGCCACTGGGGTTTAATAAGACTCTAACCCAAGTTAGCAGAATCCTGTACTAGACTTGAGACTCAACACCTGACACTTCTGTTTCTAATCTCCAGGTTGTATCATCTTGGGGCACTATAATAGCCCAAAGAAAATTTGAGCAGATGTGTTCTTAAAATGACAGAGTAGACCTACTTGAATACTTTACATTAATTGTGCAATTAACCAGTTTTGAAGTTTCTGTCCCTAAAGTTCACTCCTTTCTCTGTCTATCACACAAAACTTCTTTCAGGTATACCTCAACTTTAGGCAATTACCATTACCTCAGGTAATGCCCCACAGTGTACCTACCTGTTGTAGGTACAGGAGAGAGGTCATATGCCACTGCTTTTTCTGGGACTTTTTTAAAAAATTCTGAATATAATCTAAAGCTATTGAATTACAACCTGTTCTCCCATCCAACTACTAACCAATCTCAACCCTGCTTAACTTCCATGCCCTGACAAATGATGGCCAGGTACTTTACCTGCTGAGATATCACACAAAGATCATAATGGAAAAATAGCCCAAAGCTAGCTATTCCAGTTAACAACTCACTTTGAAATCTCTTGATACTCACTAAATCCAATCACTCTGCCCAATAAGACACCTATAACTTATTATGTAACATTGATTTCCTAGCCTGACTGGTTGCTACTGCCTCATTTTCCCGGCACAGTAGTAAGTAATTTACAACTTTGCCCTTAATGAGGCACAGTTTAAGCAAAGACAAAACCATTTTTTGCAATTTCCCAGTATTTTATGGTTCCACAGATGGCCTCATAAATCCTACTAATTAATTCTTAAGGGTTTTATTCATTTGATTCTTATTTACATTGCAAAAGATCAGGTGCTGACTGCATTCTGACTTTTGGCTAAAGATAGCAGGTAGACATGGGGAAACGTGAATGTCCAAGCCACAGGACAAAAACTGGAAGGTAGTGCCAGAATCTGAAATCTATAAAACCTAATCAGGACTAAGAAATTGGTCCTAAGTATGATGTCTATGTCTTTTTGAAAACAGGATATTTGTCTGAATTCATAGACAATGAGGGTGAAGCTTTGTTTCAAGTGCTGTTGCAAAAATCAAACAAGATGTTTGGTTTCCCCTGCTATGGAACAGAAAAGTCATAATTAAAAAATCAAGTGCGTCATCAGCTCTCTCGCTCTTCCCCCCCCCCCAAATTATTATCTCAAAAGTTGAGTCACAGCTGAAGTGGAAACCGGGAAAGAGGTTTAAAAGAATGTAAAATGGCATGAATTTGTGGTTCTTTTTATATTTGCTGGAAGAATAGACCCTTTTTTGCCAGGCTGGTTTTTGGGTTTTTTTGCATCGTGCAATAATATGTCAAACGTAAGACACTTATAAACAGTTGAAAATGCTTTTTTTCCCCATATCATATCACGTTGCTCATTTGTACTCTCTTGACTGAATAAAGGGGCAGGTATATAAGAATTCAGGGTTTTTTTCAAATTCCATCTTTATTATTTTTATAAGTGATTCAAAGTGGCAAACTTATCTAATACTCCTATTTCTCCCAACAACAATTCTGGCTGGAGAATTCTGGGAATTGAAGTCCACAAGTCTTAAAGTTGCCAAGTTTGAAGACCTCTGTACCTAATACAAGGTGAGACATGCTATTTTGAAATAAGTGTGTAATATGTATTATCATCTAAACTAGACATTAATCAGAAATAGTTCACAGTAAAGACATTAAAATTAGTATCCAAAATTGCTTCAGTGTATTGCCATGCTAAATAACGTTTAAAAATGCTTTGTTCCAGGTTATAATTTAAAGCTTACATTAAAAATAAAAAAATAAAATGAGAAATAGCTTGATACCTCACATGTCCACCCACTGGGGAGGGGGTAAAAAAACCTGCCTGTCACCATCCTTTGTCAAAGCAGAATAAGAAATTGCACATCTGCAAACACTGAATCCTTAGTTTAAAAATATCAGCAGTTTAAAAATATACAGGGTGCTATTCACACCCACCGTTAATTGCAATGCTGCTTGATAGCATCCTTGTTCTTGTGGTGAAGAAATCACTTCAGGGAAGAGGAGGAAGAGAAGGAGGAGGCACAGCAGTTAGAGTGCAGTACTGCAGGCTACTTTAGCTGACTGTGATCAGCAGTTCAGCTGTTCAAATCTCACCGGCTCAGGGTTGACTCAACCTTCCATCCTTCCGAGGTAGGTAAAATGAGGACCCAGATTGTTGGGGGCAATGTAAAATATACATTGCTTAATGGTGTAAACCGCTTAGAGAGTGCTTGCACTATGAGGCGGTATATAAGTCTCACAAATAAATAAATAAATAAATAAATAAATAAATAAATAAATAAATAAATAAATAAATAAATAAATAAATAAATAAATAAATATTCCTTACTCCAATTGCCACATTTATATTTAATTTCTTTTTTTTAAAAAAAGTCATAAAACATCTTTTTTCACATTTTGCTTCAACCACAAAAAATATCTAAAGTCAGATTTGCCTTCGCATTACACCAATGTTTGGACCACATTGTTAGTGTATCATAATAGTGGAACCTTAAAAAAAAATGCTGTGATGTTTTAAGAAGCGGATAGAAGTAACTCCAGCCACATAATTCATGTGATTTGGCAAATCCATATAAATACCTATCTGCACCAGTATAAACAGTACCCCAAACTCAGGTCCTTTAAGGAACTCCTCAAAACTTTCCAGAAAAAGAGAAAGGGAGCTTTTGAGCAACCCAACATTTCATATTGAAGTTCTGTTTTTCTTTATTTTCCTTTTCCCTCCTCTCAAAAACTAAGAATACCTCGAGTCACACTGAGCTTAAAGGGCCATCTTAACCAAAAATATAAACTGACTGGGGAAAGGCACTTAAAGCTAATGCACAGCATGACAAACAAGACAATGGGGAGCCCTGCCAAATGGGATGACAAGGCTCTGCTTGTGATCCAATAATGGACCAAATAACTGCACTAAGTAGCACTTTAGTCGAGCCTTCCTTGGGATCATTAATCCATCATTTCACACAAACGGATGTATAAGCCCCAGTGCAGAGGGCTCACCATCTTTTAATGTAAAACAGATCCACCTCAGCTAGACAAATGTAATCTCCGTCCACCCACCCACTTCTTAATCCATTATCAAAAGCTCGGCTCAGTGACTTATTGCAGTCAAGTGCTATACAACTTTTCAAAATTATAGGATAATAGTGCCAGAGAATAAGTGCGAAGATTAAAGCTTTGCAACAGATATCTCTCCTGAAGAGGAGGAGGAGGAGAGAGTTGTTTCAGGGGCGATGATGAGGTGATTCTCAATTCTTAAAAAGCTAGACTCTCCCTTCTCCGTCACATCAGCTTGCCCGATACAACATGCTCCCATTGATAACAATTTGACTTGATCTCAGTGACAGGTTTCCTGAAATAGATGCCGTAAGAATTCCCTCCAGTTACTGCCAATTATTAAGCTAATAGTGGTTTAATTTCTCATCCCTGAATAAATTCTTAATTCTGAGGTAAGCTGTCTTCAGCACAGTCCTGTGGATTTAAACTCATAATTTGAAGGAAATTATCAGATACATGTTGCAAATAAATTTCACTTAACCGTGAAAGCACAAGGATAAAATATAGTAAATGTCAAATTAAACCTAAGGTAAACCTAACACACTCCATCCTGCTGTGTTGTCTCCACTCAGAGGGGGGGGGCTGATTCCTGAGAGAGACAAGCAAGGAGAGATAAGAATATATGTTCCCAGCAGGGTCACTCAAAGCATAATGATTGTCCCAATTGCTCAGGTAAAGCAAGGAGTCACCTATTGTATATTTGGCTACAGAGATATAGGAAAATGCTGGAGGCAGATGACCACTCAGTGACAGTGGCAATATATCAATTTATACAGTATGGGAAAAGACAATGGTAAACTACTCCTGCATTTTTACCAAGAAAACCACATGCTAGAAAATATAAAATGACTGGTGATATAGTGCTGGATGATGACTCCTCAAGTCAGATGGCACTCAGCATGCTACTAAAGGAACCTTTCAAGTACTAATGGTGTTGATGACCTAGCTAGATTAAAACTTTCGAGATGTCTACCTGCTAAGCAGTGGTAGGTTCCTACAGGTGCGGTCCACTCTATAGCACCGGTAGCAGCCCACTGGTGACGTCACAGTACCTGTGCGGTCGGTTGCCGGTGCCTGGGCGCTGCCATTAAAAAAATTTTTTTTTAATTTTTTTTAAAAAATTCTTCTGCTCATGCCCAGAAGCCGAGCTTCCGGCACTGCGCATGCACTGCCTTCCTACCCCACAGTGAGTCCAAGCAGGGGAGGATGGCTGAGGGAGCGTGTGAGACGCTGAAAGAACGGGCAGCAGGAGCTATCTCCATTCCCCTTCCTTCAGCAGTCCGAGAAGCCACGAACGTGCGGTGATGATCCTAGGCATTTTTGCATGTTCGAGGCTTCTCGAGCTGCTGAGGGGAGGGGGAATGGGCGGCAGGACCTATCTCAGTTCCCCTCCCTTCAGCAGTCTGAGAAGCCACGCCCACCCAGTCACATGGCTGGCAAGCCACACCCACAAAATAAGCCACACCCACAGAGTGGTAGTAAAAAAATTAGAAACCCGCCCCTGCTGCTAAGTTGCCGTACAGGAAAAGAAAATCTGAAACTGCAAAGTCAGTGGGAACATGCAAGAAGCCTGACCTGGGAATGCTCAACCCAGCAAAAGATGACAAGAAATGATTCAAATTGACATCTTATACATCAGCAAATTGAGGTAGGTTAGGATTGGACACTTTCAATGAGAATATCACACTGTTTACTACTTGGGAGATGGAAAAACAAAACAGAAGGAATTGGAGTTAGAAAGGATATAGCAAGAACAGTGCTTGGCAATTAATAAGCAAATTTATTTATTTATTTATTTGGTTTTCTTATATGCCGCCCAACTCCCGAGGGACTCAGAGTGGCGTACAGCACAAAAAAATACAAGAATAACCAATAAACAATTGGATTAAAATCAGAATATAAAAATTAAAAATTACAATATTAAAAACCATCCAACAACCAGACATACCCGGGGGAGAGTTCAGATGGAATTAAGCTCTACTCCCTGCCTGCAGGAAAAGCCATGTCTTAACGGCTTTTCGGAAAGCCAGCAGGGTGGGGATGGTTCGGGTCTCTGGAGGAAGTTGGTTAAATGTTAATTAGACTTTGTGGACAGTCCTTTAATATGGCAATCACCCAACCTTTATGTTCCAATCAGTGATGCAGAAGAAGAGGATGATGATAAGTCAAGGAGCATGGTGCAAAAAATTATTTATTTATTTATTTATGTATGTATGTATGTATTTATTTATTTATTTATTTATTTAATTAATTAATTATTTATTTATTTATTTATTTATTTATTTATTTATTGGTCGCATTTGTATGCCACCCACTCCACAGAAACTAAATATTAAATAGAGATTAAATATTAAATAGTCTCCACAGAGACTAAGTAGTAAATATTAAATATAAACAAGACTAGAGACAACAAGGACAATGATCAGAATCATGCAAGTATTACATCACAATCTGTGGAAGTTGGACTTTGGACTTTGAAGAAGCAGAATAATGGACACTTTTGAAATTTGGCATTGGAGAAAACACCTAAGAATACTGTGGAGAACCAAGAAAACCAACAAATGGTTCACCAAACAAATTATCCTAGAATTCTCACTCAAGGCACAAATAACCAGGTTCAAATTATCCTGCTTCAAACACATTATGCAAAGAACCTAACTCTCTGAAAAAATCTACAACATCAGGAAAGAGGGAAGAAAAGAGAAGAAGTGATGATCAGCAGTGGATGAACTCAAGTGGATGAACTCAAGCAGCAATGGGTGAATTGTTGGAAGGCTTACAGAGACAGATCATCACAGAGAAAATCTAAGTATGGAGTAGCTAAGAATCAGCAATGACTTATGATATTTAATCAAATGGTTACAGGATTGTTTTGTTGGTTAATGTAGGATTTTGCTACTTATGCACTGATCAAGTGGGGGGGAAATTAAATCTTATTTCTCTGAAAGTTCATCAGAAAATAAAACAGCTAAATCTAATTTCAATTATAGAAGAAAAGAACATTGATTCCCATGCTATCAATACTTTGCTTGTAATGAGCCTGGGCTTCTTTTAGGGTAGGCTGAGATTTTTTTTAAAAAAAATGGAACTTGACTCTTCTAATATCCATGTCATTTTCTTGGTAGGTGATCGATCACTGTCTTCCTCCAGACCTGGAATTCCCAAGGGTTTCCCTATTCAAATGCTAAGAGAAATAACTCTCTTGAGTTTCCAAGACTTATAATAAAAATTATGATGTCTTTATTTTCTATAAAACTGGCTTACCTGGTAATTGCAGTAATATTACAGCCTTTGTTAAACAATTCTGATATATTCCTCTAGCAAAAATATATCTCTAATTTTTGTCAATGTCAATACGTTGTTTCTGTTCTTCAGCCACTCATCCTATTATTAAAACTGCTCATTAACAGGATAGAAATAAAAACAGGTGTGTGGGTGTGTGTTTACACTTGGCTTTAAATATCCAATCTGCTTATAAATATTATTGTGTATCTTTCTGTGTGATATTCTCAATGCATGCCTGTGTGTAAAATATTTTTCATTCCTAATATATCAAATTTCTCATTTATAATTATCATTCTAATGTGGGTAAAATTAGCTTTTGTTTATGACTTTTGTTCCAGCTCCTCAAAATCAACTCAAGACATTCAGATGCCATATTTCACATTCAGCATTTTAGCTCCAAATTCTTTCCCAACTCTGATCCTAAATTAAATGTCTAAGTCTTTCCAGTAGCAAAATGAGATGTGGCATTTCCTAACCTGTTTCAATAAAGCTTACCAATTTAGAAAATCTCTTATTAAATTCTTCGCCATATTTTTTTTCTATCCATGTGTGTGTGTGTTATTGTTGGAAATTTTGGATCTAGGTCTATCTAATTTAAACTTTATTTAATACTTAGTCCTATCCTGCATAACAAGCCACCAGAGCTAGTTACAACAGACAAATTGGTATTATAATTTGTTGTCTCTGTATATCTTGGACTTCAACACCAATTGAGTCTTGATAATAAAAATCACGTACTGATGATATCCGGTTTGTTAATGAAATGTCTGCAAGAAAACTATCAAGCTCAGAGAGCACCAAGGACCCCACAGTTCAACCTTGAGCTACAAATATTCTCTTCGGTTGGTAAAATTCATTTTGTCTGTTACCAAATCAATATCGACATTGCCTGACTGTTATTCACAGCATGTATGAAATAGTGGCAAATATGCTTCTCCTAAGAAGTTGGCTAGTCTGATTTATTTATTTATTTATTTATTTATTTATTTATTTATTTATTTATTTATTTATTTATTTATTTATTTATTTATTTATTTGTCTGTTTGTTTGTTTGTTTATTTATTTATTTATTTATTTATTTATTTATTTATTTATTTATTTATTTATTTATTTATTTATTTATGTTGCACCTTTATTATTTTCATAAATAATTCAAGGTGGCAAATCTATCTAATAACTCCTTCCTTCTCCTATTTTCTCCACAACAACAGCCCTGTGAGGTTTGTTTGTGACTTTGGGCCAGTCAGTGAGTGACTGGCCCAAAGTCACCCAGCTGGTTGTCATGGAATTCAAGGTGGGACTTGAACTCACGGCCTCCTGCTTTCTAACTTGGTGCCTTAACCTCTAGACCACAGCTGTCAAACTTGTGGCCCATGGGCCGAATGCGTCACACCCTGGCCGTGCCCACGCCCGGTGTAGCAAAGGGGGGGGAAGTCCTGATACGTCACGTGACGCCGCCATGACGCCGCGGGTTTGACACCCCTGCTCTAGACCAAACTGGCTCTATTACTTCACAGCAAGATTCTCTGTACAGGTTTTTGCAGATTATCCAAGCGACATGCGTGATTAATAAGAGACATCAGATGCCCTGCTTGTTCTAACATTATAGGCAAGGAGTTTTGTATTTTATCCTAACACTATATACTTTCAGAAATTACATTAAAGTATGTCATGCAAATAATTGTATATTACCTGTTCAGTGTAAAAATATTTTTAAAACCTATAATCGCTTTCATTTCAAAACAGAGAATAAAAAGCAAAATTGCTGGAATTCTCACTGTCTTTTTTTGACATAGCACCAAGTATGGTTATTTCAATTGCCTTAAATATGCAGTGTTCATTGTGGCAATTATCATGTTTGAGGAGACATGTGTGCATACACATGATAGTATTTAGGGTATTTTTTAAATGAGTTTTGAGCTCAGAAACAGGAACCTAACATATGGAACTCTTTTTAGTGTTTTTATTCCCTAGTTACCCTCAACCTAATGTTGGTGTGTAAAGAATAAAGAGTCACTCGAAAGTGAGATAGGCAGCATATAAATTTAATTTAAAAAATAATAATAACTGTTGTTGGGATGCCAGATATTACATTCATTTTGTTTTCTATTTTCCCCCAACAATCAGACAGCCATCCATATTCTCTGATCACCTCAAGTCTTCATTTGTCTATTCATCATATCCCATATCAGATATTGTATGCCTTTCAATACAGGTAGTCCTTGACTTACAACAGTTTATTTAGTGACTGTTCGAAGTTGCAATGGCACTAAAAAAAGTGACCATTATGACCATTTTTAACACTTACAACCATTGCAGCATCCCCATTGTCACGTGATCAAAATTCAGATGTTTGACAACTAACTCATATTTATGACAGTTGTAGTGCCTTTGGGGGTCATGTGATCAGCCTGACAGACAAAGTCAATGGGGAAACCAGATTCACTTAACAACCATGTTAGTAACTTAACTGCAATGATTCACTTAACAACTGTGACAAGAAAGGTCCTAAAATGGGGCAAAACTCACTTAACAAATGTCTCACTTAACAACAGAAATTTTGGGATCAATTGTGGTCATAAGTCGAGGACTACCTGTAGTAACCCAACCCACTAGAGCGGGGAGGCAAGGAATGCTGCGGGTCCCATCCCCTAGGGAGATACTCCTGGTGGGACCCACAAGAAGGGCCTTCTCTGTGATGGCTCCCTCTCTCTGGAACATCATCCCCCCAGAGATTAGAATGGCCCCCACTCTAACACTCTTCCGGAAGGCACTGAAGATCTGGTTCTGCCAGCGGGCCTGGGGAATGCAGAGCAGGATGGAGCCCATTAAATGGCTCGTGTGATGGGTTGTAGCCAGGGAGGGGGGTGGGGGCTTATTTTATTTCATTATTTTATTAATTTATTATATGATTCTTTTATCAGTTTTATTGTTTTTATATGAGGTTTTATATTCTTGTAAGCCGCCTTGAGTCGCCATGTGCGAATAGGGGGCAACTATAAATTTCCAAATAAATACATAAATAAATAAAAATAAATAACTGCAAGAAAATTCAAGTAGGAGCCTACAGTTATTCTTCTGTCCTGCTTACAGGCTTCTGTTCGATTTTTTTAAAAGGTGTGGACTAAAAGGGTACGGAAGGCATGATTTTATGCGCCGTCATCAGGGGCGGGTTCCTAATTTTTTTACTGCCACTCTGTGGGCGTGGCTTATTTTGTGGGTGTGGTTTGCCAGCCATGTGACTGGGTGGGTGTGGGCCTTGGGAGCTTGGCAGCGGCCAGAGAAGTGGGGGGGCATTACCCACCCACAATGCAGCCCCCCGCAGTGGGAGCAGCAAGACCGCGGCAGCGGTTCTTCTAGGAGGCTCCGTCCGGCCTGAATGCTTCTCCCCATTTGATGATCCTAGGCTCCTGCCACCCGTTCCCCCTCCCCTCAGCAGCTCAAGAAGCCTCGAACGTGCGAAAATGCCTAGGATCATCACCACGTGTTCGTGGATTCTCGGACTGCTGAAGGGAGGGGAACTGAGATAGGTCCTGCTGCCCATTCCCCCTCCGCTCAGCAGCTCGAGAAGCCTCGAATGTGCGAAAATGCCTGGGATCATCACCGCGCATTCATGGCTTCTCGGACTGCTGAAGGGAGGGGAACTGAGATAGCTCCTGCCGCCCGTTCTTTCAGTGTCTCACGCGCTCCTTCAGCCATCCTCCCCTGCTTGGACTCACTGTGGGGTAGGAAGGCAGCGCATGCGCAGTGCCGGAAGCTCGGCTTCTGGACATGCTCAGAAGAAAAAAAAAATTAAAATTTAAAAAAACTGACCGCACCGGTACTGTGATATCACCAGTGGGCCGCTACCGGTGCTATAGAGTGGACCGCACCAGTAGGAACACACCACTGGCCATCATCTTTCTTTAAATGGAAGTGAGATACTTTTACAATGCAGTGGATATTTTAGCTTTCATCATTCCTGCTGCATGACCTTCATAAGGTATCTATACCTCTGGAAGCACTCCATGTGACCAAAACATAGCAAAGCACAACACAAAACATATTGTTTTACAATAATGCTGCATACTGAGGCCACATAACAATTGGAACTCTATTTCCTCCAGAATGTATTCATTTGGAGTTAGACTTTGCCAATTGCTAATATTGGGGTTAGGAGGGCGATGGAAAAATAATCCTGAATGGAAAGCTCCTTTGATTTCCCTTCTTCAGTGCATGAAAATTTTGCCTTTGCTTATTGTTAAGTGGTACAACTACTGGTATTTCTAATCTAAATTATATTATTTTAGTGCATTTAACAGAAATATCAAGATTACTAAGAAGAACTTCAGATTCTAAAAATTACATTTTCTACCTCCCCACAAATTAAGTTGGTAGTTTATTCTAGTTAAAATTTAGAGAAGTCCAAATGTCCATGTTAGCGCAAGCACCACAACTGCAGCAGAATGATTAGCTATGGTAATAAAAGTTTAGAACAGCTCTAATACATTTCCTCATTTTAATCAACAAATTGTATATACGGTAATGAGGCAGCCGGGCAGATTTAGCCTACACAGCATTTCCTGAATGGTAATTTGTGAGCAATTATTGGTATTCCACACTCATTTGACAAATTTTTTTTTCAACTGAATCAAAAGGGCCACTTCTATTTCGTCCATCTGTTAGTAGCCTTGTTCATTAAGTCACAATCCTCTTTTCTCTCTAACAGCTATTTCTAGATCTTTGGTCTCAGTCTCTAATCCTTTTTTTCAATATAGGATTTAGATTGCTAACTCATGTTCGCTAATAGTAAAATACCAGCTAGTACTTGGGTGAAACTAGCCCTTTGAATATGATTATTAATAAGTAATACAAATAAATAAATGAGCGCTATCACATTCAGTTTCTATCCAGCATTAACTGAAACTGAACCAGCAGTTTTTAACTAGAGTCTTTCCTTCTTTGAGGAGCAATGGATTATTATTATTATTCCCTCTCTTGATCATTTCCATTTCTTTTGGCAGCTCTTCTGCAGCATTTAACAGCAAACATCTGTCCATCTTGACTCCAGTCACCATTATTTGAAAGATTTGTAGAAGATAACTTTCTCATCTTCTTTACTCTCTGAAGAACGTCCCTGATGATCTATTGGCTGAAAGAGGACATCTGCATTTTTCCTTAATTTGGGGAATAGACACTACCATGGAAGATGATGCTATAGAAAATATGCTGAAACTCTTCACATTCTGCCTTCTATAGTTCATAATAAGATAAAGAGAGAAGATACACACTTCACAGTCAGCTTAATGCAGCTCAACTGTTTGTTATTTATGTGCCGTTTTGCCTAGGGAATATATTTAAGATTTTTCAACAAAGTTAATGTTACTTTGAACAGTAAATATGTGTGTCTAGTAGCACTGCTGATGTTCTGGAGCCCTGTATTTGTTCCCCTTTGCTGAAACACAGGGTTGTCATGTTTATTCCCAGAAGCAGTAGTGCTGGTTCTCTGCCTCCTTATTACTCTGCAGGAAGAATAAGTCCTACCTCTTCTACTTTCAGCCAAGTTACATTATTCATTTAACAATAAAGGGAGCCCTGATCACAGACAAAATGCTTAGAAATGGGCATGCAGAAGAGAGAAAACTATTCAGCAGAAAACATACAACTTTGGTACTATTGTTAGTTCAACCTTAGGTAGCTAGGATGACTTTTTCCCAACTTGGCTAATGACACAGCTTTGAAGCCAGAACTTTTGTTTTGAGATGTTCTTTGTTTCTCTTCTGGGTTTATGTGTCTCCTGCCATCATTGTTGCATCTAGTCAATACATAAACAGGATTTTCAGTATATTAACAGGACTGATAAAGTACTAGACATACAAACACACATACACACCAGCCATCACTAATAATCTGATTCAACATTTCCCTCTGCAGGAGGGTTCAATGTCAGCATCCCAGACTACCAAGGCATGACAGAAAAGCCATAGCTTTTTGAAAACTCAGAAGGGCAGGGCTAATCTGATCTTCAGGAGAATACCATTTGCGAGAAGGGGATTAGCAACTACTTTAAGAAAGAGGGCACTCCCTAAAGAAGAGGACTCAAAGAGAGCCTTTTGTTCCAGAGTTTAATGGATGGGTAGAAGCCATTGGAAATAGGCAGTGTCCTAAAGACAGACAGGAACCGAGTCATGAAGGGCTTTACGGGTGACAACTAGAGCCTTGAAATGCATGTGGCAGTAGGTTGGTAATCAATGCAACTCTCAAAGCAGTGAAGTTACATGAGTAAACTGAATGGTATCCATACCTGCCCAAGCAGCTTCATTGTAGAACAGGGCAGTCTCATGTAAATGAGAGACAAAGCTACGAATACACTATAGCAGAGGTGTCAAACTCATGCTGTCACGGTGGCATCACGTGACATATCGGGACTTTTCCCTTTGCTAAACCGGGCATGGGCGTGGCCAGCGCATGATGCATCTGGCACAAGGGCCGGGAGTTTGACAGCCCTGCACTAGAGCAATCTTTCTCAACCCTTGGCAACTTTAAGAGATGTGGACTTCCACTCCCAGAATTCCCCAGACAGCATAGCTTTCTGGAGAAAGAATAGAATTCTGGGAGTGGAAGTCCACACGTCTTAAAGTTGCCAAGTTGAGAAACACTGCACTAGAGTTAGTGATGCTTGGGAGTGGTTCAGTTTCCCATTGATGAGAACTTTTCAGTGACTCCTCTCCCTACATACAGTAGTATAATCATGAATCCTCCAGAAAACCATAGTGTCTACGTTGGGGCTTTTTGCAGGCAAACCAGATTGTTTGTTCATTTTTCCTGTGGCAAAAGCAACCCTGGTAAGGGCAGTAATGCTATAGCAGGCTGCCGATTTCAGTAATTCCTCATTGTTGGCAGCAACAAGCAATTTCTAAGGAATTCAGCCATGAATCAATTTTGAAGGGTTGTGTGGAGGGGATGAAGTTTATGAAAGCCTGGAAGGACTCTGAATCTAGAGGTCTAACCAGAACTCTGCAAGTTGTATGTGTTTTGCATATCTTCCAGTCTCCAGTACGGCACCTGAAAATAAGCCCAATCAGTGGTAGATTACTATATTGTGCAGCATTTCGCAATAGCTCTGAATTTTAATTCAATGAACTTGTTTCCAGTTAGTCAGATTTCCGTATGAGTATCTACAGTCCATCTTATAACTTTTGAAAATAATGGGGTTTGTAAAGACACAAATAGCTGGCAGAAAGACAATCTGCATCCTATTTTCCAGAAACAATCACCTCTTTGTGAATAATATGGCTATTAACAGTAAACAGCTCAGCACTCCCCAGCAATCCTTTGCAATCAGTCTATTCCTAATTTAAAACCACTTCTTAGACTAAGTATGCCATAAACATGTGTTTATAGAGTAACCTATTCTTTCAGCGGAAACACAAGAAATGGCCCTTGTTTATTTTTAATGTAGAAGAGTCTTCCCTAAGCTCATATCTCATGTGATATAAGGTTTTGGGCTTCCAGAATTCCTGGCCAATTAGAATTGTAAGAATTATCTAAACACCTGTGAAGAACAGCAAGTTGAAGAAAACTCAGGTGGTAAATTCCTTCTGGTGATATTTAAGCCCATATCCAAAATGCTCCCTTGAACTCTTAGAATCCATCAGTACTTCTCAGCCTAAACTACCTCAACAATTCTTTATAAGGATAAAATGTGGGGAAATCCGCCTTTAAACAGCTAAAAGTGCCTTGGAGAAAAAATAAGACGCAAATAGCCAAGAGACACGGATGTTCATTTACTGCTATTCTAAAATATGCTTAGTTTCTCACTGGCGTTCCAATATATTTTTCACCAGCAAAGTTATTTTGACTCTTACCCTTTACCGAGAATATGTGAACACTATAATTACAGTTGTTAACTCTGTCAGCATCCAAATTAGCAAGTTGAATATGAGGTAAAATCCACCTGGTACCTAGGAGGTAGGCTTTCTTGCCTACAAAATTCCCACTTTTCCTCTTTCGTGTTGGTGGCAGCAAACCGATTCAGGAGCTGCAAATTTTCAGCTTTATGAATGCCACCAAGAGCAGCCATTATCCCACTGGAACACAAAAAGCTATTTTTGAAAATAGATCAGCCTATTTGGAAGCCCGGACATTTATAAGAATGTAAGTGAATATATTAGATCGAGTGTGTGCAGACAGGCTTTTGACGGCTGCTGCTGAACAAGTGATATATAGATACAAATATATGACTTCTTTTACATGTCTTCCCTAACTAAATGGATATAATCAAAGCCTGGGTCTGAATTCTGCAAGGACAAAGGCTGTCTGTTTTAAGTTACAGAGCTAAACCACTCTATTTTTCATCTAGCATCTGTTCATAAGAGTCTCTGCAGTATTCATGATTCTAACTTTCCTATTCTTATTCAGAATCATTATCTTAAGTCTCTTCCTACTCTACATGGAATGTATGCTGACAGAAATGGAGCCCAAAAAAGACCATTCAGAATCAAATGAGATGCAACAAGATTGTTTTAATAATTTCATGGGACACATATAATGCTTTTCATTTAATGACAGGTTCCAACTGGAAATACGGCAAGGGCAAATACTTTAAATGCCTCCTCCATTTCCCCTCAAGCTATCGTCCTGATCCAGGTTTCTTCCCTTTTAAATCTAGAATGCAGGCAAAGCCAAACC
The DNA here is from genome assembly GCA_023053685.1 of Diadophis punctatus similis. Lineage (NCBI taxonomy): Eukaryota > Metazoa > Chordata > Lepidosauria > Squamata > Dipsadidae > Diadophis > Diadophis punctatus. Next base: position 145,404,859 of record JALIGW010000001.1, read on the forward strand.
TATTTTGTATTCAGCTCACCTCTAATTTGCCTCTGAGAAAGAGGAAAAGATATTGGTGTGGTAGAGTGAACCCTACCTAAACGGACTCTGTCAATGGGAGGACCCTTGGCCCTACAGAGCACTGCATGAGAAGTAAAAGGGAAGCATTGGAATGCCTTACAACTTATACATTGTGAAAGAAGGCATTGCTGGTTGACTAGAATCTAGACAGAAATACTTCTGTAGTTAAAGATCAAAGTACCAAATGAACTGGCAACAACTATTACTATCTGCGCCATGATGGTGCAGTGGTAGTATTTCAGGCTAATTCTGCTGACTACCAGCAGTTCTATTCTCACCGGCTCAAGGTTGGCTCAGCCTTCCATCTTTCTGAGGTCAGTAAAAACAGGACCCAGATTGTCAAGGGCAATGTGTTAACTCTCTAAATTGCTTAGAGAGGGCTGTAAAGCACTATGAAGTGGTGCTGTATATTGCTGTTGCAAGTGGTACTGCTAAGTGCTATTGCTGTTGCTATTTTAATTTCTTCAGAACGTTTTGGGGGCCTATAAGAACATACAGTTGGGATCTAGCCAAGAGCCACTGGATATGCTGCATCCATCTGGTCCAGTCCTTGTTTTCACTATGTTAGACTCCAGTGTTAAGATTTGTTTTTTAATTAAAAGATGTTAGTAGTATTTATATTTGTCCCACTATGCTGTTCCCTACACAACTTGCTCCCTCTCTCACTCTCTTTGGCGTTCTGTTTTTCCAGGTCCCTGTTGCCTTGTTCTATTTACAAAGGATCATAAAACTCCAAGTTATAATGTTTGAATCCCTCCATGCTATCCCTATTTATCAGATGCCATTCTGAATCAAAGCAAAAGCTATTCCCTCTGAAAACACAGAGATCTGGCAAACGTTTGAGAGAAAGATTTTTGCTAAATTCTATTCTCCTGTAGTTTGGCCTAACAAATACTGTAAATACATTCATGCCACATGCAATTAGAGCCCTAGTCATTTGTTAGAAGTAGATGCAGGTCATTCCTGGGGCAGTACGACAGCAAAATGTCAGAAACAAAGCTCCCTTTTCCAATAGTCTCAATCAGACTATTTAACATTTCCTGGATGCACTGTGCTGAGCAAATTTGGGGCAATTTATATTAGTTTAGGGTTGCATAAATTTAAAGCAAAATTATTTTACTTTGAACTTTAAATAAGAACCAGTGACTTTGTCTTGATAAAGAAAATGCTCTGTAAAATCGTAAAAGTTGCTCACAATTAAATAAAAGGAAAGGGATAGTTGATCTCAGCGAAATTGTTAGTGAAGGGGAAGCTAATGGGTAAAAATTATCTCTTCATAATTTACCAAGTGAAATAGAGAGGTTGCAAATGGGAAATCTAATTATTATAATAGTTTGGGGGGGAGTAATACCCCCCCAAAATCTGAAAAAGTCAATGCTTTTGCTCTTCCCAGTCTGAAATTGTATTTGACAGCAGTAACGGCAGATCCCAGCCCAAACAGCACAAAGCTAAAATCCAGCACTGTTGTCTTGTTCTAAATCAATTCTGCTTGTTGACTGCTATTTATTTCACAGGATAAAACCAAGTTTTGATACCGTTGTATTCATTATTCAATCACCCAGTTCTCTCAGAAAATATTAGGGCCAATTTAAAAAAATAGTTATTGTCTGCACATTTTAATGAGGTTGGTTCTGGTTCGAATTTATTGTGTTCTGAATTAGAGGGAGCCATTCAAACGTTCACCCTTAGATATCTTGCCTGGAACTAGGCACTATAGCTTTCCTTGTGATTCTGAGCAGCATTTCTTCAGATTGAAATCTTGAGAAATGACAACATCAGTTGACTTGTAAGGCAGCGCTATCTTGATGGTTATTTAACCTAGCCTTTACCTGTGGAACTATTTCCCTTATCTTCAGGGATTCAGTGTGAGAAGCATGCCGATATTCATCACTTCACCAGCAATCTGAAGTCCGGTAAAAGTTTTTACCGCTTGCATCTGCTGAATATTGAAGCAACCCTTAGTTCCCGATCACCGATCACTATGTATAAATGCTATTGCACACAAGCAGGCATTTATTTCTTGCTTCATGAAGCCAACATTTCTAATACTTCCTTTGTTCGGAAGCATTCATGCTAAACGTTGGTTTTTCCACAATGAAAATGAAAGCAGTTTGTACGTGCCAATCTAAAACCATATTAACTTATTTGACATTATAATAAAAGCTTGGGCAGAACAGTTTAAGAGTTTATGTTTAAACTTAAACTTAACAGTTTGAGAACCAGTTTGGTCTAGCAGTCCTTCTCAAATAGTGGAGTGCACCCCCTGGGGGGCTCAGAGCGATGCCAGGGGGTGCGTGTGATCCCAGGGAACATGCGTGGTCCCTCTCGATCGATTCCCCCAGATGGGGAGTGTTTTCCCAGTTACACGCTGCTCCGAGCTCGGAAGAGAAGGCGGCCAGGTGGGGTGGGGCTGCTGCGTGGGTTCTTGTTGTTCTCAGCGGGCGCCATAGCAGCCATGAACAGCGTGGTGAACCTGCTGCTGGACAAGGAGGAGCATCCTCTGCAGCTGGGCGAAAGCTTCGAACGGCATCCTAAAGCCTCCTTCCACACCATTCACTGCGAGTGCCCGGCAGAGGCGGCGCTTATGGGCCAGGCTGGTGACCCCAAAACATCGACTTGATTAAGCTGGCCTGGCCCCGTGTCAAAAGAGGGCCCTAACCACAGTAGCCTATGCCTGTCTAACCGAAAACAGTCTCCACTGAGTTCAGTGTGACTTACTCCCAGGTAAGTGGGTATTTGTTTGTTTGTTTGTTTGTTTGTTTGTTTGTTTGTTTGTTTGTTTGTTTGTTTGTTTGTTTGTTTGTTTATATTTCTATGACGCCCAACTCCCAAAGGACTCTGGGCCTTTCCCAGCCAATAGTTTGCTTGCAGCTTATAATAAGTAAAATAATAAATATTAACACTAAAATTCCATTGGGACCCAGATCGGAGAGTTGGGGGCGCGCGAAATGTTTACTTCTTCCTGGGGGGGGTAACAGAAAATAATTGAGAAGCACTGGTCTAGTGGTTAAATCATCAGGCTAGAAAGCAAGAAACCGGGAGTTCCTATCACGTCTAAGTTATGAAAACCAGCTGAGTGAACTTGGGCCAGTCACTCTCTCTTAGCCCAACCCTTCTCACAGGGTTATAGAGAAAATATCAGGAGGAAGGTGTGTTGGAAATGTTCACCGCCTTGAGTTATTTGTAAAAACAATAAAGGCAAGATACAAATAAATAAAAAACAATTGTAACATTTCTGAAGCAACCATTCAAACAAGTCTCCCTCCCCCTGGGATGCAGTAACTAAAGAATATACAGCCTGGAAGAGAAGGCGACCAGGCGGGGCGGGGTGGCTGCGTGGGTTCTTGTTGTTCTCAGCGGACACCACAGCATTTGGCCACAGCATTTTTGAAATTATTTCCAGCCAGGGGGCTCACTAAAAAGCTCCAAGAGATTTCTAGTCTTTCAAGCTTCCCCCCCCCCCGCTTTTACAATTTATTTGCTACACATACAACGAATAAGATGTAGCAACAATCCTCTCTGTACTGTATGTCTTTTCTTCTTCTTCTTGATCATGGTTTGGATTGTTTGCAGAAGAAAAACCAAGCCACTGTGGAGATCTTGCCAGGAAACTTGAGAAATCTGGATTCATTCTTGACCCATTCATTTATTATTTCCACAAGTCCAGCTCTGGTTATCATACTGTATATTAGGTTCCCCTAAAATTTTCCCACAGGGAAATGTTGACAAAACCAATTTTTGGGAAATTTCAAGTCACACATATCTTGCAGGTAAAGCTTAGATGGCTTCTAATTCTATGAGATATGTTTAATGGCAGTGAGGAAAATTAAGATGATAGTCTACAATTTGATTTTTAAGAATACAGTATATATTTAGGTAATGTTATGTTGTTTGAAAACTAACTTAAGGGTGGTTTAAAAAATGTTTAAGACACAGCCATGTTTTCCCTTTTTAATTGTATTGCTGCATCAGACAAGGGGTTTCCTTTTTCTACCCTTTTTTCAGATTAGCTGTAAAAACATTCAACAAAGTTGTGAGCCAATAAGAACTAATTAAAAGCATCATCAGTGTGACAGTAGTAAAGTAATGCAGTATGCAACATGGAGCTTTTCTGAATGCTGAAATTTAAACATGTAGACCCTGAAGTGCAGTACCTGCTTGTTTTTGAGTGAGAAAGAAAGAGAGAAGTAGACTGAATTCTTATAGAGAGAGAATCTTTAAGGTACTGACTGACAGTATAAATAATGTGCTCCTAAAAATATAAATCAACTAGACAACCCATGATCCATTGAGTCATAGTTTCAGAGACATTTCCTTACCTAAAGAGAAAAAGAGAACGATCTGTACACAAAATAGCAGTGGGAGCAGGAGCAACTCCAAATATCCCGCTGGTTTCCCCATTGACTTTCCTTGTGGGAAGCTGGCAGGAAACATCAGAAATCTTTCTTCCTTCCTTCCTTCCTTCCTTCCTTCCTTCCTTCCTTCCTTCCTTCCTTCCTTCCTTCCTTCCTTCCTTCCTTCCTATAATTTCTGATGACTTTCCTATTTACTTTCCTTGTAGGAAATTTGAAGGAAGAAAGTCACTGGGGAAATTGGCAGGAGGTTGCAAATCTAAAGTGAGTAGGCAGATAAATGGCTGTGGCCAGGTGGGGAGGACACAAGGGAGTTCATGGAGTGAAAGCAGCACAGGTTGGCGGAGAGCATATGGGGCTGCAGGTTAGGGAGCAGTGGTGGGTTGCTACCAGTTTGCCCTGGTTCAGGCGAACTGGTGGCGGTGGATGGAGGCTCCGCCCACCCACCCGGACATCATCATGGACGATCTACGCATGTGTAAAAGCGGTACGCGCGCGAGCAAAGCGCGCGAGCAAAGCACGCGAGCGCGCGCGCATATCTCTGATGTAGTAAAGGTAAGTGAAACCCATTACTGTTAGGAAGGGTGCCTGGGGGTATGAGTGGCCAGAGCAGCGCAAGCACAGAGACGCTAGAGAGGTTACACGAGTGACAGAGACTTATTTGAGTAAATACGTCTCCTTTCCTGCTGGCTTCTCCATTGACTTGTGGATAGCTGTCAGGGGGCATTGGAAATTTATTTTATTTTATTTTATTTTATTTTGGAATTCTTATATGCCGCCCAACTCCCTAAGGACTCAGGGCGGCGTACAACAGTGAGAAAATACAAGAATAACCAAAATCTAAAAAAGTTAATTAAAAACAAATATAAAAATTAAAACACAATATAAAAAAAACATCACCAAGCATTCAACATCATATATACTTGGGGGGTGAGCTCGAGTGAATTAAGCTCTACCCCCCGCCTGCAGGAAAAGCCATGTCTTAACAGCTTTCCGGAAGGCCAGCAGAGTGGGGATAGTTCGGGTCTCTGGTGGAAGTTGGTTCCAGAGCACGGGGCCAGCCACAGAGAAGGCTCTCCCCCTTGGGCCCGCCAGCCGGCATTGCTTGGCCGACGGGACCTGGAGGAGGCCAACTCTGTGGGCCCTAACCGGTCGAAGGGAAGTATGAGGCAGAATGCGGTCCCGTAGATAGCCTGGTCCCAAGCCATGAAGGGCTTTAAAGATGGTGATCAACACCTTGAATTGGACCCGGAGACCGATGGGCAACCAATGCAGCTGGCAGAGTATCGATGCCACGTGGGTGTACCTTGGCACACCCACCACAGCACACGCAGCCGCATTTTGCACCAGCTGAAGTCTCCGGATACTCTTCAAGGGTAGCCCCATGTAGAGCGCATTGCAGTAGTCCAAACGAGAGGTGACAAGGGCATGAGTGACCGTGAGTAGAGCCTCCTTCTCCAAATATGGCCGCAACTGGTGCACCAGGCGAACCTGTGCAAAGGCCCCTCTAGCCACAGCAGAAAGATGATGATCCAATTTTAGCTGTGGATCTAGAAGGACCCCCAAGTTGCGGACCTGGTCCGAGGGAGTCAGTTTCGCTCCCTCAAGGACCAAGGAGGGACAGTTGTCATAGTCCTTAGGAGGCAATATCCATAGCCACTCAGTCTTGTCGGGATTAAGTCTGAGTCTGTTCCTCCCCATCCAGATCCTAACGTCGTCCAGGCACCAGCACATTACATCAACTGCCTCACTGAAGTCAGACGGGGTGGTGATGTACAGCTGGGTGTCATCAGCGTACTGATGGAAACACACCCCATGTCTGCGAATGATCTCCCCCAGCGGTTTCATGTAGATGTTGAACAGGATGGGCGAGAGAACCGACCCCTGAGGCACCCCACATGATAGGGGCCTAGGGGACGATCTCTGCCCCCTGCCAGCACCGACTGCATCCTATCAGCGAGATAAGAGGAGAACCACCGCAAAACGGTGCCTCCCACTCCCAACTCGCTGAGACGATGCAGAAGGATACCATGGTCGATGGTATCAAAAGCCGCTGAGAGGTCAAGTAGCACCAGGATGGAGGAGTTTCCCCCATCCCGGGCCCGCCAGAGATCATCCATCAGAGTGACCAAGGCAGTTTCTGTACTGTAGCCGCGCCTGAAGCCCGACTGGTAAGGATCTAGATGATCTGTTTCATCCAGGAGCTGCAGAAGTTGAGTAACCACCACCTTCTCCACAACTTTCCCTAAAAAAGGTAAGTTGGAGACCGGACGATAGTTCTTCAAGTCAGCTGGATCCAGGAAAGGCTTCTTCAGGAGGGGTCGCACCACCGCAGCTTTTAACGACTGCGGTACAGATCCCTCTCTCAAAGAAGCGGTGACCACCGCCTGGATCCAGCCGCGTGCCACCTCCCTGCTAGCCGAAACCAGCCAGGAGGGGCACGGGTCCAATAAACAGGTGGAGGTACCCATCGCTCCCACAGCCCTGTCCACATCCTCGGGAGAAACAGGCCCAAACTCTTCCCATAATGATGGACTAAGACTAGCCCCTGTCAACTCAATGGACTCTGCCCGGCCGGAGTCCAGATTTGACCGAATCTGAGCGACTTTATCCGACAGAAACTCTGCGAATTCCTCAGCTCTGCCTTGTAAGTGTTCCTCGCTCCCCCCTTTTGCAAGGAGAGAGCGAGTCACCCTAAACAAGGCGGCTGGGCGAGACTCTGCGGATGCAATAAGAGCGGAGAAATAGGATCGTTTCGCCGCCCTTATCGCCACTAAATAAGATCTGATGTAAATTCTTAATAGTGTTCGATCAGACTCGGTTTTTCTGGCCCTCCAGCGGCGCTCCAGACGTCTCTTCTGGCGTTTCATCTCCCGGAGCTCCTCGGTAAACCAGGGAGCTTTCCGGAATCCACTGCCATAGAGAGGTCGCTTAGGCGCAATTCGGTCTAGAGCCCCTGATGCTGCAGTGTTCCAAGCAGCCACCAGGGAGTCAGCCGAATTGTGTACCAGGGTTTCAGGTATTTCCCCAAGTTCCCTCTGGAATCCTTCCGGTTCCATTAGGCACCTGGGGCGGAACCACCTAGTCGGTCCCGCCTCCCTGCGGGGGAGGAATGGGGCTGCGAAATCCAACCTCAGTAGGAAATGATCTGACCATGACAGTGGGGTGATGACTAAGTCCCTTATCTTCAGATCATCTCTCCACTGCCCCGAAAGAAACACTAGGTCGAGCGTGTGACCACCCTCATGAGTCGGACCCTGGATTACTTGGGACAGGTCCATGTCCATGAGGATCATGTGACTGCAGCTGACCACAACAGCGCAGTAGCACTGAAGTGGCCACAACTTTCAAAAATTTCATTATCACAGGAGTAATGGGTCATGATATTCTGTAAGTTAGTTCATTTGAGGTACCTTGGTTCCATAATTCATAGACTCATATAATCATAAGGCTGGAAGGACTTCTAGTCCAACCACCTGCCCAAGTCAGGAGTCCTTATACCATCCTGGACAACTGGTTGTCCAATCTTTTGGAGCACCCACAACTCCGGGAGGCAAGCTGTTCCATTGATGCCCTATGATGCACCTTTTCACCCAATTGAATGATACAAACAAACAGACACGATAGCTTTAGCAGTATATAGTTACTGTATTTTTTTTTTCATTATTACAAGAAAAATTAAATGCTCAAGGATTAGTTTAACCTTAGGTGACCGCTCCATGAATAAAGCAAATTTTGTCAAGATAATTAATGAGCTTTAAACAGACCATGTATAAAGCTACCTTTATTCATTAGCGAACTAGAAAGAGACAATAAAGCATAAATTGATTGCTTTGACTATATTATCTTTTGTAACTGCTGCTAGTTTTCTGGCTCCTTTTTTTAATTTAGAATCATGATTTCTATTATTTAGGATGGAACAAGATACAAGTGAGTCCTTTCCAATTTATGAAAAAATAAATCATTGCCAAAAGGACTAATCAGCCCTCCTTTTAACATTCATGATAATGAAATTCAATAAACACAAAAAAGAAACTTACTGTACTAAAAGTATCAGGTATTGCAGCATTTATTTGGGAGGATTGGAGCCCATTTCATCAAATGCTTAGCATTGTAGTTTAGATATATCTGCCCCCAATTTTGGAGGGGAGGGGAGGGGTAGGATTGTTGTATCAAATTTGCATCCCCAGATCAAAATTTCACAATAAAATATCTTGTATAATAGAAAATGAAAATAGATTCCTATATATTCATCTGTGACTGTCTTAAGTACTGTAAATCATTACTGTCAATAAATTGTTAGTGATTTTTCTTCTGCAAAATGTATTCTTAAATTCAATAAATGGAGGGATATTTAAATATAGCTTTATCTTTACTAGATTCTCCTTTATCTAAGTAGCCTCATCTTGACCTTAGGCTATATAAAGAATTTACTGATTTCCAACCAAAAAAAAAAAATGGCTAAACATTGCAAGCAAATGAATGTTTCTAAATCAATCATATAACATTCTCAGTCCCAGAAGATTCTGAGTGCTGCACAAGAAATCAATAGAACAATTTTCAGTAAAACACTTGGATGAAATAATAACTTTAAAAAAACCTGACATAAAATAGAAGCATGGTTATGAAGCAACTTTGCATTTATTAAGTGTTTGTACTGGGATTGGGCAAATGTGACAACCTATGTACTCTACATACAAGACAGCCATGCTGTAATAAGGAATGACTAGGGATTAGGGGAGACATGATAGCAGTGTTCAATATCTCAGGGGTTTTCACAAGGAAGAGGGAGTCAAACTATTCTCCATAGCACCTAAGGCAGTGATGGCGAACCTATGGCACGCGTGCCACAGGTGGCACGTGGAGCCATATCTGCCGGCACGCGAGCCGTTGCCCTAGCTCAGCTCCAGCGTGCATGTGTGCGCCAGCCAGCTGATTTTCAGCTCATGCAGAGGCTCTGGGAGGGCATTTTAGGTTTCTGAAGGGCCTCCGAGGAGGCAGGGGGGCGTTTTTGCCCTCCCCAGGCTCCAGGGAAGCCTCTGGAGCCTGGGGAGGGTGAAAAACGGGCCTACCGGGCCCACTGGAAGTCATAAAATGGGCCGTTTCTGGCCTCCAGAGGGTCTCTGCGGGGGCGGGAGAGGCTGTTTTTGCCCTCCCCAGGCATTGAATTATGGGTGTGGGCACTCGCACGTGTGTGATAACACCCGTGCATGCGCTTTCGGCACCCGAGGGAAAAAAGGTTCGCCATCACTGACCTAAGGGTAGAACAAGCAGCAATGGGTGGAAACTAATCAAGGAGAGAAGCAACTCTATAAAGGAGAAAGAACAAACTGAATATTATATGACATAGGAGCTATTTTATGGATGGTTGGAGAATAAAAATAGAAGTGAGAAATAAATGGAGATCAGTGAAATAAAGAGCATATGTTAAGATAGAGATGTAAACAATATGACGACTACTATCAATATGATTGCTAAAATTATTAGATTTTATATTATATTATAATTTCAGTAGAAGATATGTTAATCCGCCACCGATTCTCCGAACTACTCAAAATTTCCGCTACCGGTTCTCCAGAATCTGTCAGAACCTGCTGGATTCACCCCTGCTATGCATGTTTTGAAAGTAATGAACCCAAGCTCAGGGATGATCTAATTCTTTGGATCAAACCCTGATCTAGGGACAGAGTTCTTAACTAATCCACTGTTTGAGAAATAGAACTCCAAGTAAAAATGCAGGTTGAGAAATCTCCCGATCCCAATGCAAAAGGAGATCATGCAAGATTGTACCTTTGCTCTCCTCCTATCTAACTTGTATGTACATCCCTTTTCTACATTTGAATTTTACTCCATTTTAACGCAGAATAGTTTCCATGTTTTTCTGTGGTGACGACATGGGAATTTTTCCACTGGCCTTTTAACGACCTTCATCCTTTTCTCCTGGCATTAACCAAACATTGCCAGGCCAAAGGTTTGGAAACAAATTACTCCTTAACTGAAGGAACTCCTTTTCACTAAGAGACATTGCAGTTACATAGGAAATCAATAGTTTTCGACTTTAGCAGATAAAGGTGTTCAAATACTGAAGCATTTTCTTCCACGCCTCTGCTTTCAAGATGCACTAGATTCTTAACATCTGAGCCTTGGCTCAAAAATGCTGCAATCATAATTATTAATTTGCCAGCTGCAATGGGGAATATTTCCGTTCCTGCTGCAATCAAACTATTTAATGCAAAAGTTTTAGTTTGCTATTGTTCAATACACAGTGATGTTCTTATTCTAACCAGTTGCATTTTGAAACTATTCAATCAAAAATTATTAGAATTCCATTGTGAATCCTTCAGTCTACATCTAATTCTTCTGAAAATCTGCCACCATAGATACTGCCTGAGATAATGTTTTTGGGATGAGTCACTGGATCATGTGACTTTGGATAAGTTTATTTCAGCTTGGAGGGGAAAAATATTGCTAAATATCTTTCGTGGCATTTCTGCTCTATTTTTAATATCATTTGATCATTTGACAGAACTGTATTTGAAGTTACAGGAATGTTCCTTGATTTAGTGGCAGTTGCGTTTATCATTATTATATATACAACAACATGAAATCATTGCATCACGTTCTTCCCAAAAACCTAGGATGTCATAACATATTAGTGTATTATATGTGTGGATCCAAGTAATGTAAGGAGCCGAGGTGGCGCAGTGGTTAAAGTGCAGCACTGCAACCTACTTCAGCTGACTGCTAGTTCAGCAGTTCAGCTGTTCAAATCTCACCGGCTCAAGGTTGACTAAGCCTTCGATCTTTCTGAGTTCGGTAAAATGAGGACCCAGATTGTTGGGGGCAATATGCTGAACTCTGTAAACCGCTTAGAGAGGGCTGGAAAGCACTATGAAGCGGTATATAAGTCTAAGTGCTATTGCTATTGCTATGTAGCCTTCTATAATTAACAGATGGAAAATTTGCCAATATGCGGGGGTTTTTTTAAAGTGTTGTCAAAGGCTTTTGGTATGGCACCTAGTGTACTGATAACCACTGGGTCCACCACAGCTACTTTGTGCCATAATCTTTCAACTTGAATTTTCAGATCTTAATATTTTGTGATTTTCTCCAGTTCTTTCTCTTCTGCTCTACTATCCCCTGGTAATTGCCAGATCAACAATCCACATTTTCTTCTTTTCAATCACAGTTAAATCTGGTGTGTTATGGTGGGATTCAGCTGGTTTGGGCCGGTTTGGGCAAACCAGTAGTTAAATTGCTGGCTGGCCCCGCTCCTCCCCACCCCTTCCAGAAGTCCCCATGCGCCCCATTTTGACTCCCAGGTAAGTTCAGGGATGCCTACTAGGCTAAGGTGACCAGATTTTTTTTTAAGCGGGACACCATTGACGGGGGTGGGTTTCTAGGGGAGCCGCCATTTGAGTTTTGCCCTCTGCGCATGCGCAGAATGCTGTGCACATGCGCAGAGGGCAAAAGAACGCAAATGTCGGCATCCAGGTGGGTGGGGGGGAGGCGGGAGGCCTTTCCTCGCCTCCCGCCTCCCCTTTGGGAGTCGGCAGTGGCTTGGGCTGGCTGGCTGGCAAGCGAGTGAGCGGGGCTGGCTTGGGAAGGGGAGCAGCCCGGAGATGGTGCTCCAACCCAGCGTCTCTTGGCTCTCCTGCTCCCCCTCCGCCAGCGCTGGGCTGCTGGAGTGACAGGGGGAGAAAGGAGATCAGGAGGCGGAGGCGGATCACAACAACCCCAGCAGCAGCTCCAGGCAGAGAGAGAGAGAGAAGCGAGCGAGCAAGTCACTCCGCCGCGCGCACTCATGAACACACACACACACACACAAGCACACATACAGGAGTGCGCGGCGGAGTGACTTGCTCGCTCGCTTCTCTCTCTCTCTCTCTGCCTGGAGCAGCCGCTGGGGTTGTTGTGATCCGCCGCCGCCTCCTGATCTCCTTTCTCCCCCTGTCACTCCAGCAGCCCAGCGCTGGCAGAGGGGGAGCAGGAGAGCCAAGAGTAAGGTGACCAGACGTCCCGCTGTTTCTTTTCAAAATGGCATTCTTTCCAAAAAAGCGTGACTTTTTGGAAACAATGAGGGACACGGGACACATGCTTGAAAAGCGTGTCTGTCCCACCAAAAGTGGGACGTCTGGTCACCTTATACTAGGCCCAAAATGGGGCATGGGGGGGTGCAGCACGCCTGCTCAGTGGCCCGTTTTTGCTCCCAGGAGGCTGCAGGGGGATGCAGGAGGCATGCAGGGGGATGCAGGAGGTATGCAGGGCATGGAGGTGTGTGACGCTCCCCCCACGGCCCGTTTTCACTCCTAGGAGGCTTCAGGGAGGCCTCCTAGGCCCAAAACATGACATGGGGGAGCTGCACATCCTCCACGGCCCATTTTTGCTCCTAGGGGGATGCAGGAGGCTGAGTGCTGCCTGTCACACCCCCTGTCCAGGCACACCATGGTCACACCCACCCAGCCAGTCATTAGGGCAGAGAACCGGTTGTTAAATTATTTGAATCCCACCACTGCTTATGTACCAAGACTTTACCAGTTTGTGTTTGGAAATTCCACAATATTTTAACCGTTTCATTTTCAAATATATGTTTCCACCCATTTTTCATGACAATTTTTACACGTTCCAGTGAATTATTTTGGTGACTGTGTTTTGTCCCTGTTTAGAATTAATGTATCCAATATTTTTGCATAAGTTGAGTATATAGTCTACTTTTTCTTCTGCTGCTTTCCACAATCAGCCCTTATTTAGCTACTTTATGTGCGAAAGAATTAAAAGTTATTTAGCCTTAAGAAAATCAACGTCCAAAATGTAAACTACTACAGCAGAAGCTTGTAGATACTGGAGGGGTGGAAGGAGAATGTAAAATACATTTTTAATATAAATAAGAAAATGTGGAACATGAAATCAACTGTGAGAGTTATATTGGGAGCTAAAAGTTCTAAGGGCAAAAATATTGTTTATGTAAACAACCAACAATTGCTTAAATCAAAATCTGGAAAAAAATATACAGTATATACCCATTAAAAATTGTAAATGCAGAAAACAGCAGCATTGAAATTAACTCACCAAAGATATAACTCCTTTCTTCATGCTGAGAAAGATCAATAAATTTACCCATCCTAGAACACAATAAAGTTTCATATTAAGGTGCGCTGTGTTGATGGTTTCAGTAGCTTCTCCTGAGTCCAAACTGGAGACTAGAAATTAACCTAACAGAAAAAGGAGTTATGTAAGAAACAAGAAAAAGAAAACAGGGGACCAAAGTCAAGCTTTCGGGTAGCAATTTGCAAGAGGCTAATGCTGGAACAAATAAAGAGTGCATGTCAGATTTGCATGAGAAAATGTACATCAAGAAGCTTCTTCCTATTGATTAAAACACCCGAAGAACTGTCTGAAGTAGAGAATCAACCAATCTTCTCAAGATGGGTTGAATTACAACTCCCATCATCTCCAGCCAGCATGGCCCAATTATGGGAATTATTGTTGTGGACTGTTGGCCACCGGCCCCTCCAGCAGCCGAATCAGAAGAAGAGGGGGCGTGGGAGTCAGGGCGGAATGGGATTTTTTGTCTCCAACTCTTCATTCTCCTCAGATGTTTCTCCTCGAGCGATTATCCCCCGACTTATCTCCTCAGGTGACATGCCTCCACCCGTTTGCCCTGGGCAATAGGTCACCGGCATCTGCGTCCCACACCCTTCGACACGGCTGTTTCACAGAAAGAGGGTCCGTCCTGGGTGTTCTGCCTCCCTGGACAGTTAGCTCCCACCAATCAGCTAGAAGGGCCTACTCTCCCCCCCCAACCAATACAAATCCAGCGAAAGGAGAGAGGAAGTGATATCCTAGCGATTTTTTTGCTGAACTGGAGACCAGGCTATTGGGGAGGGAGGAACACTTGGTTTACTCAGAAGTAAGTCTCACTAAATTCAATGCTAAGAATGAAATAATCGTCTAGTATTTCAAATGGAACAGTTAGTTTACTCAGAAGTAAGAATTCTTTAGAGGACAATTAATATAAATCCAGCGATTGGTGGTGGATTATTTCAATCCTAGCATTGAATTTAGTGAGACTTACTTCCAAGTAAGCCAAGTGTTCCTCCCCCCTCCCCAATAGCCTGGTCTCCAATTCAGCAAAAAGATTGCTAGGATATCATTTCCTCTCTCTCCTTTCGCTGGATTTGTATTTGTGGGGGGGGGAGTAGGCCCTTCTAGCTGATTGGTGGGGGCTAACTGTCTGGGGAGGCGGAACACCCAGAACGTACCCTCTTTCTGTGAAACAGCCATGTCGAAGGGTGTGGGACGCAGATGCTGATGACCTATTGCCCAGGGCAAATGGGTGGAGGTGTGTCACCCCAGGAGATAAGTCGGGGGATAATCGCCCGAGGAGAAACACCTGTGGAGAATGAAGAGTCAGAGACAAAAAGTCCTAGACCCTAGTCAGGGTCACCATCAGGGCAATCTGGGAGGGGGAAGATAGAATGGAGCTGGCAGAGAGAGAGACAGAGGTGGAGCCTGGGCCATCTGTCAGCCCTCAGATGGAGAGTCAACAGCCCCCAGGTCTGGAGGTGGTTGATGAAGAAGAGGAGGAACAGCTGGGTCCAGTGCCTGATGCACAACTTCACAGAAGGCAAAGAAGAGAGCAGTGGAAAGCCGTGGGCCGATCCTGGGAAAGGAAGAGCCACCGCTGCTAGCGAGGCCCCACTAATTAGCTCTAATTAGACAAAGATTAGAGATAGTTGTTCTCTTTTTTCATAATAAAAATAATCCTGTATGGAAGGCACTTTGGGCCATGTATCACCCAAGCACTCTGCCACCTTGTTCTCTCATATTCTAGTCTGTTACCTTGGTTCCTGATGGGTTGATACACTAGGAACACTCAGAATTAGAAACTGCCCAGTTTCTTTCAGGAAGATCTGACTCAAGGTTACTGTTTCTCTTCTGGATTACAGAAAGCCATTCTTAAGTATCAGTTTATACTGAGCTTATCCTTTCAATAGCCAGCAGCCAAAATACAAAATAAGTTCTGGAGAGCTTATCTAAGCTTCCACTATTAGTTCTTGATACTTTATAAATGCCTTCAACTAATGTAAATTCTTGGGACTTAGCTTAGAAAATACAAAGGCATAAATTGGCTTATGGGTATGAAATGCACTGAATCAAACCAACCAAGATATCCTATGCAGTTATAGCATAAAGGACAAAGCAAAATTTTACCAACTGAGCTACCAGCATTTTGCCTACTTTATATGGAAGTTTCTATTGTCACTTATTCCTTTGCTTAGACTTCCCTCTGTAGCATATGTCCAAATTAGAAGACTCCACTGAATTGAAATTCTTCACTGATTTATAAAGGTGACAGCATTTTAAAATCCATTTTTTAAATGAGGAATAACTGACAGAGCAGTGAAGTGCAAAATATTGTAGAATGAGACTCAGGAGCAACATTTAATTTGGCTATAAGGATTTGTCTTCTCAAGAGTGTTATCGTTTAACTGCAACTCTTTTCTGAATTTTAGATGCTAGTTTCTGAAGCATATTGATGCCTTGAATCTGAAAAAGTATTAAAATGAGCAGGAGAATTAATATGGAGGTAAACGAGTTAATAGCCCAGTGAAGTATTTTTATTCTTCTTTTTCCTCTAGTGTAAGGGAATAAATCCATTAACTCATTGAGTTCGGTATTAAATATGTTACATTTTAATGGTTTTGTTCTCAGTTTTCAAGTAGATTTGTTCAATCTTCTTTGAGGATGCTGGACCCTGAATCTGGGACATTCCTCGTTAACACTCTATGACTCAGTAAAGGTTCATTTTTTTGAATGACAAACTTGCAGTCATTCCACATGAGTTAAGGGGCGTGCATAAGCGCACCAGCGTGCCTACCATCCCTGTCCTAATGTTCCCTCTTATCAGTACCCATCTTATGTATATAAACAATGTTATATCTATGTATATTACCAATACATACTTGACAAAAATAAATAAAATAAATAAATATACTGCAAATTCACATTGTCCCAGGAAAAATTTGCAGATGACACAAAACTAGCAGGAATAGCCAACACCCCAGAAGATAGGCTTAAAATCCAGATGGATCTCAACAGACTTGAACACTGGGCCCTATCTAAGAAAATGAAATTCAATGTAGCAAACAGTAAGGTTTTATATTTAGGCAAGAAAAAACAAATGTACAGGTACAGACTAGATGAAACTTGAGCAGTAACTGAGAGAGGGATCTTGGAGTCCTAATGGACAATCACTTACATATGTGCTGCAGCTGCCAAAAAAAATGCTAATAGAATCCTAGGCTGTATTAACAGGGCTAGAATCAAGATCACGAGAAATATTACCACTTTATAATGCCCTGGTAAGGCCACACTTGGAATACTGCATCCAATTTTGGTCTCCATATATAAAAAGATGTTAAGATTCTAGAAAGAGTGCAGAGAAGAGCATCAAAGATGATTAGGGGACTGGAGGCTAAAGCATATGAAGAACAGTTGCAGGAACTGGGTATGGCTAGTCTAGTGAAGAAAGGAACCAGGGGTGACTTGATAGCAGTGTTCCAATATTTGAGGGGCTGCCACAAAGAAGAAGGGGTCAACCTATTTTCCAAAGCACCAGAAGGCAAGACAAGAAGAAATGAACAGAAACTGAACAAAGAGAGGAGCAACCTAGAACTAAGGAGAAATTTCCTGGCAGTAAGAACAATCAACCAGTGGAACATCTTTCCTTCAGAGGTTGTGGGTGTTGTAACACTGGACAACCATTTGTCAGAAATGGTATAGGGTTTGGAGGTTGGACTAGAACACCTCCAAGCTGCCTTCCAACTCTGTTATTCTGTTAAAATTATCTGCATAAATGTTCATTAGGGAAATCATCAGATCAAAGTCAATTATTTCATAAAAAGAAAGCACTGCAAAGTGCTATTACAATCAATAGAAAGTACAATGCTCTCTGTTTAATAGTGCCAGATGAACTGGTCAAAAGGTTTAGGAAAAATGAACTAGAGAAATGCAGCAAACAGTGATGGACTTGGATCAAATAGACCTTGGTGCAAGTCCTTATTTAGCTACGAAGTTATATCATATGACCCTCAACCATTGTATTCTTTGGAGGCTGTATTATTGACATAATTATCTAATTCCAAGCCAACCCTGCTAAAGATGAAAGGCTACTACAACAAAATGACTCTTATCTGTCAGCCGGTTTCTCAGGAAAGTATGTCATAAATTTGTCACTTTGGCACACCCCAGAATTGATGATTAAATGAACTCAGACTGAACTTTCCATGTCGCAACACAATGAGGTACAAGAGCGAGATATACACGTGAATAGTGGTGTGAAACTATTTTTGGAGGACAATAGAGGCTGCCTTAAGTCATCTAGTGTCAGAAAATATTGAGTTTAAGTCTGATGCACTATCTTAACTGTGTCCTTGGCAGCTTATATGAAGGGGAAATGATGTTTTCCAAATGAGTTTAGTGTAATTTATTGGTAAATGTTTGTGATGTGCTTTAAAAACTTGCTTCATGTTTCTAAATTACTATTACCATAAGTTAAAATAAAACTTGCCAGATGTTGAATTCATAAGTCTTGTAAAGCAGGTGAAGGCGTGCCTGGCAATTCTCAAAATCTTTTCCTTGAAATCTATAGTATTATCAGCACACATTCTCAGAAAATCCTTTTGAGAATACTGAGAATATCCTCCATGGATATGAATCCCACAATCATGATTTCTAGGGTGAAATGCAGAATGTAGAATTTATTTATTTTATTTATTTGTCAAACATGTATAGGATAGTAGTTGTTTGTATAAACATAACATAAATTTAAAAAGTACCGATAAAAGAGGACAATAGGACAGTAGGACAGGGACGGTAGGCACAATGGTGCGCTTATGCACGCCCCTTACAGAATGTTTAAAAGCTATGCAATCCAATTGAACATCTACTGTAGTCCAACCATTACATAGTACAGGATCACTTCTCATTTCCTGAGACATTTTACATACATGTTTCATTGCATGCATTCAAAATGTAGCAAAGGTATTTCCCAGCATGTGTGTGTGTGTGTGTGTGTGTGTGTGTGTGTGTGTGTATCAAGTTACAGAAACTGTGCTGATGTCTGGGAACATAACTCTAAAACCTCGTTCCTTTTGCTCTCACTGCTTGTCAATATTTTATTCTTTTAATCTAGCATGAAGTTTCATCTCCTCCTTCTCCCTCTTCTTTCCCCTGGGGCTTCAGGTTGAACAACTTTGCTTTACTCTATTAGTGGTGGGTTTCCCTTCTACAAATTCAAAAGGAATTCAAGAAGTAGTTACTACGGTATGAACTCCCTTAGGAAACAGAAGTATACATGTTTGAAATTAAATGAAAATAATAAAACATGGAACTGAATACCTCCTGTACTCACATACAATTCAATGTAGATTTTTCAACTAATTAGGATCATTAATCTTTTTACCCCTAGAGAAACAATTGAATGTACATCAAGTCATACAGACACACCCTCTATCAAGAACATGAGTGTCATTTGTATAGTTAAGCATTTGAGGTAGTTGAGGTTTCAATCCCTGGAATTCTGAAGCTAAATGAAAGTTACAAAAGAAAGCTTCCCTTGCTCAACAACAACAAACAAAACTAAACAGCCATTCTAATGGTATATATCATGGCAAAAGAGTGTCTATTCAAATATATTTGAGCAAAATATTCATAGAATAATTTCAGGCAACCACCAAATGGGTAAATATGACCATCTTCTTTTTTGCTAATTAAATACAAACAACAGAAGCACATGATATTGACATCATATGCCATGTATCACCTTGATCATCTTTTGGTAATTCATAGAATCCCAAAATGTAAAGTTGGAAGTGATTTTAGAGATCATCTAACCAAATCGCCTACCCAGTACAGGAATATAATAGTATAGCATTGCTGACAAATGGGCGTCCAGGCTTTGTTCACATGATACCAGTCAGATCCAGTCCACCGCAGCTCTTAAAATTTATGATCTCCAATCAAAATATACTGTTACTTCCTTGTCATTTGAATCCATTGTTTCTTATCTCATCTTTTGGAACATCCCTAACATTTCTATTCACCTTGTATATCACAGCCCTTCTGTGGATAACTACCATAATTTTCCATTGACAGACTAAATACACCCACCATCTCCAACCATTCCTCATTTTTTCCAAACCCTATATCACTGATGGCGAACCTTTTTTCCCTCGGGTGCCGAAATAGTGTGCGTGCGTGCTATCGCGCGTGCGTGCGTGCCCACACCCATAATTTAAAGCCCCCCACTCGTCCCACCTCCCTGCGCATGCATGCATGACCCCCCCCACTCCCCCATTTCCTAAAGTGACCAGATTTTTTTTTTAAGCGGGACACCGAAGGGGGCGGGGCCGCCTGGACGCCGGGTTTTGCCCTCTGCGCATGCGCAGAACGCTGCGCATGCACAGAGGGCAAAAGACCGCTAATGTCGTTTCACAAGAGCCGTTCGCGTGCAGGGCAGTTTATAAATAGCGGCCGCCAGGTAGGGAGCCGGCCGGGGTTGCGTAGGGCTGGGGGAGGCTCGCTAGCCCGGCAGCTCCGGGCGCAGGAAAGAGCGGGGGGGTGCCATACTGGGAAGGGCCAGCAGTCGCCGCTGCCTGAGGGGGCCACCCCCCCCCCGCCCGCCCGCCCGCTTCGCTGCAGGGGACGCTGCACCGGATCCCGAGTCGTGCCGGCTCTCCCGCGGCCACGATGCCCGCCGACCTGATGGAGAAGAGCTCCTCCTCGCCCGCGGCGGCCATCCCGGCCAGCGCTGGAGGAGTCAACGCAGGACGCCCGCCCGCCGCCCACAGCTCAGAGGCCTGCTGCTGCTGCTGCTGCGGCTGGGCCCCCAGTCCCGGGGGCGGGAAGGCTGCGGCGGCGGCCCCAGCCTGCTGAGCCAGCGCCGGCCCGAGGGTCATGGATGCGACTCCTTCGCTCGGGCCGCCCCGCCCACCGCGACGCCGGCCTTTTCGAGAGGGCGGGGCTGCATCAGGCGCCTCTCCACCTTCCAGGGGCGGCCCGAGCGAAGGAGTCGCATCCATGACCCTCGGGCCGGCGCTGGCTCAGCAGGCTGGGGCCGCCGCCGCAGCCTTCCCGCCGCCGGGACTGGGGGCCCAGCCGCAGCAGCAGCAGCAGCAGGCCTCTCAGCTGTGGGCGGCGGGCGGGCGTCCTGCGTTGACTCCTCCGGCGCTGGCCGGGATGGCCGCTGCGGGCGAGGAGGAGCTCTTCTCCATCAGGTCGGCGGGCATCGTGGCCGCGGGAGAGCCGGCGCGACTCGGGATCCGGTGCAGCGTCCCCTGCAGCGAAGCGGGCGGGCGGGCGGGGGGGGTGGCCCCCTCAGGCGGCGGCAACTGCTGGCCCTTCCCAGTACGGCACCCCCCCCCGCGCTCTTTCCTGCGGCCAGAGCTGCCGGGCTAGCGAGCCTCCCCCAGCCCTGTGCAACCCCGGCCGGCTCCCTACCTGGCGGCCGCTATTTATAAACTGCCCTGCACGCGAACGGCTCTTGTGAAACTTGCCAAACTTGTGAAGAGCCCTTGCAAAGCCATGCCCGCCGAAAATTGTATTTGTCTTTCGCCCCCCATGAGCCGCGGCCGGCCGTCCCTGCAGGGGAGAGCCCGCCCCCCAGCCCTCCCTCGCCCCTTTCAAAAAATCGGGACTTTTTAAGAGGGCGGGCGGGACGCGGGACAAACCATTAAAAAGCGGGTCTGTCCCGCCAAAATCGGGACGTCTGGTCACCTTACCATTTCCTGACTTCCAGTGGGCCTGGTAGGCCCATTTTTTGCCCTCCCCAGGCTTTAGATGCTTTCTTGGAGCTTGGAGAGGGTGAAAACACTCCCCCTCGCCACCCCGGAGGCCCTCTGGAGGCCAAAATCGCCCTCTCAGAGCCTCCATGTGAGTCAAAAATCAGCTCCAGCGCGCACACACATGCGTGCTGGAGCTGAGCTAGGGCAACGGCTTGCGTGCCGGCAGATATGGCTCCGCGTGCCACCTGTGGCACCCGTGCCATAGGTTCGCCATCACTGCCCTATTTATCATGATTGGTCTCCAGTCTGTTATTGTCCTACCTAAACTCTGATTTCCAGAATTAGATACCATATCATAGCTGAAGGCTAATCAATGCCCAATTGAGAGGAACAACTTCTGAATGATTCTGTTGTTGGGGCCTAGTATTCCATTTGTGGCTTTCTTTTGTTTTATTTTTGTAGCTGCATCTCATAGTTGGTTCATGTTCAGCCTGTGAGCTACCATATTTTTGCATGTGCTGCTATTACTCTGGTCTCCTTATCCTAACCTGTGCTTTTCCTTTCCTTTCTCAAATTATGGGAATTTGCTTTGTCAGCAGGACATTCTTCTTGTTGATTTCTATCTTTGGTTCAGCCATGTCAAGATCTTCAAAAAATGTATTTCTTGATCCTATCCTCTAATGAATTTGCTGTCATGCCTTTGTGTTGTCATCTGCATATCTGATAATTTTCCAATATCTCATCTGAGTCATAAATGTTTCAGCATATAAAAAACAGCACAGAGGCCAAAATGGAGCCAAGCAATTTTTATCTACTTTCTTCCCCTGAATAGTTGCATATCTATGCACCTCCAAGGATTACTTAGCACAGCTGGAGTCCAATCCTTATGGAAGTATTGGGTGCTTTCCTTGTATATATGGCAAATAATGTAATAGCAGCGTATTTCCAGATAAAGTGAAAAACTACCAAAAAAACACACACACTTATTTACTGCAAATTCAACTTTAATAAGTTTCCTTGCTTTCCAGTCACCTACATCTCAACCAATGACCAAAGTGCCTGCATCTAAATAAAGGAAAACTCATGCTGAGTACTAGTGACTTTTTGAAATACATAATGATGAGGGTCATGCTTTTAAAAATGTGTCAGGATTATGAAGCAACCTCCCCCAAGGAAAGCAACATTCTCTTTGTTGAGTGAACAAAAAGAAGCTTCTCTACATCTTCATGAGAATAAATAGTAAGCAGCATACATATTTGTTCCCCTACTTGCTTTGTGTGTGTATGTGTGTGTGTGTGTGTGTGTGTGTGTGTGTGTGTGTAGATAGATAGATAGATAGATAGATAGATAGATAGATAGATAGATAGATAGATAGATAGATAGATAGATAGATAGATAGATAGATAGATAGATAGATACTAGATATAGATAGATATCAGTTCATTATAGCAATCCTAACACAAGACCCGAAGACTTGGATAATAGGGTTTATTATTATGATAACTGTACATTAAAAATAAAAAGATAAAGGTTGCCCCTTTCCAGTCATGTCCAACTCTAGGGAGAAGTGCTCATCTCCATTTCTTAGCCGAGTGAGCCAGCATTGTCCGAAAACTCTCCCGTGGTCATGTGGCCAAGGTACACAGAACACTGTTAGCTTCTCACTGAAGTGGTACCTATTTATCTACTCACATTTGCATGCTTTCAATCTGCTAGGTGGGCAGGACCTGGGACAATTAATGGGAGCTCACCCCATCGCACAACACTCGAGTCTCAAACCTGGACTGTCAGTTTTCCAGCTGACAAGCCCACCGTCTTAACCACTGAGCCATTGTGAATACTTCTGTTTTAAATCTGAAAAATGACAAACTAAAGGGTTGTGGGATTCAAAGGGCAGTTAGATACAGCAATGCTAATTCTAATACTTAACGGGGGGAAAAACATTTAAGGCTTTTTGAAACTTCATTCCCAGACTCTAAGCAACACACTGAGCATATAGGAGATTACTGCAGGATACGCAGGGGCGGGCTCCTAATTTTTTTACTACCACTCTGTGGGCGTGGCTTATTTTGTGGGTGTGGCTTGCAAGCCATGTGACCGGGCGGGCGTGGCTTGCCGGCCATGTCACCGGGTGGGCAGGCTTCTTGGACTGCTGAAGGGAGGGGAACTGAGATAGGTCCTGCCGCCCATTCCCCCTCCCCTCAGCAGGGGATCATCACCGCACGTTCGTGGCTTCTCGGACTGCTGAAGGGAGGGGAATGGAGATAGCTCCTGCCGCCCGTTCTTTCAGCATCTCACGCGCTCCCTCAGCCATCCTCCCCTGATTGGACTCACTGTGGGGTAGGAAGGCAGCGCATGCGCAGTGCCGGAAGCTCGGCTTCTGGGCATGCGCAGAAGAAATTTTTTTTAAAAATTAACACATTGTTTTTTAAAAATGGTGGTGCCCAGGCACCGGCAACTGACCGCACTGGTACTGTGATGTCACCAGAGGGCCGCTACCGGTGCTATAGAGTGGACCGCACTGGTAGGAACCCACCACTGAGGATACACAACTAATTATGCTCATGCCAGGTGCCATTTGTAAGAACCAATGCCTCTGCAGTGGCTCAATTTTAAATTCAGAACACCTTAAATGCTGCTGTCCTTACATGGCCCCTCTGTGGGAGCAATAAGGTTGACAGGGACACTCTATATGTGAGTGAACAGTTTTACATAAAGGACATCATTAATCCCTGACTCAAGCATTTATAATTAGAGCAACGATAGAAGTCAGTTAAAATGTCTATAAATTTATGTTTGAATTACATTTTTAGGTTGGGAAATTTATTGTGAATGTGTACTTTAAGGCTAGCTTTGACGAATTATTAGGACATGTCAAATCTTAGGCTTCATTAATTTAGCACATATCAGAGTGCCAAAATAGGCTAAAGTGCTAATTGGAATTAGGAATTTTTTATTATTATTATTATTTATTTATTTATTTTTGTCAAGTACGGGTTGGTAATATACATAGATATAACATTGTTATATACATAAGATGGGTACTGATAAGAGGGAACATTAGGACAGGGACGGTAGGCATGCTGGTGCACTTATGCACGCCCCTTACCGACCTCTTAGGAATCGGGTGAGGTCAACAGTGGACAGTCTAAGGGTAAAGTTTTGGGGGTTTGGTGACGAAACCACAATGTCAGGTAGTGAGTTCCAGGCATTTACCACTCTGTTGCTAAAGTCGTATTTTCTACAGTCAAGTTTGGAGCAGTTCACTTTGAGTTTGTATCTGTTGTGTGCTCGTGTATTGTTGTGGTTGAAGCTGAAGTAGTCATTGACAGGAAGGATGTTGTAGCAGATAATTTTATGAGCTATGCTTAGGTCGTGCCAAAGACAACGTAGTTCTAAATTTTGTTTGTTTGTTTGTTTCTTGTAAGGATAAAATGAGAAGAGACTCCATATGTGCATTGTCTTGAGTTTCTTCGAAGAAGATATGGGGAAAAGGCAGGAATTCTATTTACATTCAGCCTTTCTCAAAAACAGTAAAAGGTGTACATAGGATCTCTCCTTGTTTCAGCCTCCTAATAACACCTAGTTGTATTGCTTGAGCCTAAGAGATAATGACTGTCCCAAAGTTATTATCTGAAAGTATGGTTCACTCCACTATCTTAAATACTTTAAATTACACGCTCATATTATACCAGTATTATGGTATATTATGCAATCTTCATTAACTTCCTATTTGTTTCCAGTCCAAGTTCAAACTCTTGGTATTATCCTATAACATTTTCACAGACTACAACCAAAATATCATTTCCTGTATGCCAATTCAAGCACTGAAATTAATTTTCTCAGTTTGGGGTTTTATTTTCATGTCCATTGCTATGTGGTATCTTAATATAATTTTACTTCTGTAATATTTTCTTTTTTATTGTGGTTTTCCTAAATTCAGTGCTGAAATTTTTTTTAGAATAGGCTGAGAACCACATGATACAGATGATGAAAATAAACAAGCAAGCATGTTGGTTAACTAGTAGAATTTTTGACTTCATTTATACCAGAGACCTCGACACTTTCATGGAAGCACAAATTGGTTTATTGATCAGGATGACTGGTGAAAAGAAGCCTAAAGAGAGGAGGAGTTACAGTCTCTCGTCATACATATATGCAAATTACAATGTAAATTGCTTTTGATCATTTGATCCGATTACAGCATTTGTAAGTTAATGTGGCTAATGATAAGGTAAGGTAGGTGTGATCATTTGCCTCCCTCAAATAAGCCAGCTCTCAAAAATTTTGAATGTTTTAATTTTCAAAATTGGTCTATCAATGGGTAATGTAGTGCATAAATTATCCATTTTTTCATAGTATTTTGGTTAATAATTTGAGGGTCAGTTTATCCACATATGGGCTTAGACACAAATAAATACAGGATACACAAGTGCTTTTAAGAAGTATTGCCATCCATTCTTGTGGATAAGCTCAACCACAGATAAGCAAACCCATTTGGTATTTGGGCACCTAAAATTCTTGGATTATTTGTGAATATTGTATATACAGTATTTGATTTAGGATTTTTTTTAGCTTCACACACACACACACACACACACACACACACACACACACATTCAATTACAAGATGCCTTCGTTTTCTTTCCAGTTAGGCAGTAAATTATTTTTTTAACTTTGTTATTGAATACTTTGCCTAATATGATTCTTTTCATATTATATATATATTCTTTTCATTCATAGCTCTCTTCAAACAGATATTGATGCTGAGCATGAAAACGCTGCACTTTGTGGTGATGCCTCTTGGTCTGTAGGTTCTGATGACCCAAACCCAGTCCGTAAGCTGTGGTTGTTGCTAAGAAACTAATGTCATGGTTTCTCCAGTGAAATTTGTTTAAGTAAAAAGAAAAATGAGAATAAAGGAATCTCCTTGTTGAAATACGCACAGTCTCTCAAATTCAGCATTTTGTTTCCAGAACTAGCCAGCCAGGTGCTTTAAGAAGACACAGGTGGAAAACAAGGCTAGAGGAATGCACCTTAATATTTCCTAAAATATGAATGACTTGTTAAAGAATGTTATTTTTAACAGAAAACTGTATTTGACACTGCAACCAATTACATCTTGATTGCGTTGTTCTCCATAGTTACAAGTACAGCTAAGATTTTGATCTGGTTGTGGCATGCAAGATGTATGTTTAAGTATAAACGGGAATGCAAATAGGAATTCTGGCTGGGCCTCAAAGGGCAAGATATAAATTTTGAAAATAAAATGAGTGAATATTTTGAACTTGCATATTTATCATTGTATTTTTCAGAAGTTGCTCTTTGGCGATAAGAGTTTGATAACAAAAATTCAACGGAAGTGTTTCCAAAACAGGAGAACTTCAAAAAAAAAAAGCATTGAGGAAACCAATTTTGTAATGATTCTATTTCTTCATTTGCAATCATATATGAGTAGCAGTCTCTGCTGACAAATGGAATCAATTACTTTGGATTTGGAATGTAAATGCTAGCAAAATGAGTAACTACAGGAGGCTTCTAAGATTTACTTTTATTCCAACAAGGGCTTTTAAACGTAATAAAATATTTCCTCAACTAATTTCTGGATGGTAGAGTTTTATATCAGTGTTATTCAGAGTCAAATATTTTGAAGTATGCTCCCGACTCACTAGGAGAAATTGCTTATGAAACTAGCCAATGAAGCAGCATAATTGTCAAGAAAGCACACCTTGCAATATAAAAAAGGCAAGTAGCATGATATGAAATGTTTTCTTTCATTTTCTGCCATGAATTCTATCTTTTCCAAAGGGCTAAATGAGAGCTGAAAGTGAGAGACTCATATCTTCCCCCCCCCCCAAAAAAAAGGTTAGACTTTAGGAGTCTAATTTTAAGAACCAAAGAAATCTTAAAGTAGAAATTGTAGAGAATATTCATAGCTCGGGTTGTAAATTTAGGCAGAGGTTTGTTCTCCTAGGTTGCTGCTTGGCTCACGGACGTTTCATTACCAAACTAGGTAACATCTTCAGGGGGGGTTGGGATGAAGTATCTTGTTTGTTTACATAGGTCCTGAGTGGTCAGTTGGTCTTGTGCCTGGTTGAATCGCACGACTGACTCTAGACAGAACCAACCACCCCCTCACCACTTGAATTCCATACCTCATTGCCTCACAGCAACCTCACAGTCAAAAGTCACAGGATCAGTCTTGTGATTCAACCAGTCTTATGATTCAATCAGTCTTGTGATTCAACCAGCCACAAAATGACCACCCAAGATCTATATACATAAATGAACAAGACACTTCACCCAAACAACCCTAGCTGAAGATATTACCCAGTTTGGTAACGAAACTTCCGGGAGCCAAGCAGCAAGCTCGGAGGACAAACCTCTGCTTAAATCTTAAAATTAAGACAGCATACTACACTTTTCCACATAGTTAAAAAGACTGTGAATCTTGTTTTATTGAAGACAACCCTCCATCAAAAGACTTTTCATGAAGGTGTTGTCCTGTGGAAAAGTTCTCTAGTTTAAGATGAAAACAAAGAGAAACATGAGCCTGGAAATTGCCTAACAAAAATAAGCATAAGGACCACAACCTAAGTCATTCAATAACATTCTCTTTTACAAGGATGAGAAAATTATATTTCTATTCAAAGTGTAACAACATTCTACATTTTATATACCGTATTTTTCGGAGTATAAGATGCACCGAAGTATAAGACGCACCTTAGTTTTGGGGGAGGAAAACAAGGAAAAAAGGCCTCTGCCTCCCAGCAATTTGCCAAACAGCAAACAGCAAACAGCACAGATGATATACACTGTTTGCTGTGTATTTCTATGCATGTGTGCTTGACCCATAGAAATAGCAAAGAATTGGAGAAATGTACATTATGGCAGTATATTAATCCCAGAAAGTTTTCTTAAATGTAATCACACTAACTCCTCCCAATTATTTAAATAGATCTACTCCAAACATGACTAATTCAGGGTTTAACTCAGCTGCCTTATTTTAATACTAATACTTAATACTAAAACAGGACATTTCAGATTATACTTTTACAGATCTTTAAAATTGATGTGGCTTTCTGGAAGGCTTTCTGCTATTTAAAAGAAGATTCAATAGTACTGGGCCTCTTCAGAGCAAAAAATTTATTTTAACAAGCTTCTTCATTTTGTTAAGTTGTCTAGAACAATAATAAAGCAGTCTTTAAAAAATAAGTCTAATAATTTGAACACTCTACAAACATTTAACAAAACAACATATTAACAGAATCTGCCTCTACCTAGGATAGAACTCATGACCTCCAGACTGTGAGGCAAGAGCTCTACCTCTAGGCTATAGCAGCTGTCACTTACTTCCTTGCAATTTCAGCAGTGTAACATTGCCAGCAGTTTATCTCCCAGCATTTTGTCTCATTACAGCCACCATAGTTAGTTTCATTTTACCACCTGGCTTGCAAGCCTGTCAGCTGTAGGTCAGGAAGCAAGTAATCTCTTAGTGTGCTAATAAGGCTTTGCCCTGTTTGCTGCAAAGAGGTAAATTGCTGGCAGGCAGAGGCCAAAGGGTGGGGGTGGCTGGGTGTGAGGCTACATTCGGTGTATAAGACGCACCCAAATTTTCACCCTCTTTTTGAGGGTAAAAAGGTGTGTCTTATACTCCGAAAAATACGGTACATGTATCCTGTCCATTTGTCCATTTTTTGTAGTGACATATTTCTCTCTTTTTTTGTGTGTCTTTTTATTTTGGTCAATGCACAATTCAATCTTTGTATGAGTTCAGCCAAAGAGAAAGGAACCCGATGTTGAGACGGACGGCAGAAGACAAGTAAGCAGGGGAAATAATTCTGGGATCCTGCTCTATTTATTTGCAAAAAATCTTCACTGCTTAGAGTCTGCTGCCACCTCAAAATAATCTACCGTCTCCCTTATTCCAAATACTTCAAATTGCCTCCTAGAAAATCTGCAAGATAATTTTTCATCTATGCGCTTCAAAATTCTTTTTTTTTCCAAATCCCACCCTTCTCAATAGTTTTTACTTCATTCCTTAGGGGGTTTTTAACCAGCTTTTGCTAAGCCTTTAACCAAGTGTAAGTACATGTAACTGAAACTACCACATATTGCTTTCCTATTGCCCCCTGCTTCCGTTTTCCAACCTTGCCTCTGTTATTTTCAGTATTTTCAGTTTTATACAGTAAAATTTGGGAACAAAGATATTTCTTTAAGAAAAGTACCCATTAATTTTATTATTTTTATTATGTTGATATTAAATGAATTCACACACTTTTTCTTTCTTCCTCTTTGCTATTTTAAAATCCAGGACATAATAAATATGTTCACTGTTAATGGTATGGTGAAACATAGTATCATGAGAGACAATTTGGTGTAGTGGTTAAATAACTAGGCTAGAAACTGGGAGATTATAAGTTCTAGTCCTGCCTTAGGCATGAAACCACCAGGCTGACTTTGGGCCAGTCCTTCTCTCTTAATATTAGGAAGAAGGCAACATCTTGCCACAAAAACTTATCCCAGCAGTCACCAGGAATCAACACTGACTTAAAGAAACCTTCAAATTATAGTCAATCAAATTGTCTTAAAAGAAAGATTCTACATTTTTAAATTCATATATTGTGTCAAGTGATTGTGATTGAACAGTCACGTGACTTCCTGAGATTTTTATCCAAGGTCAAAAAACATATGCAAAATAGTAATACTTCTGGTCCACATCGTGCTCAAAACCTAAAGCTATGATCTTCCTCAAGACATTGAAACTCTAGCGAAAGTGCAGAGGAGAGCAACCAGGATGATAAGGGGACTGGAAACTAAAACATACGAAGAGCGGTTGCAGGAACTGGGCATGGCCAGTCTGGCGAAGAGAAAGACCAGGGGTGACATGATAACAGTGTTCCAATATTTGAGGGGCTGCCACACAGAGGAGGGGGTCAGGCTGTTTTCCAAGGGACAAAAGGGCCAGACAAGGAATAATGGTTGGAAGCTGACCAAGGAGAGATTCAACCTGGAAATAAGGAGAAAGTTTCTGACGGTGAGAGCGATCAACTAGTGGAACAGCTTGCCTGCGGAGGTTGTGAGAGCTCCAACACTTGAGACTTTCAAAGGGAGACTGGACTGCCATTTGTCCGAAATGGTGTAGGGACTCCTGTTTGAGTTGGACTAGATGACCTACAAGGTCCCTTCCAATTCTAATAATAATCTAATCTAATCCTCTTTCCCCAAACATTTCATAAATTAAGAGATTGTGTTTGGGGACAGATTTTCTAAATTTACTCTGCTTACTCTCTCCAAGAAGTCCAATAAGTAAATGCATAGAATTTCTCTGCATAGCTCATGGTTACATACAAACTCAGTTATATTACCATGAGAGGGTATTATTTGTCCTTCTTATTCCATTCTCACTTCTTATGCCTCTCTTTCACTGAATCCCATTCCACATTTGAGTTCACAAGGATAGAAATTAATATCTTGCTTATCATCAATTTCTCTGTGCTTCAATTCTTGCCATAACTTAGGGAGCGTGTGGTTTGAGTCTAATGTTGATGTAATTAAGCAGACTCAAACTGTTGAACAATTATGACAAAATGAAAGTGGAAGGATGCTAAGAATGAGAGGATCAGTTAGGGAGCACATATGTAGCAGATCCGCAGACAGAAAGACAAAAGTCAGCTATTGTTTACTTTCCGCTCACATTGATATCAATGGGAGTTTAAGCCTGTGTTTAAATTCTCTCTATAAACACCAGCACAACCTAATATGGTTAAGCATGGCTAAATCAAATCAACAGTGTGTGAAGCTTTTTGTGTGGAAGCAGATGGAAAGTATAAAGGCGCTAGAACTGAGGTGTAAGAAAACTAATTTAGTGGGTTCAGGGAATCTGCTGATTAAAAG
Organism: Diadophis punctatus similis; assembly: GCA_023053685.1. NCBI lineage: Eukaryota > Metazoa > Chordata > Lepidosauria > Squamata > Dipsadidae > Diadophis > Diadophis punctatus. Next base: position 145,435,955 of record JALIGW010000001.1, read on the forward strand.
CTAGAAGCATTCGAGATCAGAACTTGGTACAAAACTGTCGGGCACTTCATAATTCAAAACAGGAAAGTTCTTGAGTCAGGAAGGCAATCTCAGGAAGTACCGTGGCAGCATAGTCTGAACCAATTAGATGTGACAGCTTTATAACAATCAATAGCATAGGTCTAATTCTCAAGTATCACTTTGATTTCAAGCCTAGGAGGTTTCTAGGCTATTTTGCTAGTGTGCCATTCTGAATTATGTAAAGTTCCTTTCTCTGATAGATGACCCAAACGTAACACCTAGCTCACAAGCTATTTTAGTTCAAGCACATCAAGCCCTATGAGAAAACTCAATGTATGTTTTTAAAAAAAAGTTCAAAAAATGAAATTTAACATAGATAAAAGTAAGGTTTTACACTTAGGCAAGAAAAGCTAACTATATACATATTGACTTGATGAAACTTGGCTTATTGCCAGTAACTTTGAGAAGGATCTTGAAGTTCTAGTGGACAATCACTTAAATATGACTCAATAGTGTCCAGCAGCAGCCAAAAAACAACCAATGCAGTCCTAGACTACATTAATAGAGGGATAGAATCAAGATCACATGAGGCTCGTCTCTAATACAACTTTAAAAAGCCTTAGTAAGATAAGGTGACCAGATTTTATTTTTTTAAAAGTGGGACACCATTGACGGGGGTAGGTTTCTAGGGGAGCAAGATGGGAGGGGTCCGTCTCTCTTATCCTGCAGCTTTGTGCACCCCCCCAAACACCCCCCCTTCATCACAGCCAGGGGTGGGTTCCTACTGGCGCAGGCTTACCTGTTCGTCGCTGTAGAGCCGATGGAACTGGTGGCGGTCGCGGCGCGGGGCTTCTCCTGCCCGCTTCCCCCGCCCGGCTGGACACTGCCATTCAGGTTATTCTGTCCTCTGCGCATGCGAAGCTTTGCGCATGCGCAGAGGACAAAATAACCCAAATGGTGGCATCCAAGCAGGCAGGAGAAGCCCCGCGCCGCGACTGCCGCCAGTTCCATCGGCTCTACGCCGAACGACTGGCCGGGCCGAACCGGCAGGAACTCGTGGCACTTTGCATTACACCCAAAAGAACAGATCTCCTTTGTTTATTTCATGGTTAAAAGGTGGGAATCCCTGAATAGAAATTTGCAGAAGCCCTAGAAATGATGGGATGTATCTCATTGAAAAGAAGAAATACAAAAGAAACGAACTAGCAAATTCAAATTAAAAAGCGGGACTTTTTTGAAACGCTGCGGGATGTGGGACAAATTGCTAAAAAGTGGATCTGTCCCGCCAAAAGCGGGACGTCTGGTCACCTTATAGTAAGATCACACTTGGAATACTGCATGCAGTTCTGGTCACCACAATATAAAAAAGATGCTGTGAATCTGGAAAGAGTGCAGAGAAGGGCAACAAAAATGATTTGGGGGGGGGGGGCTGGAGGATAAAACATAAGAAGATTGGTTACAGGAATTAGGTATGTCTGGTCTGATGAAAAGAAAGACTAGAGGTGACATAATAGCACTGTTTCAATATTTGAGGGCTCCTACAATGATGAGGATATCAAACTATTTTCCAAAGCACCAAAAGGCAAGACAAGAAACAATGGTTAGAAACTAAGCAAGGAGTGAAGAAACCTAGAACTAAGGAGAAATCTCCTAATGGTGAGAGCAATCAATGGAATAGCCTGCCTTCAGAAGTTGTGGGTGCTCCATCACTGGAGGCTTTCAAAAAGAGATTGGACAACCATTTGTCTGAAATGGTATAGGGCAGTGATGGTGAACCTTTTTTTGCTCAAGTGCCAAAAGAGTGTGTGCGTGCCCACACCCATAATGCAATGCCCTCCCCCCCATGCATGCGTGCACAACCCCCTCCCCGCGCTGCCCTCCCCACAAATGTGCGTAGGCCTCACTGAAGCCTCCGGACATTCGGTAGGCCCGTTGGGCTGTTTTTTGCCCTCCCCAGCTTCAGGAAAGCCTCCGAAGCCTGTGGATGGAGAAAAACGGGCCCAACAGGCCTACCGGAAGTTCGGAAATGAACTTCCAGTAGGCCTGTTGGGCTGTTTTTTATCATCCACAGGCTCCGGAGGCTTTCCTGAAGCCTGGAAAGGATGAAAACGGCCTCCCCCCACCCTCTGGAAGGCCGAAAATCAGCTGGCCAGCAGGCACATGCGTGCTGGAGCTGAAATAGGGCAACGCCTCACGTGACATAGGTGGCACACGTGCCATAGGTTTGTCATCACGGGTATAGGGTCTCCTGCTCGAGCAAGGGGTTGGATTAGAAGACTTCCGAGGTCCTCTCCAACTCTATTATTCTACGTTCCAAACTTAACTGCTGCTTAAGCAGTTTTGTACATGTCATTCTAACCTTTAATTATACCCAGATATGTTTAAATTATTATTGTTCTATTAGCCATCTTTAAACTAAAGTATATCACTAGAAAATTCAGAAACAAACAGTTTACACATATACTTGCTAAAGAAGGGGTTATTCTTAAGAAAAGAACATAGTTGTTCCTTTAATTGAAGAGTGGGGGGGGCTGTGGAAAGCTGTTGTAATTGCTGAATTTCAAGAGCATTGTCTCTTGTCTTTCTCTTTTTTAAAAAATGGGATATATTTTCTTAATCAGAATAAAAACGACTTGGCATATTGAACCATAATATCTTCACCAAAAGCATAACCATGCATTGTACTATAAATGTACAATAATGCTGATCTGCATTAATTTATATGCTCAGCTACATCTCTTCCTACCACACTCAACCCTGGAGAGAAGAGATTTCAGAAAATGAGAAGTTGGCTTTAAAGAATGAATTGGGAGAGGGAAAGAAAAAGAGGAGGGCGGGGGAGCCAGCTCAAACAAACAGCATTACTTTTTCCTTGGAAAGAGAATTGTATTTGGTTTAAAACTTGTCTGAGGTGTTTTCTTTTAATAGAGTTTGGAAAAAGATGGTCTATGAATTCTGGGAAAGGAGATTTGAATACTCTATTCAATACAAATCAGATAACTTAAAAATCCATTTTGTTCCAGGGAAAAGGTTCTCTCAAACCAAAAGAGGCTCAACTAATTACATCAAGCAAGAAGATGTAATATAGTCTATATGCACTTCAATAGATTTTTGTCTACGTGCTGAAGCAGACAACTAGAAAACAATGGCAGCTGGGGCCAGACAAGCTCAGAATGTTTAATTGGATATGATGTGCAAAGCAATGGAGCAGACACTCTGAATGTCATAAGACTGGGACTGAAAATAGTTTTGCTTTGATGATCCTTAATCCTTAATATGATGGATGGGTTATTGTACAGGTAGTCCTCGACTTAAGATCACAATCGAGCCCAAAATTTGTGTTGCTAAGTGAAACGTTTGTTAAGTGAGTTTTTACCCATTTTACAACCTCCCTTATGACCACGGTTGTTAACTGAATCGCTGCAGTTCTTAAGTTAGTAATATGGCTGTTAAGTGAATCTGACGTCTGCATTGACTTTGCTTGTCAGAAGGTTACAATAGATGATCACATGACCCAGGGACACTGCAACCATCATAACTATGAGCCACTTGCCTAAATTTTGATCATGTAACCATAGGGATGCTGCAATGGTCAAAACTGTGAAAAACACTTTTTTAGTGCCATTGTAACTTCAAACAGTCACTAAATGAACTGTTGTAAGTCAAGGACTACTTGTATTACTACTTTGTGTTCCATGAACTTCATAACAGCTGGAATCCAGGAATGGGGCAAGCTGTTTAGCAATATGGCATGGTATTGATTTAATTCTGAATACACTTACCTACTTCACTTGAATAAGCAACTCAGAGCAGTCTATAACTATGTTCTAAATTTATGATACAGCCATACAATTTGTGAAGGTTCCCAATCAGATGATTGTGTTGTCGGTAATTGTAATAATTACCTGACCTGCTTCCAAGTTGCCAGCCTAGCAACATGGCAGTCAGAAATCCTGTAAAGATAGAAAGGCTCAATTATAGGGACAAAATATCTGGATTTAGATTGGTAAATGTATAGCAAGGAAAAAATATTTTTTCAAATACATTGGCAAGTAGAGCCTCAAATAAATTTATCAGGAAATTGATGTATCACAGGTTCTAGCTTCACACAGATTGCTTTATGAGAGAGCTGAGGAGAAAAACGTATGTCTGAGCAACAAAACCTGAGGGGTAGGGTGATTTAAAAGCCAAAAGAACAAGGCAGAGGCTAGCAGTTATTGTATATGGTCTATGATGTTACTATATATATACACCAGTGGTGGGATTCAAAAAAATTTACTACCAGTTCTGTGGGCGTGGCGTGTCGGGCGTGGTGTGGCTTGGTGGGCGTGGTGTGGCTTGGTGGGTGTGGCTTGGTGGGCCTGGCAGGGGAAGGATACTGTAAAATCTCCATTCCCACCCCACTCCAGGGAAAGGATATTGCAAAATCCCCATTTCCTCCCGATCAGCTGGGACTCAGGAGGCAGAGAATAGATGTGGGTTGGGCCAGTCAGAGGTGGAATTTGCCGGTTCTCCAAATTACTCAAAATTTCCACTACCAGTTCTCCAGAACTGGTCAGAACCTGCTGAAACCCACCTCTGATATACACCCACACTATATTAGTATTTATATATACTATACACACACACACACACACACACAGTTACTTATAAATAGTAAATTAAAGTATATCTCAAAGAAAAATAATTCAGAAAAGTACAAATATTAATTCTGACAGAATAAAGAAAAAATCAATTACGCATACATCCAGAATTACGATTCAAGAGGGTACAACTATTAACATCCTATTTCTGAAAGCATCAGTTGCTTGAACATATAACAAGAAACCAAAGCCTACCACCTTTCTGAGTAATTGGTTTAATTGTCAAACTGTTCTTCCTATTAGTTATTACAGCTGAGCAAACAACCCTTAGATACTTAATTTAATCCATCAACCAACTCCTGGCTTCGCCGACCGGAGACCGCACAACCACAAGAACCCCCAGCGCAAAGGCCGGAACAACGCGAGCCTCTGCCCCAAAGACCATACAATACAATTCACCAAGACGACAACGACGAGAACCAGGCCCTACCTACAAGGAACCAGAGAGACCTATTCTCAAGCCCAGAGGTGGAGAGCGAGTCCCTACCTGCAGATGCTGGAGTCCAGCGAAGTCACCCAGGACCGGAGGGCGAAGATGCCAAGACTTCAGCCGCCATGCCTGGTGGCCAGTTCCAGATTATTCCACAAGCCAGGGAAGGAGCAGCAACAGGCATGTCTGCTCCAGTCGAAAACTCCTGAAGAACTGAATCGCGCAGGCCCAGTAGGACTGTACGGCGTCCTGTCTACTTATGTGACTATGTGACCTACATTTATTCCTGATTGGACTTTACACAAACTAAGAGGGGAGCGGTGTTACGTACTGCCGTATGGAGCACAGATTTGCATAGCCGCCGCTGATTGGATAATCTAGCGGCAGGAGAAATAAACTACTGTCAGTGGCCAGCAGGCTACAGGGAAGCCCTTAAAAGCGGCTTCCCTGCAGCCTGCCAGCAGTTCGTATTACTTTCAGCTTTGGAGAATAAAGCTGCTGAATATCAGAGTTTGTTGTAAAAATCAAAACCAGAAGCACACACAGATAACTGATTCAGCTGGATTCATTAACTTCTTTATAAACATAGTAATATATATACAATACCAATGTAGATTCTTCTTCAAGCAGTTACAGGCAGTAGAGAACAGTTACATTTCAGCAGAGTTCAGAAAGAGACAGAGAGTACAGAGTGGACTGAGCCACGCCCAGCCTTAAGCTTCTGTTTTCAGTTTCGATTCTCTGCACAGACTCAGATGTGTTTAGCTCCCATTGGCTATGCCTATTCATTGGCTGACCTTGTTAACATGGCTCTCCCAGTTCATGAATATCTTAACACTGAATCGTTCCTGAGTGTCGCTCATTCTTTCCCATGTGAATCTAACACTTTCCTGCAAAACAGATGAGTTATATCCATGATATTCTTAAAACCTCCTAAGGAAACTATCCAATCTAAAAACTGAGGTAAATTTAACCTAGCAGATTTGCTGCCTATTAGAGCTAAGCTGACATGTGATAATTACTGTTTTCAGGATATACACAGTTTGATCTTTTTATGATCTATTCTAAAATCTTCTCAAGAATCTAATCTTAATCCTTATCCTATTTTCTACTTTTTCAAGATAAGAACAATATTTACCTCCTCAGACCATCTGGCACTCCATAAATTCTCCAGTATTTCCCAAAGGTGACCTAAAAAAACCTGTCAGGCCATCAATAAGTTCCTTCAGTACTTTGGATGTAATTCATCTGGCTGCAGATATTTACATTCATTTGTGTAAACAGAAAGATTCTGATTATTTGCTTATTTTTTGCATCCTTTACCAACTCAGCCTTTTCTGAGCTTTAACTTTTCTAATAACATTTCTACCGCTTGGAATAATCCTTATATATTTTAGTAATGCCTGCCCCTCTTTCCACTTCTTGTGCCACTCCTTTTTACTATTTTTCAGAAGTTCACTAAAAATTTTATACAACTACTCTAATTAAAATCCTTCATTAAAATCCTAGGTAAAACTCCTTAAAATCAAGAATTCCAATATACAGAATTTTCTCTCAATGTTTTGTTACTTTCATTACCTTGACAGAACTTCCCTTCAGCATTGATCAATATTAAGTCAAGAACACTTGACTTTCATCATCTCAAGGAAAAATCAGGAATGGGAAGGAAAAAACAGACTTAAGATTTTTTCCCTCAATGGAGAGCATTGAGAATAGAATAGAATAGAATAGAATAGAATAGAATAGAATAGAATAGAATAGAATAGAATAGAATAGAATAGAATAGAATAGAATTTTTTATTGGCCAAGTGTGATTGGACACACAAGGAATTTGTCTTGGTGCATATGCTTTTAAAATCTCCCATCACAACCATTTCATGTTTGGTCTCCATTTTCTTTATTGGTGGATGAGAGTAGACCTCAAGTACAGTATTGCTTTCATTCATGCCTCAAGTTAACAGAGGCATAGAATCAAAATCATGAAATGTTAACACCACTTTATGATGATGTTCATCCATCGTATTCGAAGAGGACCTGACATCTATATTGGGGGGATGTCAAGACTTGCGTGTGAATTGGATTAAAGTGAGGGAGAGGTGCGCATAGTCAGCCTCACTCTCTCTTCCCAGATTCCATCTTGCTCCAAATAGCAGGACAAGAGTTGAAACAGTTGGAGATGGGCTGGGCGCAGTGATTGACCAGGGCATCTTTTGTGTCTTGCCATGCTCTTAGTGTACCACATCACTTGCAGAGACCGCCTTCATGACCGTTGTCCTATTCTAGTAGATTTCTAGTTTGCCGGAATCTGTCTTCACATGCTCGGGATAGACAAGTCCCAATCTCACCGAAAGTCAATGACCCAACGGCTACTCTCAACCTGGTTTGGCCAGCCTGTCAAAGCTGTTGCCCAGGGTGTGGCCACTGCACATACTACAGCTGCTAGGAGCCACAGGTGAGAGCTGAGTGACAGGTGGGGACCAAAGGTGAACGAGCTGCCCTAAAAGCTGCCCTAAAATGAGCTGCCGTAAAAGGACACAACATGCCCCTACACCAGAGGTGCTATCCCGCCCTGAGCACCCCATACACTCCACATCACTTTATAATGCCTTGGTAAGACCACACTTGGAAGACTGCATCCAGCTTTGATTGCCACAATGTAAAAAAGTTGTTAAGACTCTAGAAAGAGTGCAGAGAAGAGCGACAAAGATGATTAGGGGACTTGAGATTAAAACATATAAAGAAGGTTGCTAGAGTTGTTTACAGTATGTCTAGTTTAATCAAAATAAGGACAAGGGGTGACATGATAGCAGTGTTCCAATATCTAAAGGGCTGTCACAAAGAAGAGGGAGTCAACCTATTCTCCAAAGCACCTGAAGGCAGGACAAGAAGCAATGGATGGAAACCAGTAGTGGGTTCTAAAACCCTTTACTACCAGTTCGTGCTCGCACACGACGCTTCTGCGCATGCGCTGAAACATCCCGGGTGGGTGGACGGAGCCTCCCACCGCCAGCGCTACCAGTTCTTAGAACTGGGCTGAACCGGGAGCAACCCACTGCTGATGGAAACTAATCAAGGAGATATCTAACCTAGAACTAAGAAGAAATTTCATGATAGTTAGAACTATTAATCAGTGGAACAATTTGCGTCCAGAAGTTGGGGCAAAGTCTTTTAAGAAGAGACTGGACAACAATTTGTCTGAAATACTATAGAGTTTCCTGCCTGAGCAAGGAGTTGGACTAGAAGACCTCCAAGTTTCTTTCCAACCCTATTATTCTGTTATTTGTTAAATTATTTAACCCAAATACTGCTACAACTCCTGTCACTTACTGTAGATATTTGTCCAGTGGCAAATCTTTTGGCATTCAAAGCAACTCATCTTACTTTTCTATTGCTTCTGTACAAATTATATTCTTCAATTGCTATATTCTAATCATAGCACATATTGTGTGAAGTCTCTTATTATACTAACGGCATCATATTTGGTTTTCTGAGCTGAGAGTGAAAGGTGCAAGATGAAATATGGTTCAGACAAACACACTGTTACCATCCATGCCTGCCATCCATCATTTCCAGCAGCCTGCTCTTCCCCACCAAATAAATCAGGCCATGGCTCTAAAAACCAAATTTCTTCCACCAATACCATTTGCATAAAAAGTCATTCATTTGCAGTATTCTACTTTCCCTGTTCAGTTCTCTTCCTTCAACTGGAAGGATGGATGACAACCCCAATTGAACTAGATAATTACATTCTCTACACCATTCTTCATATTGTTTTCTTTTTCCTCTGATTGCTTAATGGGTTCATTTTATTAAGATAAAAAATTGTAAAACTTATTTACAGGAAGAGTTACTGAAGACACAGTCAAGATAGTAAAGACTTTTTTCCTTGGAAACCCGAAGTGAATGTTGCTTTGATATAACATGGTTTATAATGCAACCGTACAATGAAGAACTTTACTGTTGGATTAATGTTTGCTAAAAGCTACTATTGAGAGCTTTATTTGTGTTCTTTTCTCCAAACTATAGCCTTTACTACTTATCATGGTTTGAGCATTGAGTTTTCCACTTTTTTAACTCTTCTATTCTTAATATTTTCTTTGAATTTAATGAAGGGTTGCATACAATGGAAGATAATATTTCCAAATTAATTCACAAGACAAGACATGGAAGCAAAATTCAACTCTGTTAAGGAAGATATTAAAGATACATATGATAAATTAATAACCAAAGTTGAATATCAGAACAAAGAAATAAAAAAAAATCTAGACAAGATATTCAGCCAACAGAATTATGTAAGTTGGAGACTAAATTAGAACTGGTTGAAACAGAATTACTTAAAAACAAGTTAAAGTTCAGAGGGATAACAAAGAATTTCGGTAAGGAAGATGTAGAAAGAGAAAGAGAAAATTTACTAATGATGTACCTTAACTGGGATGTAGAGGAAATTTAGAAAATTTACACACAAAATATCTTGGGTAGGATGAAGGAGAAATATACTTGCCAATTTTATATATTTTAAGACTAAAGAGACAATCCTGGAATGAAAATGGAAATGAAACCCTCTAACATTTGGAGATGCCATAATTGATTTTACCAGACATACTTCCAGATGTACTTTAAAAAAGGAGAAATCTAAAGTTTTTGATAACTGTTCTTCAGAATAAAAAGATTAGATACTAATGGACTAGTCCTCTGGATGTCTTCATGGATATGAATATAGCTTTTGTCTGCTCTTCAATGACACTAACAGGATGAGGGAAGGGGGCGTGGCCAACATCCCAGTGATATGGGCATCTCCTGCGCTCTGCAGGGAACCCCGAACCCCAGCTGTTAGGAGACTTGGAACCGAACTGGAACCAGGTCAGATTTGCCCTGGAGAGGCAGTGGAGAAGAGAGGCACCAGTCAAGGGTCTGGGGGGGGGGCTTGCAAACCCCCCAGAGAGCCGGTACCAGCCTTTCGGCCAACAGCTGACAGAATGACTCTGCCAGTTGGGACCGTCATGATCGGATTGATTGAATGGAAAGATCGTGGATTGCCTGGGTGACAAGATCTAAGTGTTTGTACTGGAGAGAGGTGAAGAAGAACTGAGCTGGGTGAGTGTTTGGCTGATTTAACGATAAAGAAGAAAACTTAAAACTTAAAAGGAACTAAAAGAGGCTTCAAAATGGAGTGAGTGGCTATCTAGCAATTGGAAATACCATAGAGAGATTTAAAGGAACAAGTTTAAAAGCCCGAACGTGAGGATATTTTTATAATTGCATTTGGTGGGAAATAAAGAGACTGAAAAAGAATAAGAATAAGAATTAGAAGAAAATATTTTAAAAGTCACAAGTCCTTAAAACTTAAAAGGAACTAAAAGAGGCTTCAAAATGGAGTGAGTGGCTATCTAGCAATTGGAAATACCATAGAGAGATTTAAAGGAACAGGTTCTAAAGCCTGAACTTGAGGATATTTTTACAATTGGATTTGGTGGGAGTTAAAGAGACTGAAAAAGAATAAGAATAAGAGTTTGAAGAAAATATTTTATAAGTTACAAGTGGATTTAAAATACGGAGTTTCTTATTTAAAAAAAGAGCTGTTTTGGAAAGCGACAACACCATCTGCTGGTTAAAAAAAGTATTGCAACAGATTGTGGAAATTTTTGGATCTGCTGACAGCTGGAGACTGACCTTGCTCGTGAGACAATTAGAAGCCTGAAAGAATTTTAAAGCAGTGTGTGTTTTGCTATCTTGCTTGATGGTGTACTGTTTTGGTGAAAGAAGGTAAGAGAATTTTGGATTGGATTGGATGGAAATACAAAGGGATTATATGGACTTAAGCTTACTTTGTGAATTGTGAACTTGACAACATTGAGGCGTATATTTATGAAGAATTGATTGAGATGTTAAAATACTTTTATGAAGATATAAAAAACTGTCTTTTAGAAGCCAGAGGTGAAAAGGAAGTAGAAATGAAGTTGGAATATCTAGAATATACAATGATGGGAAATGAAAATGAAGAAAATGAAAACCAAAGAAATTCTACAGATGAAAAGAGAACAGAAAAGACAAAACAGATTGATGATTGCACTGGGATCTACAGTGATAAGAAAAATGAAAAGAGAATTGAAAATGACAAACAGATTGATGATTTCACTGGGATTTACAGTAACGTGAAAAGAGCAAGAGGGGAGTATTGGTATCAGAGGAAACAATTTAAAAATAAGAGGGATAATAGGGAAAAGAGGCTAGGAGGAATTGAGAGCAGATTTATGAAAATAACATATATAAAAGGAAGGAGAGGAATTTGGGAGGAAAAGAAATTATTGGTATAAAAACAAAAGAAAGAAAAAGAAAAAATTAAGAGAAGGGGTTGGAAAGGGAAAATTTATAAGAAGTGGAATTTGTGAGAAACCAGAAGAGCATGGCTGATTGATGACTGAATGTTATAATATTTTTTCTTTAGAATTATTGTGCTATATCTAATCATGTTAATAATATTAGTTGCATATAAGTATGTACAATTAATTAACATAATTATCTCGTTAAGAGGTTTTTATAAGTTACATGTTGGTTTGAATTAAATTTTGACGCTTTTTATAAGATTTGTTTTTATATGAGATTTACATAAGTTACAAATTTGATTTAATGTTGAAAAAGATTCAGACAATTATAGATATTATTGGAATATTATAAGATTTGCATAATTATTACTTTTAAAGGTCTTTATATAAGATTATATAATTTACATGTTGGTTTGTATTAAGTTTTGATGAACAAACATAAGAAGAGAAATGAATTAGATTACAATAGGTTAATTGTTGGAAGGATATAAAATTTGAATAACTATCGCCATACTCTATAAGACATGTCTCTATATAAGATTTGTATAATTCATAAATTTGATTTAATGTTGAAAAAGATTCAGATAATTATTGATACTGTTGGAATGTTAAAAGATTTGTATAATTATTATCTTTAAAGGTCTCTATATAAGATTATATAGTATAATTGACAAATGGGATTTTTTGTTGTGGAGATTCTAAAATGTTATTAACCAATGGATGGAAGTGTAGAGATAAGACTAGAATTTGTTAAAAGAAAATAAAGTTGGAAAGGAGATACAAAATGAGGAAAGATATTAGAAATTTAGGGCATTCAGAAATGGCAGAATGAAAATAATTTTTTTTTAGTTAAGATACAAATTGAGGAAAGGGAGGAGTAATGCCTAAAATTAAGAAGTACAAGAGGTAATGAATAAGTTTGGAAGATAAGCAATAGTGAATAATTAGAAAGAAAATTGAAAATTAAAGGTGGTAGACCCAGGCGACAAAAATAGGAGGTAAGGAGGCAGCATTAGCTAATAGTAGATATACCTAGAAGAATATATTATATATTTAAATATGGAAGCTGTAAGTTTAAGAATAGCACCAATGTTGGAATGAAGTCAGGGTTTTGGATTGCTTGTCTGTTAACCACATAATGGATTAGGATGAAAAGTACTCAGGGAAGGACAAGAGGGAGGAAGAGGAAGTAGAAAGGAAGGGGAAAGAGGGAAGTAGGTAAGAGGGAGAGAGGGAGAAAGAAGGTAGAGGGAAGAGAGGGAGATAGAGGGAGGGGAGTAATATGAAATATAGAAGGAAAATAGACAGGAGATAAAAGTATAAAAGGTGCAAATTTAGGATATTTGTTTATGGCATCTATATAAATAAAAATGTAAATGTTCGTTTGTTCAAAATCTTAACTCTCCAGAAGTTCTTCACCGATTGCTTTGAAATTTTGACACAACGTTGCATTTGAATACGCACGTGTTTCTATATACCTATATTATATAGATGTCACACCTGTGACAGGTAAAAACATGCTTTTTTAAAAAAAACACCGCCATCTGTTGGACATAAAAGCAACACACGCTATACTAAATATTTTGCAGGACAAATTTCATTGCCTCATAACTTCTGCAATTTAATGATGTCAGAAGAAGAATTGGTTGAAAAAATATTTCCCAATATTCAAACCAATTATAAGAATCACGAATGGCTGAGCGAACGAGCTATTCTTGCGGCCAAGAACAAAGACGTCTACGAACTTAACAATATTATTCAGTCTAACATTCAAAGTGAGGCAGTCACATACAAGTCTGTCGACACTGTTGTGGAAGCAGATGAAGCGGTTAATTATCCAACAGAAATGTTGAATTCACTCGATCTGCCAGGGATTCCACCGCACGTACAGCAATTGAAAATTGACGTGCTAATTATCATGTTGCGAAATATCAACCAGCCAAAGCTTTGCAACGGCACGCGGCTTGCAGTAAAAAAAAGTAATCAGCAACGTCGTAGCAATCTTCACAGGACCTTCCAAAGGTGAAGATGTCCTCTTTCCTCGCATTCCTATGATTCCAACGGATATGCCATTTCCATTTAACAGATTGCAATTCCCAATTCGATTGGCGTTTGCAATCACCATCAACAAAGCTCAGGGCCAATCTTTAGAATTGTGTGGTTTAGATCTAAACACGGATTGCTTCTCACATGGACAATTATATGTTGCGTGTTCAAGAGTCGGCAAACCAGACAATCTCTATATCTGCATAGACAATGGAACAACAAAAAATATTGTATACCCACAAGCATTGTGAAATTAAACATATTAGAAATGTGCGCTTTCTCTTTTCTTTATTCTCCATTTAACCAGACTGAGCCACAGCAACGCGTGGCCGGGTACAGCTAGTTTTGAATAAATGTATAGGTATGTAATGTTTTGATATTATGGTATATGGATGGATGCTAAGTTTGTGAAAAAAATTTAAAAAAAATTTAAAAATGACACTAACAGGATGCTTGAAACATTAATCCATAACTGAAGAAAGAATCAAATACAAGATCAAAAACTGATGACTCAGGCAAAAAAGATGGAGAACAGACAATATTTATTTATTTATTTATTTATTTATTTATTTATTTATTTATTTATTTATTTATTTATTTATTTATTTATTTATTTATTTATTTATTATTGGTTCTTCTATGCCGCCCTACTCCCGAGGGACTCAGGGCGGCGTAGATCAATAGATCAAAAGCTTGACCAAGCACCCAAACATCTTCATAAGCTAGCCTAAGAACTATAACTATGAATCAACTCAGATATTTTCTACTAATATTAATTGACTGAACAGTCCATTCAAAATGACTTTTTAAAGTTCCAATTTGAAACCTTTTAGAGCTTTTTTCAAAGAGTGGTCACCAGGGAGAAGGATAACAGCATCCTGATCACAGTATTAGTTAGAATTATTAACAATTGGGAGATTAATCTTGATCATCATTTGATGTATAATTGACATTTTAATGGCACATGTGAGACAGATTCTACCTCCGAGTCAGAACACAAACAAGTTCAGTTTTTATATGGGATTTTTATATATTTACCAGTTGTTAGCCTAATAGCCAGTGCCCCAATGTGGGCCAGAGTAAATAACTTTCTCTGTAGAGCATATAAGATGTCATAGTGAATCTCCTGTAGAAGGGATGGGAGACCTTGGCTCTGTCATTTTGAACATCCAGATTTCAAATCTGCTTCAGTTCAGCCAGATATGAAAAGGCAAAAAAGGCAGAGGTGGGCTTCAACCGGTTCAGGCGAACCGGTTGTTAAGATTCTGCGCAGTTCAGTGAACCAGCAAATCCCACCACTGGGGGTGGCCCCACTCATCCCACCCCAACCCACCCTATCTCACCTCACCCACCTTGGCCAGTGGCTAGAGTCACACCCATGCCCAGCTACTCTCTGGCTAGAGTTGTGCTCGCTCGTCCAGACCACACGGCCCAGCTGATCTCCGCACATCATCCAATCTGCTCATCGCGGCTGCCCGGAAACGTAAGGCACTTGGCCAAAGGGCCACCTCAAGATGAACAAGGTGAGGCTAGGCTGCCTTTTGGGCCTGGCTCTTGCCATTCTTCTTGTCACTTGCTCGCCCTTTGCCTCGGGTCAAGGGATGCACCAGTCCCTGGGTCTGGCCTTCCCCGGGCCTCTGCCCACATGCCGGGCCACAACTATGAGAACAATGTGAACCCCATGGGCTAGAAAGTAAGGCTGATGGCAGGGAAGGAAGATATGCTCCAGGCTTGCTGTGCTCAGCTGAAGGGGGGACACACCTGGGGGGGATACACGGCGAAGCTTGGCCATCTTTCAGGTCCAGCTTCGGCTTCTGTGGGACCTTCCGGGTGGGAGGCCTGAGAGAAAATGCCTCCCCTGAGGGCCTTCCACTCGCCCATCCACCAGCCAGGCTGGCTTGGAAGCAGCATGTTCCCTTGTTGGGAGCTGGATGCGGGACCTGAGGCGGAGTGGAGGTCGAGCAGGTGGCAGCCCAGAGCAGAGCCCGAAAGGTGGCCAAGTCTCACCATGTCCCCCCCACACCGAAAAGCCTGCACCCCCCACCTCTTTGCCAGCGTGAGAAGCCTCCAGCCACCTCTCTTTGCCGGTGCAAGAAGCCTGCAGCCGCCCGCATTTGCCGGCACGAGAAGCCTGCAGCCGCCACTGCCAGCTCGGTTCCGGCTGGCAAAGAGGTGGCTGCTGCAGGCCCTTCACACCAGCAAAGACCAGCGGCTGCAGGCTTCTCGTGCCAGCAAAGACCAACAGCTGCAAGCTTCTTGCCCTGAAAAAGACTGGTGGCTGCAGGCTTCTCGCACCAGCAAAAGCGCAGCGGCTGCAGGCTTCTCATGCCAAAAAAAGAGGCCGCAGCTCCAGGCTTCTTGTGCTGAAAAAGACCGGTGGCTGCAGGCTTCTCGCGCCAAAAAATAGGCCACTGCTGCAGGCCAGTGCCTCAGGGCAGGGTCGTGTGCCCAGCTGCACCAACAAAGGCTGGAAGTAGCCACCCGCCATTTCCTGCTGCAGAAACCTTTTTAAAAACCCTGACTGTCAGGCAGCGAGACCCAGCAAGAGATGAGGCATCGGAGAATCAACGTTGCTGTTGCTGCACAAAGGTAAGTCTAAGGCTCTGGCCACTTCAGCCCGGCTGCGCCGCCCCACCTTGCCATGAGTGACATCGAGTTGGCCACACCCACTCAGTCACATGACCCCACACGGTCTTTAGGAAGAACTGGTTGTTAAATTAGTTGGATCCCAACACTGAAAAAAGGTAGTGGTGACAAAGTAAGACCACAATATGCAAACTTTCATTGATTTGCATTCTTAGGATGGAAGAGAACCTATTCAGCAAGGTGAGATGGACTAAGGAATTTCCCCAGTAGACTAGCTTCATCCAGAATGTAAGATGACACTAGACCAATGTGGCTAATTACAGTTTGTTAGAGCATTGGAAGGTGAATAAGGAGCTCATAACTAAATACCTTTACGCAACCAGACTTGAAATCCTGGGCTTAGAAAGCTTAGAACTATGTCACCTTCAGCACGACCTAAGCATACCTCATAAAATTATCTGCTACAATGTCCTTCCTGTCAACGACTACTTCAGCTTCAACCACAACAATACACGAGCACACAACAGATACAAACTCAAAGTGAACCGCTCCAAACTTGACTGTAGAAAATACGACTTTAGCAACAGAGTGGTAAATGCCTGGAACTCACTACCTGACTCTGTGGTTTCGTCACCAAACCCCCAAAATTTTACCCTTAGACTGTCCACTGTTGACCTCACCCGATTCCTAAGAGGTCAGTAAGGGGCGTGCATAAGCGCACCAGCGTGCCTACCATCCCTGTCCTAATGTTCCCTCTTATCAGTACCCATCTTATGTATATAAACAATGTTATATCTATGTATATTACCAACACGTACTTGACAAAAATACATAAATAAAATAAAATAAAATAAATTTTTCAAACACTGATTATATGCCTTATAAAGTAGGAGACTCCTAATAAATACAGATAGTCCTCGACTTACAACAGTTCACTTAGCGACCGTTCAAAGTTACAACGGCACTGAAAAATATGACTTATGACCATTTTTCAGAGTTACAATCTTTGCAGCGTCCCCATGATCATGTGATCAAAATTCAGATGCTTGGCAACTGGTTCATACTTATGACTGTTGTTGTGTCCCAAGGTCATGTGATCACTTTTTGTGAACATCAGGCAAAGTCAAATGGGGAGCCAGATTCACTTAATAACCAGGTTACTAACTTATCAACTGCAGTGATCCCCTTTACAACTGGGGCAAAAATAGGTCATAAAATAGAGCAAAACTCTCTTAACAAATGTCTCACTTAACAGAAATTTGGGGCCCAGTTGTGTGTACAATTGTTGCTAAAAAAGCATCAGACACAAAACTTTAGCTTTAAATAGTTGAATAGCTGCTGGGCCATAACTGTTGCCAAATTCACCTGCAAATTTAGTCATTGTAGTGGATGCTTTTGGGTCTTTATTAGAAGTTCTCTTATATAAGTAGATTAGCAGGTAGATATAAATGATAGTTTACATGTACATAGTTTACATAGTTTACATCAGGGGTGGGTTCCTCCCGGTTCGGACCAGATCGCCCGAACATTTAGCGACCCGCTAATGACGCGTCGATGGCGTCATGGATCCAGTTCAGTTGGTGCTGGTCCGTGGGCGCCGCCATCTTTTTTTGGGAATTTTTGGTGCATTTTTCCATGTTTGGATGGCTTCTCCTCTTCCATGGCTTGAAAAAGAGCCCTCCCACCCGCCCCTGGGTTAATACTCACCTTTATTTCTTCGCCCAAAGCACAGCTGATCAGCTCCTCAGCTGTGTTTCGGGCTGAATCCTGCTTCTGAGCATGCACAGAAGTGAAATTGCACGGGGGAACATGTGCGCGCGCTCGAGCATAGCAATGCGAACCGGCGGCGAAGGTAAGTGGAACCCACCCCTGGTTTACATGAACATAGTAACCAGTGTGGTTTACTGATTCAGATGCTGAACTGGGGCGACCCAAAGTTTCATGCCCACTCTCATTCATATTCTGAGCCAAGCAGTCTGTCTTGTCAAACCTACATCATGGGGTGGTTGCTGTAGGTATAAAATGAATAGAAGAAATCCCCATGTAAACTACCTTGAAGAAATGTAGAACAACAGTCTCCTAATTATTACTATCTTAATTCCCTCTCCTCTTGCTCAGACTCATTGCATTTTGTTGTTACTATATATTCTTCTGTGGTTTGCTAACATTTGTATGCCTGTGAGGGGGGTTCAGTGTACATTTTGTCTTTATTGGTTTGATTGGCCTGTAGGGAACACAAAGCACTTTTTTACAACAGCTGCAAAGCCTAACAACTTTTTCAGAATTCATGGAGATCAACTCTGTATATCTTAAATGACCACATAAATCGTATTTCATCTCATGTCCCCAAAGCATTTTGTCTTAATATGTTTCTGTTTCCAAGTGTCCCTCTTTTCTTCCGATCTAGTTTTATCTCAACAGATAATCTACCATGAACAGTCTTAGCAGTTGCTTGAAGGAAACAGTAATTTCTTTCCCCACCGTTCTTGGCAAACCATAAGGCATATTATACTGCAATACTACAGTGCACTTCGTATGTTTAATGTTGCACATAGTTGGATAAAAATACATACAGAGAATAAATTGGAGCGAACAATAGTCTAGATCTCACTCTGGCTCATATAAATTTGGAAAAAGATAGTTGAATATTTGTTTGAATCAAGAGTGGACATAGAAATAGAATAAAATAATAAAATCTAAATATTTTGTTTCAATGGAACCTTTGGAAGCTAAACAAAAAGTCGGTGACTTCTTGCAAAGGCTTCCCAGTAACTTGATTCAACCACTCTTAGCTAGCTTCTTTCCCTGCCTTTTCCAGTAAGTTCTCTTTTCTTTATCTGTATTTATTAGGTAAAGGTAAAGGTAAAGGTTCCCCCGCACATGTGTGCTAGTCATTTCTGGCTCTAGGGGGCGGTGCTCATCTCTGTTTCTAAGCTGTCCGAAGACGTCTCCATGGTCATGTGGCCGGCATGACTAAACGTCAAAGGTGCACGAAGCACTGTTACCTTCCCACCAAAGTGGTCCCTATTTTTCTACTTGCATTTTTTACTTGCTTTCGAACTGCTAGGTTGGCAGAAGCTAGGACAAGTAACGGGAGCTCACTCCGTTATGCAGCGCTAGGGATTCGAACCGCTGAACTGCCGACCTTCTGATCGACAAGCTCAGCGTCTTAGCCACTGAGCCACTGCGTTCCTTTCTGTATTTATAATATTCCTCTTATTCATTAGTGACTTAGAAACGGTGGTTCACTCTTCTCCATTCTAGATTCAAATTTTAAACTGCATTGTATATTGTGCAGGATTCAGAAACTTCATAGAGGTCTGCCCCATCTTCATCTGTTTCAACCTCCTACATAGGAAGGGAGGCTGCATAGGACCATGGGCAGCATGGGCTCATGCTGGTTCATATCTTAGTTTATCTCCTAGTATTGGGCATACTTTTGGATGGTCTCTGGTGTGGGCAGGATAGTGGTGGTGCATCCATCCTTGCCTTACTTAACCTCTCAGTGGCTTTTGAAACCACTGACTATAATATCCTTCTGGATCGACTCAGAGGATTGGGAGTGAGTGACATGGTGTTGTGCTGGTTCACCTCCTTTCTCTGGGGTCCAGTCCAGTCAATGGTGATTGTAGAGGAGAGAATACTCCCTTGGCCCCTACTTTTTGGAATGCCACAGGGGTCAATGCTTTCTCCCCTCCTTTATAACATCTACATGAGACCACTGGGTGAGTTCATCCATCACCATGGGGTGAGATATTATTAATATGCTGATGATACTCAATTGTACAGCTTTGTCCCTGGCAAATTAAGGGGTGCTGTGGGCATTCTATTCCAGTGTTCGGATGCTATGAGGATATGGATGGGGAACAGGTTTCAGGTGAACCCTGGCAGGAATGAGTGGCTTTGAGGGACCATCTGGTCCTAGGGCTATACCGTTTATTGTGCTGGATGGACTTGCACTGCCCAAACAGATAACGTGCATAATCTGGGGGTCCACTTGGATTCATAACTCCTGCTCAATTTATACTGTGAATTAGTGCACCCATTCCTAGATCAAGATACCCTATTCACGGCCAAGTCATGCCCTAGTCACTTCCTGGTTGGACTATTGCAGTATGGTCTGCATGAGACTGCCCTTGAAGAGTATTTGGAAACTTCTCTTGGTGCAAAATGCAGCAGCAGAGTTATTTCTGGTTTTTTGTTAAAACATGTTAGATCTCTGCTGCATGAGCTGCATTGGCTACCAGTTTGTTTCTGGGTCCAGTTCAAGATGCTGGTGTTGACTTTTAAAGCCCTACGTGGCATGGGACTAAGTTATTTGAGGTACCAATTCTCCCTGATTTCATCTGCTCATCCCACCAGATCCAACAGAGTAGGCATGTTATGGATTCTGTCAATGAGGGAGTTACATCGGTCAAGCCACCAGTGGTGGGCCTTCTCTGCTGTGTCACATTATGGAATCCTCTATCCCCTGAAGTAAGGATGACCTCATCTCTCTGAGCTTCCAAAAATTTCTCTACACCTGGCTATGCCAACAAATCTGGGAACCCCTACACCTGGGGATCTAGTGACAGGTGAACTAGTGAGGTGGCTCCGTTGTTATTAACATCTCTTTGTTTATTACTCTTGCTTTATTTTCATTCTTATTGCTTTTTAACATTTCTTTGAAAATGGTTTTAGATATTTATTATTTTAGTTTTGTCGTATACCATCAAAAGTCACTTGTTTGTGAGATGGCAGCTATATAAATTAGATAAACAAATAAACAAACTGTATATCCATTTTGGCCTAGGCTGGAAGAAAATCTGGACACTTGGCTTGTTCAGAGTAGGCCTATACCTATCAGCTGAGATTCTGTGCCTCAGGAGATCAAAAGTCCTGTGTCATATAGACAAGTTACGCACTATTTTACCTGGCTGAGCGGTTAGTGGAGCAAAAGAGGGACGTGTCAGGTGCCAAGAATCAGGACCATATATTAAGTTAGAGTTCAGATTTATTTCTCAACCCTATACACAAGTATCTAGTCAAGTACAGTTCAGTAGTAAATTGGTGCCAGAAAAGGGCCAACAGAATTCAAGAGAGTTGGAGTTAGACTGTTTGTAGGGACATAATGACTCTAGGGTGATGACATGCTTAACTCTGCCCCCCTGGTGTGCCTGCTCTTCTGCTACAGGGAGAACTAAAAAGTGGGAAATAATTCTATCAATGAAGCTGTGATGCTCCTGGAGTCCCCCAAGCCTGCCCTACTACACATTCTCTATAATTATTGGTGATGGTCCCTGGTACTTGTACTTGATACTGGGGGCAGAGGAAAGGAAGCTAGGGATTCCACTGTTTGCTGGCCTAAAATTGTCCCATGTTAAATTTGCAAGGGCAAATTTGTCCTTGGCCTAATTGTTGGGACACGATGAAGCTTGGCCAGGGGCACCACAAATTATAGCAACATGCAGTTCTGCTGAAAACAAATAACAAAATATAGCAAAATCTTTGAAAATTGAGTATTTAAACCACAGGCTTATATATACCATTTTATTACCATGCAATCAGGCTTCATAGCTTATTAGATAAAAGCATGTGAAGCTAAGCTAAATGAGACATTATCTGTTGGCAGATCCTGCTGGCAGTCACACAAAGTCTTGTTAAACTGCACAATGCATTCTAATTCTGATCAGAGAGAAAGAAGCAAACACCATCTTTATCAGATCATCCTAATGCATTCTTTATAATGTGGCTAAAATTTCATTTCATGGATCTCTACAGAAAAAGCAGTGAAATATTAGGCGAGCCAGTGTTTCGACTTCTAAAGAACCACAGAGACATATTCATTCTTTATAAGGAATCTTCCTTCTAAGCTCAGAGAAGATGTAATATTAAAACCTTCTGCAATGTTTCAGAACAATAATCTCGTTACGATATTTGACCAGTTTGGTGAAGAAGAGTGGATTACAAAAGATCACTCTGCTAGACATGTGGATTTCTTCTTTCTGGCTTTCCACATCAAGGCTTTTCACATCAAGCCATGTTTCACAGACAAAGATAATGTCGAAGGTGTCAGTGTTTAGTAGGAGGAGGAATTCAGGCATTTTGTTAACTACACTTCTTGCATTGCTTAGTTTGCATTTGAGATTAGAATTGGTTTCGTCACCTAACCCCCAAAACATTACCCTAAGACTGTCCACTGTTGACCTCACCCTATTCCTAAGAGGTCAGTAAGGGGCGTGCATAAGCGCACCAGCGTGCCTACCATCCCTGTCCTAATGTTCCCTCTTTCAGTACCCATCTTATGTATATAAACAATGTTACATCTATGTATATTACCAACACGTACTTGACAAAATAAATAAAAAAATAAAAATAAAAAAATAAAAAGGGGAATTCTTTGTATAAGACAATCTGAACTGGATAACATCCAAAGGTAGCAAGATATAACTCTACATGTATAGGCCCCTAACAAATGAATGAGAAATTATAAGGGATAAGACAAGCCAATTCCTACAGAACGAGTTCAGGAAGTAAACTAGGAATTAAAAGTAATAATCTAGTAATAATCTGTACTTCCGGATGAAGAACTGTACTATGTTACTGGAATTATTCCCACTACACCAAAACTGAAGTAGGATATAAGGTGAATCCCATATAAAAGCTGGAATTTCTCTTTAGATGTGAAAAGCTTTATGACCCTTATTTGTAGTCTGCTTTCCTTGTATAGAACCAGGCATAGTCATTGCTATATCTCTCAGTGGATTCTGAGTTATATCATGATGTGTGCTTTGCCTACCTCAGCTTGAAAAAACTCCCAAATATTTAAAGAACAACACTTGTGTGACCTTGCATCCACTGATATTCCACTTATCTTTCCTGTGCTTTTTTTTCTTTTTCTTTTTGCAAAGACTATCATCTTGGTTTTATTCTAATTTATTTGCAGAGACCTCGCTCTACAAAAAAGCAATTGTCTTCAAACTCTCCTAAATCCAATTGTTGAAAGCAATAAGAATACCATGACATCCCCTTGTTTCTTTGCAAGTGTGGAAGACACGGTGTTCCAAATCTTTTAAATGTGCCACTAGAGGGTTTCCATAAAAATTGAGAAGTGGAACGAGGTACATCTTTTGTTTAACCTCCATCCAAGTGGAAATTGCCATAGTTAAATGGCCTATCATAATGTTTTTGTCAAACCAGTATGATTGCACTGCTGAAAAATAGCAGTAAATAGACAGCAGCCAACCGAGAACCTTGAGCTTGTTCCAAACTTTCTTTAAAGCCGTAAGAGCAAACATAATTTTAATATTTTAATATATAGAATAAATTTGACTTTCCAAGCATATTTTTCAATCAAGTGACTCTGTTCTACTGTAATTTGAGCCCCATTAGATGCCCTTGAATTTAGCAACAAAATACTTTTTTTTCCTTATTCAATAAATTGTATTGCCCAACTTCTACCTACAGTTACTACAATATATTGTAGGAAGTTAGCACCCACCCCTCTCCTAGGAAATGAGATATCCTATGAGATATTAAAAGGCAGAAAATATTCTGTGGAACACATCTGGAAACATGCTTTTAAACAGACAAAAGACTCCTCTTGGAAACCCCCACACCTGGCCTGAAAGTCTTCTGCATAATAAAACCACAATAGGATTTGCCCAAGGCCCTTTCATTCAGCCAAAGCTGGATTAGACAAAAACCTATAGAGTTGTCCCAGCATGCCCCTGGGGGGTCTGAGAGCCAATGGGATACATTTCTATACAGGAACAGGAAACTAAGAGGTGGGACCCAACAGAGAGTATAAAACAAGGAACTCAGCATCTCTTCTCTCTCTTTTCCTCTTCACCCACACCTGAAAACATGTAAGCTACCTTTTCTGTACAGGGGCTCATGCCATGTGCTCCTGTCCACCATTAAACCTTCTTTCCAAGCAACTTTCATGAATCCAGTGTCTTTTTCCCCACTTGGAAATGAACCCAGAAGGATATTCCTTACAACAATATCATATCTACTCTCCACAGTAAATATTAAGGACTGTATTCTAGTCAATCCTTTCTCTAAATATTTATAATACAATATAATATGCAAGCATTAATCTGAACTGTTTTGGGTAAATTAACAGCTCTGTTTTATTACAAGTGGAGTGTATAATCTACAGTGCTCTTGCCACACATGTGGAAAACTTTTCTGTCATGATCAGGAGTATGCATGCAGATGAAATCTAAGCCAAATTTCTTCCCCGTGCTATTATTGCTTTGTCTTGTGAGTCATTCCAGTGCGAGCGTATTGCCTTTTGAATTTTAACATCTGCTTTATTACAAAGTAAATCTACCTCTTTAAAATGTTAGTTTATTGTGTATACAGGAAACACAAATAAAAGAACAAAAGGTTATCTCAACAGTCACGGACCAAATAGCTGTTTAAAGCTATTCAGACATCTGTGTAGTTTGTTTCAAACATGCTTTTTATACACCAAAAAGTTTTTTCCCCACAGTTTATTTCGCAGACAAAGGACTTGTTTGGGGGAGTGGGGGAGTTATATGTATATAACCAGAAGTGTCATGCTGATATCTGGAGTAATGTAGCTTTTTTCTTCTTTCAGTTGTGGTTGCTTCTTAGCACTGTAATTAAGTTTGAATAATGCTGCCAAAGTAAATCATGCATTTTGCACAATTACTGCATGGCATGTAAAGGAGGAAATATGATGTGAGCTTTGTTAAACTTACAATACACTTGGCAATCACTTAACTTAATCATATCCTGAAAAACTGCTAGGTTCTTAAAGATTGTGCCTTCAACTGCTCCAGAATAAAATGCTGTGCTTTCAAGTTGTGCTTTTATATGTTGATCCATTAGCCATCATAACTTTTTTTTAATCAGTTGCCTGTAATTCACTTTGGGAGAAGACACTAGCCTTTAACTAGGAAACATCCTACATTTACTTCCTCTTCCTGGTTCAGGATCTGAATCAATTATTTCTCTTTGGGCAGCACTTCTCATGATTGAGAGAAAAGACCAAGGGGGACATACATTAAGTGGGAATAAATTGAGGACTTCTTCCTAAGCCGTCTTGTCAACAATCTGTAACACAACTATTTAAAATGGTCCTTTTGTGTGATCAACATGGAGGCACATCAAAATTATGTGAAGCAGCCCTGGGGTACACACTATGCCTCCCATAATGTTTTAGTTTTTTGTTTTGATACTTAACGTAAGCCATTACCACCCTTATCATATAGGGAACTAATATTGGCCACTTTAGGCAGCCAATCTGAGGGCCATGGAGGGCAGAAAACTGTTGCCTTTTTAATTTAATCTCCATTTCTGCAGAGATGGAAGAGCTATAATTCATATGCCTAACTCATTTGGCTGGCTTTGGATACTATATATTTTTGCACTGGCTGAGTTGAAGGCATAAAATTTACTGTCCTACTTCAATCAGTCAAGTGTCTTGGACTGGCCTTAAACTTCATGGTCTAGAAACTATAGAATAGGACTAAAGAACCCGCCTTCTTCCAGATGTCACTGAAGTGCAACTTCAGCTAGGATAGAGAGGAATATTTGAACACAAAAGTTTAGTGACCTCTGGGGAGCTTTGAGACACACTGATCCCTGCCTCATTATGAACTTACTCTCTAGCAAAGTTAGGAGCTGAGGTGGCGTAGTGGTTAAAAGCAGCACTGCAAGTTCAGCAGTTCAGCTGTTCAAATCTCACCGGCTCAAGGTTGACTCAGCCTTCCATCCTTCTGAGGTCGGTAAAATGAGGTAAAATGAGGACCCAGATTGTTGGGGGCAATATGCTGAACTCTGTAAAACCACTTAGAGAGGGCTGTAAAGCACTATGAAGCGGTATATAAGTCTAAGTGCTATTGCTATTGCTAGCATCCAGGATTCTCTAAAATATAAGTGTTCCTTTCAAATACCATTTTCTCTTTTTTTTCTTTTTGTATTTGATTTATTTCCAGGTACTTAAGTCCTTAATTCAAACTATGATACAGTATGTAAACTGTACTATTAGGATTAGAAAGTTTAATTTTATCGTCTAGAACTATTTGATCATAATTTTAAAGCGCTAATCCATACACTCTCCTAGCTCTTTAACCTAGTTTAAAATCAACTCACATTAAAAACCGTATATTAGCTTTTGTCATTAACATTTCTTTTTCTCCTTTTATTGTAATGTTATAAATCTTGATGCATTGTATTATTTCACTGCAGAGTTCGACACAGTAATGTTAATATGATTAAAAATTATTAGCTTTCTATTATTTTTCTTTCTTTTTTAGTACTAAAGTACTGAAAAATAAAAAGAGCAAATACCATTTTCTTGAGAGAAGGAAAGGAGAAGAGGAAGAAGGGGGGGGGAGAGAGAAAAAGAGGGAGGGAGAAAGAGAAAATGGGAGAGAACTAAAATTAGAGGAAAGGGGGGAAGAAGGACCAGGTGGAATGGAGAAACCCCAACCATCCAGCACCAGTTGCAGTTTTTCCTGACAGCCTTTGCTTGTGAATCTATAGGAACAGAATTAATGCCACCTTCATTGGAACAGTAATATCAGAAGGGGAACAAAATAAAGAGACAAAAGACGAAAACCCGAGTGAGCTCAGGTTAATGTACATTTCTGCTTGCCTGAAAGTAAATCGATAAATACTTGCCTAGATCAATTTTCTGTTGTATCTGTGCAACACAGAGAGGAAATGCAACAAAGGAATCATTCATAACCCCAGCAAGCACATATGAAATTGGCATTTAGATTATTGCTTGAACCGCTACAGAGTATGGACTGAGTAGCAATTTTTTTAAGGGAGGGGTGAGTTCATGTTAAATGCATACATGCAGCCCATCGAGGGGCAGGGTGGATTGGGTGTTTTTTTTTTAATGTTCTCTATCAATGGGGGGGACCACATTGTTGGAATAAACACCATAAAGAAACTCAGAGCAATCTATTCATGGGAAATGCACACCATCAGAAGTTGTTCGCTACGGTCACTGATACAAAATGGATGGTGGATGCAAAGAGAGTTTATCCTGAGAAGAAGCGCAAGCATAGAAGCAGCTTGTCAAAAGCAGCCGACCTTTTGGCCTTCGAGGCTGCATTTGAAGCTGAAGCAGCAGCGCTTTCTGTGGGGAGCATTGTGCCTCTTTTTATCACACTTGCCAGGAAAAGCACAGTTTGCTTTATACAGGTCACACTCTTTATCCGTCCAGCTCAGAACTGTCTGCAGAATTACTCTCCCAAGTCTGAGGCAGAAGTCTTTCACCGTCTGTTCCAAAACCCGTTTGATTGGAAATGCCAAGGATGCTAAAGTACAGCAGATGTTGTACATACAGCCGATGTTGTACAGAGCTACAGCCCTCACTTCCTTGCTTAATATTTCACACTGAACTGCTAGTTTGGGTGGCTGGTTATCTGGTTCATCATCCATGGCTGCCAGAAAACCAAGGTCACTACCCTGCTTGTTTGGGGCACCTACCAAACTTCAAGCACCTGAGTGGGATCTGGTTGTCATTGGGATACCTATACTTTATTCTTCTGGCCTAATATTTCATATGATCTACACCAGGGGCAGGTTGCTCTCTTACCTTGGTACCGGAGCCCTGTGCGTGCATCACCATGTTTGCTGCGCGCGCACGTCCCCTCACGTGATTTTGCTTCTGTGCATGCACGGAAGCAAAATCTTGCTGAAATCTCACGAGGGGACGCGTGCACGCAATTTTGGCGAGATTTTGCTTCTGCGCATGAGTAGAAGAAAAATAGCCCAAAAATTACAGCATCAGAGTGAGCGCGTGCAAACAGCGCCATCTGCTGGCCGCTACCAGTACTGTAGAGTGGGCCGCACTGATAGCAACTCACCTCTGATCTACACATTCTTTAGCTCCCTAGAGCACTAATAATCATCAGCTGCTGTGGCCTAGAGGTAGAGCTCTTGCCTCACAATCAGGAGGTTGTGAGTTTGATTCTAGGTAGAGGCAGATGTAGGGTCTCCTGCTTGGGCAGGGGATTGGACTAGATGACCTGCAAGGTCCCTTCCAACTCTGTTAGTCTGTTTAAATATTGGAATCATAGTAAAAGATTAAATGGGTGGTTAAAACTATCCAGCATTATGCTCAGAATAAAGGCTGGGCTTGCTTTAAAAAAAAACCTTGCCTTTAGTTGCAACCAGCTTTATCCATCAGTATAAGTGAGCCATCGGATGCACAAACAGCTAAAATAAGTGTCCGTGTCCCAGACACTCCTTGAATGCTATAGGAAGTCTTTGTTTAGCAACCACAATTGGGACGGGCAATGTAGTCATTAAGCAAAGCGGTTGCTAAATGACTCTACTTAACCATCTTACTTCAGCTTTCCTTTGCTTTGCAGATCTGCGAAGGTTGTGCCTATGAGGATTGATCTCAAAATTAGTTTTCCATCACCATCGTAAGTGCAAAGGGGTCACTAACAAGGAGTTGCTAAATGAGGACTGCTTGTATTTCTAAACAAGCTTTGGATATTGTATTGATTTTGCTTCAAATATCCAACTGTCAGTAACTACCTCAATGCTTTTCCACACTGCTACGATTAACTACTCAGATGAGGAAAGCAAAAAGAGATGAACCGATGACTTACCATTGCTGCCATGAACTGCCTTTGCTGTACTTCCTAGAAGTCAGGCTATCTTCCACCTATCAGCAAGCATGTGGATTTGATGGAAAAGGTTTAATAAATTAGCCCAATCCTCAATTTGATCCATTGTGGAAACTGTTCAGATATGTTGTTGTTTATATAATTCTGTGTGTGTGCACACACGCACGTGTGTATACACACACACAAACACACACACACACACACAATCTGCAAATGAAACAAGATGAATTATTCCTTTAAACCTAAGACAAGGTATTTTACATATCTATGTGCAGATATACTGCCTATCACATTTGTATTCTTAATCAACCTACATCAGTGGTTCCCAACCTGTGGTACGTGTACACTAGTGGTACGCGAGGGCCTTCCAGGTGGTACGCGAACACTTTCAGGGTCATGAACGATTTTTAGTTAGTTATTTTTACTTCACAAAAATGTTTACTGCCTAACACAAGATAATCTGGCAACGATTTGCAACTGTTGCCACACGTCACCCATCTGGTCCCAGCTGCCCGAGAATCCAGTTGCTGCATGCGCAGGGCCAAAAAAGGAGCGGTACAATTATGGAAATTTAGTTTCTCTGGAACCAGGTGGTACGCGGCGACTGTACGGGACCTCCAAGTGGTACTCGATCACAAAAAGGTTGGGAACCACTGACCTACATGAACAGAAAGGGAAGGGAGGGTAGCTTGTTCCTGTGTTAGGAACTTTTTTTTTTAAACAAAAAGCTTGCCTATATTTTTTTCTGAAATATTTAACCATTTTCATGCTTTGTTCTACTCCCTTCATTGTATGGTTTCCCCAACATCAATTTAAAGAGAATGCTGAAAATAAAGACATAAATAAGTGGTAGAAAGATTTTATCTTCTGACTTTCACCTCTAAATCTTATAAAGAAGCCAGTTCATCTTCCCTCTAAGGTGTTTGCTTCTCAGCTTCTTAATATGTGGATGCAGAAACAAATATTTGTCTTCTTGTATGAAGTTGGCTGCAAGTTCAGCCTGTGTACTTTATAAGCAATTGCTTTGAACTGTGAGATATGGCAGGGATGGAAATATTTGAACAGTTACCCATTTTTCTTTCCAGTAAAATTATCATTAATTTATTTCAACCTTTTTTTTAAAAAAGAACCACTGTTGGTGTTTTTTTCCATATTGCCAAGTTGGGTCATATTTTAAACACAATTGCTTATGAAAATACAATTCAAATGGAAACAGTCCAGGAAATATGCCCAAAGCTAAGAATAAATCATGGCTAACATGGATTTGCAAACCTAACACATCCAGCTCACCTTTACAAGTATCTGGTGTTAAAAGTTAATGTATGGAAATGATTAGGGCCTTACTTCATCTATGTACAAAGCAAACTTACTATTGTTTGCCACAACACTTATATGAAACAAATAGACTGAGTATATTGAGTTATAAATTTGTTACAACAACATAAGTTTAACATTAAATGTCTCATAATTCATAGTTCTTAAGTAGCTGAGCAGTTAAAATGAAGAAGTCCAAGCCCTGATTAAACTGTTTAGCTATTTCATCAACTATATTTATTGTGATCATAATATTTGCCTTGGCAGAAAACTTATTAATAATGGAATACCTTCTCATCTTCAGGTCAGGGGCTGTGGGAAGAGGTTCCTGATCTTGACATCTATATTAATGATTAGTGTAGTGTGGAAAATAGCCTGCTTAGTAATGTCATTGCTATAGCTACAATCTATATACAAACAGTGGACAGAATCATGAAGCGCATAGCCTTGGAAGTAAGTTACATCCGTGGGGTTTACTAACGTATTTTAGAATCTAGCACCAAGGTGTTGTCTTGTAAATACCAATTCATGCTCAGAGCTAACATATCAACCTGGGGAACACTGTTTTCTATCACTGGATCTCTGTTCCTTCCTTTGAACTTTAACTGGCAGTGTCTGTGACAATGAGATGGGCTTCTTGGGGCAAGAGAACATGAGATGGCACATGTGTCAGGAGCTCTGAAACTATTAACAAGACTGACGAAGATTCCAAGCTGCTGTAATACAGTCAAGACAATCAGCTGGACAACAGGCAGATGGAAAGCATTCTCAGTCAATATATCTTCTGAGGCATGATCCCCATCCTTCTCTCCTGTTAGAGAGAGAGAATGTTTTCTCCTATTGTAAGAAAGACTAAAGCAGAGTACCAGGGAAAGGTGAAAAGTATCGCTGTTCTCCTAAGCCTTGATTTAAGGTTATAATCAATGTTTTTGTCTTTTACTTGTCACTAAGGCATACAGGTTGTGTGAATAGCCTGGTTCATAAACCAAGACTAGTGATGAAGATACCAGATAACAACATCACCCAGGAATATTAGTAGCAATGGCAACCACCAAACCACTACATCAAGATATTAAAGTGAAGCTAGATTGTGTAGATTCCCCAACATCTCAACTCTGTTGCTACAACGACCTTCAGCCATTCTGGCTCAGGATGATGGAATTTACCATCTGAAAAAGGTTAGAGGATGCTGTCATTATGACTATGTTCCTGCTGCAGAAAGGTATTTATTTAGAAACCAAATTTACAGGTCATTCATAAACAACATTGAGTGCATACAGTTTTAAGAAAGAATCCAATGAATTAAAAGAAAAACAGAAAAGGGAGACATAGCTGCTGGTATGCTTGTGCTAGGTCGAGTTTTGCAAAAATCTTTCCGTTGCCCAACGAGTATAATAAATGATGTACAACAGGCACAGGGTAAGGTTTGGTTGCAGGGCTTTGTTAATGATCCCTGTGTAGTCAGCGCACACCCTAATTGAGCCATCCGGCTTCATTGAGGTGACGATGGATGTCTCCCATGTGGCATGGTCAACAGGTTCCAGGACCCCTTGGGCTATTAACTTGCCCAGCTGCTCATCCACTTTAGGTCGGAGTGCAAATGGGACTCTGCGGGGCTTGAGTCTGCTGGGGGTGACACTGGGGTCTAGGTTAAACGATATGGGCTTGCCCTTATATTTACCTAGACTTCTGTGGAAAATGGTCTGGAAGTCGGCTAGGAGCTTGTCTAGCTTGTCCCCTTGGATTTGATGCAGTCTAGTGATGCCGATGCCGAGAGGCTTGAGCCATTCCACTCCTAGAAGGGTTGGTCTCTGTCCTTTGATGACTGTTAATGGCAGCTTCCTGCTGAAATCTTTGAATTTGATTGGGACCTCTGCTCGGCCGAGCACACAAATGGGGTTGCCCTGGAAATAATTTAGTCTTATGTTCTGTGGTTTCAGCTGCTGCCTTGTGATGGTGGGCATGAGCTGCTTCAGGGTTCCCCAGGCCATGATGGTAAATGCGGAGCCGGTGTCTAGTTCCATGTCGCATGGAAGTCCCTCTATGGTCGCGGTTATATGGAACTTTTCCCCTTGACTGGCGTCGGAATAACCCACAGTGTGGTAGAGTCCCCTGGTGTCTTGGTAATTGAAATCATCCCTTCGCCTGCCGCGTTGTCCCCCTGGACAGTTTTGACTTTGTCTCCAGGGTCCCATGGATGATCTGGGTGGGAATGTGGCAGGCTGGTAGAGGGAGAGTTGAGTGGCTCTGCAAGCCTCGGCAATGTGGCCCCGCTTTTGGCAACAGTGGCAAATCGCATCCTTAAATTTGCAGGCTGCCCTGGCATGGCCCCCTAGGCAGCCAAAACACTGTGCTTGCCTCTGGTCATAGTCTCTGGGGCTCACCTTTCTTTCCGTTTGGATGTGATGCATATGGTCATCATTGTCGGGTTCCTCCTCGTCCTCTGGGACCTCGGTCATCCAATCAGTCTGCCGTTGGGCGCGATGGACTCTGCTGATTCTCCGGATGTCAGCTGCAGAGTTGTCTGACGATTCGGTGCTCTTGCTTCCTCAACCACGTCTCTGAATGTAGCTCCCCTCTGAATCAGCAGTTTCTTCTGTAGGTTGAGATCCCTCATACCTAAGATAATTCTGTCCTTCATCATTTCCTCCAGGTTTATGAATTTGCATTTAGATGCGATTTCCCGGAGTTTGGCCATGAAGTCGTTGATTTATTCACCTTCTTGCTGGCGCTGATTGTAAAACTTGTTCCTGCTGACCATTGGAGGGGCTGATGGTGCGTAATGTTCATTCAGTGTGGTTTGCAGAGTTGTCCAAGAAATGGACTCAATGTCCACTGGTGCCACCAGGGTCTGGGCCATCTTGTAGGTTTGTGGCCCGCAATATGTGAGAAAGAGAGCCCTCTTCCTGTTGTCCGGTAGATTCTGGAAGTTGTTTGCCTCCAGGAACATTTGGAAACGAGACATGTAGGTTCGCCATTCTTCTGTCTTCGGATCGAAGAAGGCTGGAGCTGGAGATGTTTGAGAAGTCATCCTCTAGGTTGGCCGGAGCAGGTCGGTGCTTGCTTCAAAAATGGCCGTGGATGCCACGAGGTGCCTTTGTCCTGTAGTCTTCTTCAACCACCTTCGTTGCCGGTGTTAAATTTGTGCGTAAATGAAGAGGAACAGTTCAGCACCTTTATTGTCTATTAGCTAGAACTAATACGGACTGCCGGCAGGTTGCAGGGAAGCCACTTTTAAGGGCTTCCCTGAAACCTGCTAGCCACTGACAGTACTTTATTTCTCCCGCTGCTAGATTAGCCAATCAGCAGCGGCTATGCAAATTTGTGCTCTGTACGTCAGTACGTAACAGCATGGATTGCAGCTATTATATCAAAATATCAGGCAATATCAGGCAAGACTTCTATAAAAGATCTAACAGGGATCATTCCTAGAAAAGCTAGGGAAGGTTTTCTTTTATGCAGAACATTTTTATAGGATAATTGCTATTACACTGTTAGATTCCAAAACGGGAGCAACCTAACCCCCTTAACAACCACACATGATTTTATTTATGTATTACATTGCCATTTTTTCCTAAGTAATGGCTTATACCGTTGTGTATAAGCAAAGCAGATTTTAAAAGTACGAGCACACCAAACAAGGAAACAAGGAAAATAGTAATAGCTGATATGTTTTGAAGTACAATGAATTCACAGCTGAAAAAAAGATCAAGGCTGAAGCTGGAGTGTATAAAGTAAGCAGAAGAGGAAACTGAATAAAAGAAAATAGACTAAGCAAAATATAATGTCTAAGATTCTGTGTGTGAGAGACTGCCACTAACGTTTCAATTTTATCTGAATGGTTTGCCATGCTTTAGCTAAAGATAGCAGAGCTGAAAATATCTAAAAGTTGTTTGCACCTCTCCATTTTACAGGATCAGCCTATAGGCCCCACAATGAGGTCTGTCAGTTTTAGATGATCTTCAGACACCTGTCTCATCTGCATGAGATAAATACACAGGTCCTCACTTAGATGGAAGGAAGATTAAATTGTCTACAATGGATCTCACCCCATTCCTCCATTCCTAAGAGGTCGGTAAAAGGGGCGTAAAGGGGGCGTGCATAAGCTCACCAGCGTGCCTACCATCCCTGTCCTACTGTCCCCATTTATTTGTATTTATTTCCTTCGTTCATGTTCATACTTATATCTTGTACATGTTTGACAAACTAATAAATAAATAAATAAAATAAAAGATATCAGGGTATTTTCCTCACCTTTTTCATTCAGGCTTCATGCAAGAAGGGAGACCACATCACAAATGGCAAGCAGTGGCACACAGCAGGGGCGGGTTCCTAATTTTTTTACTACCACTCTGTGGGCATGGCTTATTTTGTGAGTATGGCTTGCCAGCCATGTGACCGGGTGGGCATGGGCCTCGGGAGCTTGGCAGCGGCTGGAGAAGCGGGGGGGCATTGCCCACCAGCAACGCAGCCCCCCGCAGCAGGAGCAGCAAGACCACGGCAGCAGTTCTTCCAGGAGGCTCCATCCGGCCTGAATGCTTTTCCCCATTCGATGATCCTAGGCTCCTGCCACCTGTTCCCCCTCCCCTCAGCAGCTCGAGAAGCCTCGAACATGCAAAAATGCCTGGGATCATCACCGCGCATTCGTGGCTTCTTGGACTGCTGAAGGGAGGGGAATGGAGATAGCTCCTGCCACCCGTTCTTTCAGCATCTCACGCGCTCCCTCAGCCATCCTCCCCTGCTTGGACTCACTGTGGGGTAGGAAGGCAGCGCATGCGCAGTGCCGGAAGCTCGGTTTCTGGGCATGCGCAGAATAAATTTTTTAAAAAAAATAAAAAAAAAATTTTTAATGGCGGTGCCCAGGCACCGGCAACCGACCACACCGGTACTGTGACGTCACCAGCGGGCCGCTACCGATGCTATAGAGTGGACCGCACTGGTAGGAACTCACCACTGGCACACAGGTATAATTTGCAACAAAATATTGCAGAATTGGATGCTCCTATTTAGAAATCCCACCAGTCTACCGCACGTCTTCGAAATTACAATGTTCTTTCCTCACTTTCCCTACTTTTATTCTCTCTCTCTCTCTCATCACAGATGCAACATTCTCTGGCCATCGAGTATGCACAATTGCTCTTTTCCTCCCCTCCCTCCCCCCATGTTTCCGCTTTTCCTTTTATTTATTTCTTATTTTATTTCTCTATCTGTAAAGCTTGGGATTCCCACCAGCATGCTAATATCTCTATGATAGGCTGGGATGGTATCGTTTTTGGTGCGTACAGAATGACACTCGGATAATGAGTTTGCAGTTAGTATATAAAATTGTAATCTTTAAAACAATCAAATAGGGGTAGGAGGAGATGGAATTTTAAAAAGGACTTGCAAATCTCTGCTTGTACAGATGTGCGGCCGATTCCCCTGACCATACAGCAGGATGCTACAAATTATTAACGCTCCCTGTGGCTTTAAGCTTGTTAAGATACATTGCCACTAGGCAAATAGGCATTTATATTTACCCTCAATAACAAGTATGAAAAGCTCTCACCTTGAGCACGGTAATAAATAACCATACATTCATTTCTCAGTGCCGCTTTATCTAGGCATCAGTTCCATTCAGTAATCCTATATTGGATAGGCATGTAACACGTAAAAGCACAAATCAGTTTGGAACCAAGTCAGAACAAATAGAAAGCCACCTGGTAACAAATCCTTTAAAAAAAAAAAGGTTGTGAAATCAAGAGCTGTTGTTTTAAAAAAATTACTATGGACAAAAAGCAGAGCAAAAATGTTTGACTATTGTACATACCACAGTCAATGAAAAACTTTCATGGAACCACAATCAACTGGGGTGAGGTGGGGGTGTCAGAGCCACTTGTCCCAGGCTGCCATACCAATCATTCCTGTTTGCATCCACTTCATATTCATTCAGCACTCATACATTCTTGATCTTACATTTGTTTGTTTTACTGCCTGCACATTTAAATTACCCATTCCACTGTATTCAGCTTACACATTCAGCTTACATAAGAACAGTTTTTTCCTGAACACCATCACTCTGCTAAACAAATAATTCCCTCACCACTGTCAAACTATTCACTAAGGCTGCATTACTATTACTATTAGTTTTTCTCATCGTTCCTATCACCCATCTCCTCCCACTTATGACTGTATGACTGTAACTTGTTGCTTGGATCCTTATGATTTATATTAATATTGATTGTTTCCTGATTGCTTATTTGTACCCTATGACAATCATTAAGTGTTGTACCTCATGATTCTTGACGAATGTATCTTTTCTTTTATGTACACTGAGAGCATATGCACCAAAGACAAATTCCTTGTGTGTCCAATCACACTTGGTCAATAAAGAATTCTATTCTATTCTATTCTATTCTATTCTATTCTATTCTATTCTATTCTATTCTATTCTATTCTATTCTATTCATATATGCCCTTGAACATAGCCATTTTTAAGTTGTTTTGATAAGCCTTCACTTTTTTAAAAAAATGATAGACTGTGTATTCCCCACTCCTTTCTACGGACATCTTATAATTTCTCCATTTTCCCTCCTTTGGTATTCTAAAGAGTCAAGGTTCAAAATTTAATCATTTACTGTAATTTATTTGTAACCTGCATCCATTTCTCTCTTTTACTTGTCAAAATAGCCACCTTGATTTATAATATTTGTTCAGATCTATATTCCTCGGGGCATCATACAATGTATAGTTCTGCAAATCTTTCAAGTTCTGTCTTGGATATTAATATTTATGGCATTTTTTTTCAGTTTGACTTTTCAACATGATCACAATCATGCTCATATGATGACAAAGTTATCCATTCAGTCATGTCCAACTTTTGGCAGTTCTATGGGCCAGTCTCTCTACATCTTCTGATCTTTGACCTTTTCTATGTTCTGGCTGGTGCCAACTTTGATGGTATCCAGCCACCATGTTCGTTGATGGCCTGGTTTCCATTTACTGCTAATTCTTCCAAACATAATTGTTTTCTACAATGAATGCATGAAGTAACAAATAAGTGAGGTGCAGTTTCATGATTTTCTTGCCCATGTAGGTTTCTTCAATATTCTTTTCATTTTTCCTTACTTCAATTCCAATTATTTTAATCGTATTCACTATGCTGGAGGCTCCTTGTTTAGCCCTTTTCACTCCCTTCCGAAATAGTTGTCATGCTATTGCCTGTCCCTGCCTCTTTTAACCATTGCTTGCTAGCCTTCATTCTCTTCATTATACCCCTTATGTATTATCTTCCCTTCATGTATTGCAACAATTATTATCTTATATGTGTTTTCCCCAGCCATGTTTTCCCCAGCCTCTTTGTGATTCCATGAACTGCATTTTGGCCAGCATGCCACAAGCACAAATAAAACCTAGACATGCTAACACTGTTCTATGCAAGTTAGGATCTCTAATTTAGGTCCTATCTTTCAAACCAATTTATAGGTGCCTACATCCTGTGAATTAGAATGTGTACTGACAGACACTATTTATCTACATGAGAAAGATAGGACATTGTCAGGAATACTTCTTGAGAATGGTGGATTGCAACAAAAAACAAAGGAAGCATGAATGCAGAGAGGATTTGGAAGAGTAAATAAAAATGTAGGAGCCAAAAATGTGCACAGCAGATTCTCTGGATCAATATTTGGTATGCATACCATGGGGAAAAGTCCTGAAAATTGGGAGAATGGACAGAAGTTGGGGGATTTAAGAAATTGCAAAAAAATCTCTCTGTTCCATTTCAACAATTAGATCATGAAACTGTAGGATTGATGGCATTTGCCCCTTGAGAAGGATGATAAAGAGGTGCTAGGTATTCTTTTCAAACCTGAGAAAAAATAGAAACCAGGTCCCACTAAGTGACTGCAATGCTCCGAATTCATCTTTCTCACAAGTGTTGCATAAGATATTGCAGTCAATTAAGCATATTTCCCTGAGAGGTGTATTTGCTTCAGAATGCATACTGGCTTGGATCTGGAGAATGCACTTTTTGTAAGCTTATTAAGAACTATTGAGAGACAGAACCATTTGACCTTCTACTCAATGAAGAACTACCAAAGTAAATAAATTATGATACTGCTGAGAACATTGCAAAAAAATTTGAGAAATGATTTCCACTTAACTGGAAAGTATAATATAGTTTTAAATACTGTGTCATTCAGACTAACCTGTCACATAAAGGATCAAACTACTTTGCACATTCTAATTGGCTGGGTATAAGATTATGATAAGCCCTTGGCTGGCTAAGGCTATTTCTGTGTGATTATTTCTGTGAGACCATGACAAATGGAGACTGTGTGAGACAAAACATGCTTTGAGCCAACCCCAACAAGACCAAGTAGCTCTGGGTTTTAAGGGTCCAGGATCTGGGGATTCTTGTTGGAATTGCACTTCCTTTCCCCATTTCAAGTAGTATATAATTTAGGGGGGATTCTCTTGGATTCATGGTTGCTGTTTAATGAATGAGTGGCAGTTGTGGCTGAAGGGTCTTGGCACCAATTCATCTTGCCACCAACTGCATCCCTTCCTGGATTGGGAAGCATTTTTTACAGTCATTCACGCCTTGGTGACCTGCCAATGGATTATTACATTCTACATCAGGCTGCTCTTCAAGACCACTTGAAAGCTGCATCTGGTCCAGAATGTAATAATAAAGGCAATTATAGATCCACCTCAGTACAGTATGTGCTCCGAGAGCTGCAGAGATTCCCAGAAGACTTCCAAGTAGAACTCTAGATACTGGTTAATACCTATAAAGCCCTTCATGGCATGGAACCGGGCTATGCCAGACAGTTCTTCTTGCTTGTTTCTGCCCATCCCACTAGATTCAGGAGACCAGCCTGGTCCAGGTTCCATCATTAAACCTGTAATTAGGCCCAGGAAGTGTGATTTATCTGGAACTCTATAACACCTGAGATTTGTTTGGCCTACATTTCATGGCCATTTCAAACCTCCTTAAAGAGCTGAATGTTCATTCATCTGGAGTCTAGAGGTTGGGTGAGCCAACTTTGTTATGGTCATATGCAGGAGTGAGTTCTGGATTCTGCTACTGCCGGTTCGCTCAGGGACGTGACGCATGATGCGCGCAAGCTTCCCCTGTGCACGTGCATGTGCAGTACTAAAAAAAGCTTCTGCGCATGTGCAGAAGCAAAAAAACAAGATGGCGCCACCTATGGTGCTGCCGAGAGAACCGGCTCGGAGATGTGGCAGGTCTGGGTTGCTGCCAGTTCCAGCGACCCAGGCCGCCAAGTTACTAACAGTTCTATAGAACCGGTTTGAACCGGTAGGAACCTACCTCTGGTCATATGGTCACATGGATTACACCATCATGCTCAAGTACATCTAGCAACTTCTGTTCCCATCTCTGAAGGGATGAAACGCATCCTGCTAGAGTTGTTGCCCAAAGCTAAAAAGCCACACTTGCAAAAAATAGAAAGCTGCAATTAACTAATGTTTTGGGAGTGACACAAACAAAATTGAATAAATTGAAGACTGATGGTCTTTCTATTTTCTCCTCTATTTGGGTTTTCTTTCCCACTGGGGCATGGTGAACTAGAGAGACCCATATTCATTCTGGGTTAAGAAAGTCATTGAGCAGGCTGCTTTGGTGAGAACTAAACTTCAGCATGCTTTGAAATACGGCAGGTCGCAGTCAGCTGGAATTATAAGCTAAATGAGTATGCCAAATTCTAAAGATTTAATTCTAATAAAGGCAATGCACAATCTCAACAACTATTGATAATGTGTCATTTCAAAGGCTAATAGTGTCTTCAATGTTCTGATTGTGCATCCTAGGATTCATAAGTGATGTGTGGGTGGATGGGTAGATGGTAGGATTCTGTTTGTTTTATGAGATCCTTTAGTTAAAGCAAAAGTCTCCAAACCTGGTAATTTTAAGACTTGTGGCTTTCAACTCCCAAGTGGGGGGGAGGAGAAGGAGGAGGAGGAGGAGGAGGAGGAGGAGACGTCATGGGTTGCCCAATCCTAGCTTCCTTGGTAAATCCAATGTAGATCTATGGGTAGGGTGGAAAAGGAACATTATATAAATTACTCCAATATGTCTGTGGAACTTGTAGAACAATATATTGGCAATGCATCAAAATGGTACAATTCAGGGGTGGGTTCCTCCCAGTTCAGACCAGTTCGCCTGAACCGGTAGCAACCTGCTGGTGACATCACAATGATGTCACAGATCCGGTTCAGTCGGTGTCAGTCTGTGGGCGCCACCATCTCTTTTTTTAAAAAAAAATAAATTCTTTTTTTATTTTATTTTTTGAATTTTTTTTCTTCTGAGCATGCGCAGAAGCCAAGTTTCCGCTACTATGCATGCGATCGCCATCTTGTTTTTGGCTTTTTAAATTATTATTATTATTTTCAGATTTTTTGGCACTGCGCCCACACAGCACAGGAGGAAGCAAACCGGTAGCGAGTTAAGTTAGAACCCACCCCTGGTACAACTCCACAAATAAGGCAGTTGGGAAATGTGGCCAGGGATGAGGAGAGAAAAGGTTTTATATAAGAACTTCCTGACTTCAGTTGAGAGACAACAAGATTTGAAATTTATTTACACTAGCCTGATTCCCATAAGGAATAGAGGAAAGAACCAAGCAGAACTGAATATCTCAAACCTATCTAAAAATTGGACCGCTTTGAGAATGATACAAGATCTGCCACTTCCCTGCACTCATCCTACTAAGATAGCTCTGGACTACAATTTCCAGAAGCCTCAACAAAGACAATTAAAGCTAAGGCTGTTTAGTGTTATAGATTCAGCAACATCTGAAGAGTCATAAGATCCATGCCCTTCACTGCAAAGAAGTTAGGGAGAAGATCACTTAAATTTAATACATTTGCTTTTAAGGAGACATGTCTAGAACTGTACAAACATTTTACAAACATTTTTTTATAGTGACATCTTTCATGAGTGCCATTATTTTAGAAAGAATATATGCAAAAGTTTAAATTAAGCTTTTGCAATGTGCTGCAGTGACTTTGCTTATAAGTAGTAAGAAAAATTAGTAAGTAGTAGGAAAACTTCACATATGCATAAAAAGTACATGCAGCTGTTTATAACAGCATGCTGTAAAACAGCCCTCTAGTTCAATAAAAGTGAAGGCAATAATTAATTTCCTAAGATTTTGAAAAGGTTGTTTCCTTTGTTAGTCTACCAAACTGAATAGCTTCCCTCCTACCATAAATACAGGTTTTAAAAAAGACATATCATGATTATTATTAGTATTTCAGCAACAAAGAGGCCAAAGATCAGAACCTCATTGTGTCAAGAACTATACAAACAGAATGAGGACGGATTTTTTTTTTTACCCTGC
Organism: Diadophis punctatus similis; assembly: GCA_023053685.1. Lineage (NCBI taxonomy): Eukaryota > Metazoa > Chordata > Lepidosauria > Squamata > Dipsadidae > Diadophis > Diadophis punctatus. The sequence continues at coordinate 145,477,253 of JALIGW010000001.1, forward strand.
AAAAAAATAACACAATAGTCAGACGAACAAATGCTAACAAAGCAATGCTATGCATGTGTCAATTCAAAAATAGGCTCCATGGCGTTCATTGGAACTCATTCTCAAGGAAGTTTGGAAGGGACTGCCCATTTAAATACTGCTCATTATATCTCAACTTTGGGGTAGAACAGGACTATTTCACAGGTAACCCATAATGGAGACTACACCTCTGCATGACAGAAGGGCATGCAACCAAACACTGTCTACAAAATTTCACCAACCTGTGTCCCAAACATACACCAGCCATGCACGGTGTACCATGTCAAGTGTGTGACAAATGCCCTGTTTTTTCCAGACTAACACACAATGCAGAGAGCACCATCTTAGAATATATATATTTTTTGAAGCTCCAAGGAGGCTTTGGAAAGGAGAGAATCCCACTTCCTATTTCAGCTCAAAAAGAAAAGGGTATTTACATTTCTACAAGACTTCCAAGGTCCCTTCCAACTCTGTTATTCTATTATCTATTCTATTAAGTGTGAGAAAGAGGGTTTGATAGACTGCTTAATATTTATTTATTTATTTATTTATTTATTTATTTATTTATTTATTTATTTATTTATTTATTTATTTATTTATTTATTTATTTGTGAGATTTATATACCGCCTCTCAGTGCAAGCACTCTCTAAGCGGTTTACACCATTAAGCAATGTATATATTTACATTGCCCCCAACAATCTGGGTCCTCATTTTACCTATTTCGGAAGGATGGAAGGCTGAGTCAACCTTGAGCCGGTGAGATTTGAACTGCTGACCTGCAGATCACAGTCAGCTAAAGTGGCCTGCAGTACTGCTCTCTAACCGCTGCGCCACCTCACCTGCATTCAATACAGGTAGTCCTCAATTTACAACCCAAATTGAGCCCCAAATTTCTGTTGCTAAGCAAGATAGTTGTTAAGTGAGTTTTGCCCCACTTTTACGACATTTGCAGTTGTTAAGCTAATAACACCGTTGTTAAGTGAATCTGGCTTCCCTGTTGACTTTGCTCGTCGGAAGGTCACAAAATGTGATCAGGGCATTGCAAATGTCGTAAATACATGCCGTTGCCAAGCATCCGAATTTTGATCACATGACCATGGAAGATGCTTCAACGGTCATAGGTGTGAAAATCGGTCATAAGTCACTTTTTCCAGGGCTGTTCTAACTTTGAACGGTCACTAAACAATTCGAGGACTACCTGTAGATACGATCTCTTTGCAAAATCTGATCCTATGCAGTCCTTTAGAGATTATAATGAAAAGATGACGCATATCCCAAATGATAGAAGTAACTTCATTCTTCCTTATCCAACCACTTAGGAGGAAGGCAAGGTCTTTACTTTGGGGATGGGGGGGAGTTGACAAGTTGCATTAGCCTGGAATTAGGTTGTATCCAAAGTTCAAGAAACAGTTCGTTTTCAGCCTGGCTTTAGTCCTTACTTAATCTGAGCAAAGTTAGTCATTCTTACAAGTGCTCTTGATCTCAACCAGAAGAATATGATCGTGCATTTATGTCCTGAAACTCCTAACTTTGGCTGGATTATGCTTTGGCTCATCTAAAGATAGTCAAAATATTAGCTGTTAGCAGGGGTGGGATTCAGCCAGTTTGGACCGGTTCGGGCGAACCAGATGCTAACTTTATATCTAGTTCGTTGAACCGGTAGTTGCAAGGACTGGCTGGCTCTGCCCTGCTCCTCCCAGGAGTCTCCATGTGGCCTGTTTTGGATGCCAGGTAAGTGCAGGGCCCACCCGGAGGCTCTGGGAGGGTGAAAAACAAGCCTCCTGGAAGTTCCAAAAATCTGGAAATGGGCCCGTTTCTGGCCTCCCGGGGGCCTCCAGAGTCCGGGGAAGGCCGTTTTTGCCCTCCTGGAGGTTCGAAGAAAGCCTCCAGAGCCTGGGGAGGGAAAAAACGCCCCCCCCGCTATGGTGCAGGAGGCCACATAGGCCATGCCCACCATGACCATGTCCACCTAGCAACCAGGCAGAGAACCAGTTGCTTAAATTTTCAGCTATAATAACTAACAAGGTTCAACTAAAACCCCTGTTAGTTATTATTCCAAGATTTACCTGCCAGTGGTCTTGGAGCCATGTTGGAGCCATGTTGGCGCAGTGCTCAGAATGCAGTGTTGCAGACTAACTCTGCTCACAGCCTGGAGTTCGATTCTGACTGGCTCAAGGTTGACTCACCCTTCCATCCTTCTGAGGTCAGTAAAATGAAGACCCAGATTGTTCAGGGAAGTACATTGACACTATAAACCATTAGAGAGTGGTGTAAAGCACTATGGAGCAATATTTAAGTCTAAGTGCTATTGCTGTTGCTATTGCTATGGCAGTTGTTAAAATGAGGATTGTTCCAAAATGCTGGGTATCAGTTCTTTACTTTTGAAAACATTTCAGCCTGTTACCTTTTAAGCCAATGGTATTTAATAAACCTAGTTTTTAATATACCATCTGATAGAAATCAGAAGAATTTAACTGAAGCAGTAGATAAAGCAACTCTCTGCCTGTCCAGCATATAAATTTGAAGAACTGCTTTATTATACTTGCCAGATCTGAAGAAGAAGAAGAGCATGAAACAATTATTTCAGTCAGATAAACCCGGAGAGTTGTGATGTTTGCGGGGTGGTTTCAGATTTTTTTTTAAGCAGAGTAGATACAGATCTATATTATGCCAAAGTAATATACTGACAGACATCCAGGCTTAACAAACACAATGAAGTAGAAATGACAGGAATTCCATCAATGAGGCATTGTCCAGAGTATTCCTTCCAGGTTTATAATGCATATGCTAAATCAAGGAGCTTATAAAAATGTTGTTAAGACAAGGAATTTAAAAGCCTATTCAAAATGTTATAGCCCTCAGCTGGCGGCTCCAGAACAGGTTATAATATTTGTAAAGCTTCTTAACAAACAACGTGGCCTGGCATGAAGAAAATCTTCCATTCAGAGGTATGGACAAACTCTGGACAGAGTTTGGACAAACTCCGCTATGCAGACGCAGCTTTTGGTGACCTCTATACGTGGAGTAGTCCTCGAGTTATGACCAGAACTGAACCAAAAAAAAAATTCGTTTAAGTAAGAAATTTGTTAAGTGAATTTTGTCCCATTTTACGACCTTTCTTGCCACTGTTGTTAAAGGAATCATTTCAGTTGTTAAGTTAGTAACCTGGTTGTTAAATGAATCTGGCTTCCCCATTGACTTTGCTTTTCAGAAGAACAGAGAAGGTGATCGCATGACCCAGGGACATGGCGACCATGATAAATGTGAACCAGTTGCCAAGCATCTGAATTTTGATCACATGACCATGGGGATGCTGCAACGGTCACAAGTGTGAAAAATGGTCATAAGTGACTTTTTTCAGTGCCGTTGTAACTTTGAATGGTCACTAAATGAACTGTTGTAAGTCGAGGATTATCTTTCAGACCTCAACCCTTCAGAGGGAATTAATGCTACAAGATATTTTGCTTGGAGGAAAGTCTGGCCTTCTGAGGTCCTCAGAAGCACAGAAGCACAAAACAGAATGAAAACATTTCCAGCCCTTAATGGCTGATGCTATACAGCAAGGATGTCAAACTCTAAGGCCCGAGGGCCAGATTTGGCCCATGGTGTGCTTAGATCAGGCCCCCAGGGCCGCCCTGGAAACAGAAAAGGACCAGCCCGTGGTGCCTCTGCTAGTGAAAATGTAGCTCACAAGGGGCACATGTGGCCCTCCCGAGCTCTGTTTTCACTGGCAGAGGGTTGCAGGAGGCCATTGCAGCCAAAAATGGGGCTCGCAAAGGCCACAAGCGGCCCTCTGGAGCTCGATTTTCACTAGCAGATGGTTGCAGGAGGCCGTCGCAGTCGAAAATGGAACTTGGGAGCCCATTTTCACTGGCAGAGTGCTTAAGCTGCCCAGGCGCCCCCGACATGAGTGACATTGAGCTGGCCATGCCCACCATGGCCACGCCCCCATGCCCCCAAGGTCAAACACAACCCTGATGTGGCCCTCAATGAAATCGAGTTTGACATCCCTGCTATACAGGTTCCAATCATTAGTCATTGCTTATTAAGAATGCCCTCTGTCAAGACATCCACTCAAGCTGCATCACTATTTTCTGAATATTTAAAATCAAAATAATTCTTCCAGATGAGGCTGTTACACTGCAACTACCCTGCCTCACTCATAGTGTTTACAAATATGGTTGCCTTCCTTCCTTAAGTCTGCATAACAGCACATATAGATGGAAGCTCATTGGAGCATCAATATTGTTTATTGCTTTAAGTGTTCATTTGATTGTATTGTGCTTTTTTATTTTGTTCACTGCCCAATGTTGCAAGAAAAACCTTTTGCAAGAGCTATAGGACTGAAGTAAACCCAATGACTAGATACACTCAGCAGTTTAGAGAATTTGACCACTGATGATGCTGCAGAAAAGGCGCTGTAGTATTCAAGCATTGCTCATTGGAGATGCTGGGATGTAGTCTGGATTCTCAGGAGGGAGAGGATGCATTCCAGAGGAGCAAGAGACAACTCAGTTCAGATAGTTTTCATGAGAGAAAGAGAGTGAAGACAGCTCCTTCTTAATAGTTCCCAGATTAGATACTTTATGTGGCTGGTAGCTTGTTTTACTTTGGCAAGATTCGGTCTGCAAGTAAGGAACAATAAGGAAATCTAATTGAAAGAATCACATGTCCTTCCTTCTTGGGTTTTTTGGAGCCTTACATTGAACCAGAGCATGTTCCCCTTCAATAAACACAATTAATAGGTTGGGTGTGAAGCATCAAAGGGAAGAGATAGCCAAAGCAAAGCATCAGTCAGAGGTATAATGTGGCTGTAATGAAGTACGTCACTCAGGAACCTGTAGATGCAGAACAGAAAAAGATAGGTAGAAGTTGTATCTGCTGGGGGTAATAGATATGATGTTCATCCCTGCCTTTCACAAGTAAGATGGTACTTGAGTTGGGGCAACCTGGCAGTGTGGAAATGCCTGTTGAGGTGTGAACAAGACTCGTGTAACACCATGCCTCCAACTTTCACTTAACAAACATACACTAAACAGAAATGAGCAGATGTAGCCTAGAGTGTAAAACAATCCCCAGACTCATTTTTCACACCTAACAAGATAGGAATGTTAAAATTCAGTAATGCAATGGATTCTTTTTAAAACAAATTAAGCATCTAAATCAGTGGTTCCCAACCTTTTTGTGATCGAGTACCACTTGGAGGTCCCGTACAGTCGCCGCGTACCACCTGGTTCCAGAGAAACTAAATTCGATCAGATATCACTTTATTTCCATAATTGTACCGTTCCTTTTTTGCGCATCCAGCAACTGGATTCTCAGGCCGCTGGGACCAGGTGGGTGGTGTGTGGCAACAGTTGTGTTAGGCAGTAAACATTTTTGTGAAGTAAAAAATAACTAACTAAAAATCGTTCATGACCCCGAAAGTGTTCATGTACCACCTGGAAGGCCCTCGCGTACCACTAGTGGTACACGTACCACAGGTTGGGAACCACTGATCTAAATGAATGCATTAAACATTGGACTGGTTTAAAAACATCCATTTTGGGCTACTCCCTAAAACCTATAATGTGGCCCAAAATATATTCAGAAGACTTTCTCTTTTCAAAAAAAAAATCTGGATTTTCTCAAGAAGAATAAAGTATGAAAACTTGTATCTCTGAAGACATTATTTATTTTCCAGTGAAGCTTCTATTACAACGGTGGGTTGCTCCCGGTTCAGCCTGGCTCCGCCCACCTGCCGGAGACGCTTCTGCGCATGTGCAGAAGCGTCACGCGAGAGAGAGAGTGTGTGCGTGTGAACCGGTAGCAATGGGATTTAGAACCCACTACTGTTCTATTACTTTTATTTACAGAACCAATTGAGAAAAAGAATAAATACAGGTGATCCTTTTCAGCTAGTCATGATGTTTTAAGCAATACATTTCAGATCTTTGTAAACTTTGGACTTCCTTCTACTGATAATTACTGAGGCAGCATTTTCAGTATAATAGATGTGTACAGGAATTGAGTATTAGTGTTATATGTTATTTTCAAACATGAACCATCTCTAAAATGAGAGACAAGGTGGATGGAAAGATAATCATTGTACAAATAACTTCTAAACTATCCACAGTAGAAAAAAGAATTGGAAGCTCCAATAGCCTTAAACTTTGACATTTTGGAGATCAGAAAACAAATGTGAATTTGAAAAAAAAATAGGATACTGATAAAGTTCAAGATGTGTTATGGCTTGCCTCTTGAAAGCCAGATATCTGACATTTTCTTCAAATGAAATTACTGTTAACACAGCCTACTCAGGTTCACAAAGGAGCTTGTTTAAAGTTTAGTCAATTAAAGATTCAAGTGAAAAGCACTTCAAACACTACTGACCTAGATTTTTCTCAAGCGTTTATTCATACAAGCGCAGAAATATGGAGACAAGGGCTTCCAATGGAAATTCCCAGTCCAGATAGTTAACTTGTCACTTTGCCCTTTGATAGATAGAATGCCAGAAAGGTGATGAGTTTGATGTAGAGGACTATTCCCTCAAACCAGTCTAGGATATTTTAATAATCATGATGTTGCTGAGCTTTTTCTTTGACAACTTAAAAATAATTGAAATTAATTGTATAAACTAGTTAGAATTGAAACTGGACACCGGAGGACCTTGCATTTTGTACTCTTCTTAGATTTAGGGTCACTTCACCTTCTCAAACAATCCATGCACTTCTACAAATGGAACCCATTTCAGGGATTGGTGTCCTGATGTACAGCTTTGCTGCTGTTCGCGTCACGTCTCTGGGCCACCCACAACTGCAGGAAGGAATTTAACATTTTGAACCAGCCCCTGGCCATTTGGTGTTAGGTTTAATAGCTCTGCAAAGAGTGCTCTGTGCTCTTGCTTCGGAGACATGTTGTTGACATTCTTGTTCTACTTCTATATGTGGAATGACCATGCACAGAGCAGTAGCCTTAAGGCGTCAAAGAAAAGGCCAGCAATAGTTGAAACTTATCTGGACATTCTCATACTTAAGTCAATAATGTATGTGTACTCAAGTGCCCCAGGAGGTGGAGGAAAGCCAAGAGCTTCAATCCTTGATGGAACAACATGCTCCAATTTAAAGTATTTCCACTAGGAGGGCAGAGTACTTCAACCCTGCTTGCTTCGGTCATGGTACAGCAGAAAGCAGAGAGAAAGCCTGTAAAACGTCTGCATTTTGAAAAGACTCTGAACCTATCCAGATGCCAGTACTCGGATCACTCCACTGTTGTAGCTTTAATGAATGCATGAGTGCTCAAGCTAAGGATAGGGTTGCATATATTGAACTTGCCCCTTATATGCTCTGGGCAGGGGTGGGTTCTAAATTTTTTTGCTGCCGGTTCTGTGGGCACAGCTTATTTTGTGGGCATGGTTTTGAGGTCAGGTGACCAGGATGGCCAACTTGTAAAATGTGGTGAAATTCATTTAACAATGCTCTTGCTTAGCAACTAAAATTTTGGGCTCAATTGTGGTCATAAGTTTTTCTTTCTTTCTTTCTTTCTTTCTTTCTTTCTTTCTTTCTTTCTTTCCTTCTTTCTTTCTTTCTTTCTTTTTCTTTCTCTTTCTTTCCTTCTTTCCTTCTTTCTTTTTCTTCTTTCTTCCTTTCCTTTCCTTTCCTTTTTTCCTCCTTTCCTTTCCTTTCCTTTTTTCCTCCTTTCCTTTCCTTTCCTTTCCTTTTTTCCTTTCCTTTCCTTTCCTTTCCTCCTTCTTTCCTTTCCTCCTTCTTTCCTTTCCTTTCTATCTTTCTTTCTTGTCTCTCTCTCCCTTCCTCTTTCTTTCTTTCTTTCTTTCTTTCTTTCTTTCTTTCTTTCTCTTTCTCTTTCTCTCTTCTCAGCAGTGGGAGAAGGAAGAAGGTGCTCTGGGACTTGGAGGGAGGGCGGCCCAGCCTGGCAGCGGTGCATTCCCTGTCATGTGCCATCCTGGAGCGCTGTTGCCACCGCCGCCACCCCTCTCACCTTCCTGGCTTTGACTCCGGGGACCAGCAAAGAAGCACAGTTGAGCGGGGCCAGGGTGTTAGTGTGGAAGCAGCGAGGAGTTCAGGGTAGGCGGCGGCTCATCTTCGTGCACGGAGGGCAGGTGAGGGGAGGGCAGCAGGTCGCCCGCCACCCCTCCTCCTTGCAACCTGCTGCTGCCGAGCGGTCTCCTTCACGCCGCCTGCTTCGCTCATGGGGCAAATGGGCTGGAACTTCCGCGCTTCTTTGCTGGCGTGGTTGAACGGGGCCGGGCCATTCCCCTCCTTCACCCTGCCTGAACATACAGCCGCCGTGCCTGCCTCTTGCCTGTCGCGGCTCCAACATCAGCGGCTTCAGGAGACGCAGGCTCATCTGGAAATGCTCCCCTGCAGATTGTCTCTGCTGCCCCCGGGTGCGAGGGAGCGGGGCAGGTGAGAGGCGGGTGCAGCGGCTGTATGTTCAGGCAGGGCGAGGGAGAGAATGGCTCATCTGGAACAACTAAACTATACTTAAGCAAGGCTGTGCTTGACTGTACCTGAATCCAGCTATAAAGAACCTGGACCAAAGGCATTGAGCAAGAACCACAGCTCCTCCTCCCCTCTTCCCCACCAATCCCAACAGTAGGACTCAGAAGAATGGCAGCAAATATTCATTGCAGATTTTGCCAGCAGTCAAAACCACAGGGAAAAATTGACATTTTTAAAAACTCTTGACTAATAACCACACAGGTAGAGTTAATACATGACCCCGGGGTTGTACTAAGCGGTGAGGGGGGGATGATCCCAGACAGTGGCCACAGCAGCGCTTGTCCTCGCCTAAAGGCGTTCACATTCAGAGAGTATTTTGCCCCGCCGCGGCCTCGGTAGCTGCTGGTTACCCTGGTGACAGGCTCTGCGCTGCCACAATCAGCAGAGGCTAAGGCAGCTCCTACTCTTTCCAATCTCCGCACACCAGTCTTTCCATTCACCTCAGCTGGGGCTCAGTCCATCAGTGAACAGATTGGCTTGCAAGTCTCTCCCACCCGTTGTCCCCTCGCCTTCTCAGGGAGGACAGCGGGCCGTCTTGGGAGTAAAGAGGAATACAACCACACAGACACACACACATATATAGGGAGCTACTTTTAGACAAATTACCGCAGAGAAACCTCTAAACAGGGGTCTCCAACCATGGCAACTTTAAGACTTGTGGACTTCAACTCCCAGAATTCTCCAGCCAGCGTAGCTAAATAAATAAACTAACTTTGTGCCACTGCCTGCCTGCCTGCCCACCCTGGCTCTGCTGAGAATAAACGTTGCCCCAAATCATTTGGGCTGGAAAACACCCCCACCCACCCCATCCCTTTATCCACTGGAGTTGTCCTTCTGCTTTCACCGGTTGCTTCCCTGATTCCTCCTGTTGCTTTTTTTCCCCCTTCAGTAAAGTTTTGCTTTGCACAGGCACAAATGACTCACGTGGGGAGGAACAGTTGGGTTCTCTTTCGAAATTCAGCAGTGCTGCTATAAAACTGGCAGGTTTTCTCATACTGATTCAATATATTTCTCCTCGCCTGGAGTTCGCTTTTCAAACCCACCAACCCCCACTCAAACCCATGCAGGGAAACTTCCCAGGAAGTTTTTTCCTGTGCGGCTTTTGCCGGAGGGGGGAAGCGAGCTGCTTGGAGCTAGCTTTTCACACACACACACAGCTGCCCAAACCCGTGTAGGGAAACTTCCCAGGAGTTTAAGGACCCCCCAACTCCACCCCTCTCAGCCCCAGCACAGCAACTGTGTCTCCACTAGCTCCCTTCCCCGCGGCTGGGTGGCCCCGACATGCTTGCCTGCCTTCGATCCTGATGGGAGCTCCAGCCGCAAGGGTGGTGGAAGGAAAGTTCCAGAGTGACAGCAGCAGTGCTCCAGGAGGGTGGCCCTCAGGGCCCTGGGAGTGCACAGTAAGGAGTTGCCACTTTGGGTCCTCCCAGTCCAGAAAACGCTGTGGGAGAAACTACCAAGAGCGCCGACGGGCTTCTTCATCTACAGGAGCCATGGGAGTGGTGGCAAGGAAGTGGTGGCAAGGAAGTGCTGGAACCTCGGCTTCTGCGCATGCACGGGTGGAAAAAATCCCAAAAAATAAACTAAAATAAATTCAAAAATTTTTTTTAAAAAAGATGGCGGTGCCCATGAACCGGCACCAACAGAACCGGTTCCATGATGTCACTGTGACGCCACCAGCAGGTCGCTACCGGTTCGGGCTAACCGGTCTGAACCGGGAGGAACCCACCTCTGGCTCTGGGCCTATAGCTTTCTCAGATCCTTGACACGGCTAAGGTTCTTTTGAGTCTCTCGGCTCTACTCTCATGAAGTGAAGTCTAATTACATCTAGAACTTGTCTTCAGAACTTGCCATTTGAAACAGCGAATTCAGATATCTAAGAAGGCAAGGTTATCTTCATAAAAGGTTTTGGGATGAAATCAGCCTTGGTTGCCTTTTCAGTCTCCGCCTTCAAAATGTTTAGGGCAACACATTAAACAAGGTTCTACGGTGTAATGATTAAGGTAATGGGTTGGGATCAAGAAAACACAGGTTCAAATCTACCCTATAAAACCTATTTGGCCAAATAGACCTAACATAGTTGTTGCTGCTGGTATGGGGGATAAAATAAAGGAATATCCAACACACCTTCCTCCTCCTATTTTCCTCGCAAGAGCAACCCTTGTGAAGTGAATTGGGTTGCCCCCAGAAAGAGATAGAGGGCCTGACCCAAGGTCACCCAATCTGCTTTCATGCCCTAAGGTGGAACTAGAACTCCTGGTCTCCCAGTTTCTAGCCTAGTCCCTTAACCACTAGATCAGACTGACATTGCATTGAGTTCCCAAGAAAAGCAGGATTTACATCTAATAAAGAAGGAAATATTTCAAGGTATAAATAGTACCAGTCCTGTAGAGAAGGGGTGGACAACTCATGAACTACACAGATCCTGCAATCCCAGAGCAAGTAGTGGAATGACAGCAGCAGAGTTTTCTGGTTTAGGGATTATGCACCTTCTGTGGCCTTTGGCTATGCTTTTAAAAATGTAATAAAATGAATAAATTACATGTTTTTAAACATTTTTAAAATGTCGTTTGCTCTTGCCTGCAGCAAACTCCCTTTAGCAAAGAATTGGCATGCAGAGAAATGAAGAAACAAACAAACAAAAATAGACTGGAAAATCAAATGAGTATATTATTGAATCAATTGTTAATCCCCCCTTTCCCCCCCCCAAAAAAAAAGCTTAGAAGAAGTACTTCTCCAATTTTTCTTCTTTTTCTCTTGGTTCTTTTCTGGGACTGAAATAGCAACTTGGCTTGCTGTTTTAGGACATGAAACTTTATTTTATTATCTCCATTCCAGAAAAACTTCCTCTATTAAAACTTCCCCTACTAAAAATTTGTGTGTCGTGATACTAAGAAAACAGTTAGACATTTTGGTTATAATTGCATCGGCATTCGATTCCACAAAAAACAGGCAGTAAATGAAGTGAAGCCTGAGTCTCTTCAGTCCTAACCCAAGTGAACAAGTACAACTTACAAAAGTTCATTTAGTGACTGTTCAATGTAACGACACTGAGAATACTGCCAACAATACTACAACCCTTCAAAAAGACCTTGACTATGTTTCTGAATGGTCAAACAAGTGGCAACTACCAATCTCAAACAACAAATGCTCAGTTTTACACATTGGCAAAAATAATCAAAACACAAAATACAAACTTGATGATCATGACCTTGATGATGATCCTCACTCAGTAAAGGACCTTGGAGTAATCATCTCTAATGATCTAAGTGCCAGAGCCCACTGCAACAATATAGCTAAGAAGGCATTAAGAGTGGTTAACCTAATCTTGCGTAGCTTCTTCTCTGGTAACATTGTACTCTTAACCAGAGTATACAAAATATTTGCTAGACCGATCCTTGATTACAGCTCATCTGTCTGGAACCCACACTACATATCAGACATTAACACAATTGAGAATGTCCAAAGATACTTCACAAGAAGAGTATTACATTCCCCTGTTCACAACAGAATACCTTACGAAACCAGACTTGAAATTTTGGGACTTGAAAATTTAGAACTACGCCGCCTTCGATCTGACCTAAGTGTAGCTCACAAAATTATATGCCACAATGTCCTACCTGTTAACGACTACTTCAGCTTCAACCGCAATAATACACGAGCTCACAATAGATACAAACTTAATGTAAACCGCTCCAAACTTGATTGCAAAAAATTCGACTTCAACAACAGAGTGGTTAATGCCTGGAACATTTTACTTGACTCAGTAGTTTCTTCCCCTAACCCCAAAAACTTCAACCTCGGATTATCTACCATCGACCTCACCCCATTCCTAAGAGGTCGGTAAGGGGTGTGCATAAGCGCACAATCGTGCCTACCATTCCTGTCCTAATGTACCCATATATTCATACCTCTTTTACTCTTATTCATGCTTGTACTATTACATATATATTCAATCATGTTTTACTGTTTATACTTTGCTTATAATCATATATGCTTGACAAATAAACAAATACAAAAATAAATACAATATGACTTAGGACTGTTTTTCACACTTATGACCCATGGCAGCATCCCAATGTTCATGTGATCAAAATTCAGATGCTTGGCAATCGGCTCATATTGAGGATGGTTGTAGTGTCCCAGAGTCATGTGACCTTCTTTTTGCGACCTTCTGACAAGCAAAGTCAATGGAGAAGCCAGATTCACTTAACAACCAGATTACTAACTTAACAACTGCAGCGATTCACTTAATCAAAATGGCAAGGTCATAAAATGGGGCAAATTTACTTAACAACTGTCTCGCTTAGGAACAGAAATTTGAGGCTCAATTGTGGTCGCAAGTCGAGGACTACCTGTATACTTTTTGTCTAATTGGCACACTCACATTTACATGTTCACACTCATACACCGAAACACATACATATTGGTACAGTGGTGGGTTGCTACCGGTTCTTTAGAACCAGTAGTGGAAATTTACCGCCGCTCGCCGAAATGGCAGTGATGACCGGTGGTCCATGCTCCCGAACCGGTCCTCTAATCGCTGCAGCTTGCAAAAAAAAAAACCCTCTGGCATGCGCAAACTCTTCTGCGCATGCGCAGGGGGTCATTTCCGGGTGTTTTGCGCGACGTGACAGGACCGCACTTCCGTCGCGATGCGAACCAGTAAGGAAGGTAAGTGGAACCCACCCCTGTATTGCTCATACTATGAAGACCTGTTCTCCTGTATTTCCCCTTCAGCAATCTCTGTACAGCTGAGATGCTTTTTTTTGTTCTTCCTGATTTATTGATTTCTAGGCTCCCTAGTTGTTCTCTGAAAGATGCTGAGGGTCAGGTCTCAGTAACTTGTCATGAAGAAACAGAGAATCCAGCACTCTGGTTTTGCACTAAATGAAAAACTAGGCCTTACTAGAACATCAGTCAGTGAGATCTGTAACCTTTAGAAGAGGCTGAAAATTAGGAAGGACAGAACAAATGACGCCTTATAGCTGTCTGCATCAATGACACGATGCACCTCTGTTTTAGAGCCTTCATAATCCAGATTTTTAAAAAAGCAGTCTGTTACTCGGAGGCTATGTTTACCCCACGTAACACCATGACCTGAATCATGATTTATAGAATTAACTTAATTGTCAAGATTTGTACAACCCACTGAAGCATAAAATAGCTACAGAAGTTGAGTTCACAAAATGAGCCTTAAACTAGGCAACTAAATTTTACCCTTGTGGGTTGTTCAAATCCAACCAAAAGTTTTCCTATCAGTTTGCCAGACTTCAAGAGTTCCAGTAAAAGAAAGATATGTGGTTTCCACTTTTTGAAGACTAAAAATCTAAAGTTCACCTGTTTATAGCTCACATTCTGAGGCAGACATAGAGATGCAATTGTGTCTCTATAGTATCTTTACTGAGGTAAAGTCTTTCCGCTCGAAACTCGACTGCAGAAAATACAACTTCAGCAACAGAATGATCAATGCCTGGAATGCACTATCTGACTCTGTGATTTCTTCCCCAAACCCCAAAAACTTTAACCTTAGACTGTCTATAGTTGACCACACCCCATTCCTAAGAGGTCTGTAAGGGGCGTGCATAAGCGCACCACTGTGCCTACCGTCCCTGTCTTACTGTCCTATTGTCCTCATTTATCTGTAGTTCTTTGCTTATGTTATGTTTATACAAACACCTACTATCTCGTACATGTTTGACAAACAAATAATAAATAAATAAAGTTCAATTCTAGTAACTTTTCTTGACTTCCCAGTCTAGCAGATAGTACTGTATTTCCTGGAGGTTTCCCCACATAAATACTATGATCAACTAAGTTACTAAAAGTATAGGAAGAAAAAGAACAAAGATGCTTACAATTCTACCTTCACTGTAAATGGATGTTCTAATGGACCTACCTAAATACTACCGTAGATATGGATACTCGGATACACCAATATACTGTACATGAATCTGAGATCTATTGTCCTCAAACGTTGACATGATAGAAGCAGATGGCTTGAATAAAGTCCTCAGGGAGTAAGGCGGCATATAAGAACACTAGATAGATAGATAGATAAATAGATAGATAGATAAATAAATAAATAAAAAAATAAAAAAAATAAAAAATAAAAAAATAAAAAATAAAAAAATAAAAAATAAAAAAAATAAAAAAATAAAAAAATAAAAATAAAAAAATAAAAAATAAAAAATAAAAAAATAAAAAAATAAAAAAAATAAAAAAATAAAAAAATAAAAAAATAAAAAATAAAAAAATAAAAAAATAAAAAATAAAAAAATAAAAAAATAAAAAATAAAAAAATAAAAAAATAAAAAAATAAAATAAAAAATAAAAAATAAAAAAATTCTTGACTGAATGGTTCATAAAATTTCCAATAACACAATGCCACCTGAGCTGTGACTTCTAGTCACCCTGCAGTAGTTACTGTAACTTAATAATGTAGGATGAGATAAATAGATATCCCATCTGAAAAAATCACAACTATTACAATTCATATTTTTAACCCATCCCAGGGGCTTCTCTTTGCTTAGTGAAGGCACAATAATAAAGACACAGAGGAAAATTAAAGCTCCTTCCTGCCATCACCTCCGAAGAAACTGTAGCTACAAAGAGGTGATAATGTGGGATTTGCTGGTTATATCAAGCCTTTAGAAAAGTTTCAATGAAAACAGCTCTGTAAATGAGAAATGCTACCCTCAAAAGGAAACCAGCTCCTTTGTGGTTCTAAAGCATTTCTGGGCAGGAAGAGAACACAAATAATACAGATCAGCACATAAAATTAAAGAGGTAGCAGGGAAAGCTTTACAAAATAAAAGTCATCAAAACAACTCTCCTGGATTCTGACCAGCAAGAAACCAAGAGGTGGACATCAGTTCAATAGTTCAATTATACAATTTCAGATTCAAAGGAAACTTCAGTGCAGCAATTGCCTGGCTGATTCTATTACTGAAACCTTGAAAGAATGAAATTGAGTGTGAATAGTATACAGGAACAGTAATTTATTGGAAATAGTATTCGAGAGACATTAACCCCAGAAATGCCACTGACATTGGGCCAGTGTTCTTTCACAAACTTGACTCCCAAGCTTTCAAATACATGTGTTTTTGCAGAGTTTCACAGTATGAAATTAAGAATGATTGGTTCATATGTATTCAGAGTAATGCAGATGTCATAAAAGATTTGCACAAACAGATGTTCCATAATCTTCTACAGCAGTGGTGGCGAACCTTTTCTCCCTCAGGTGCAAAAGTGTGCACGCGCGTGTGCCCACATCCAAAATTCAATGCCCCCCTCGTGCCCTGCCCCCTGTACATATGTATGTGACCCCATGTGCTACCCCGCCCTGCACGCAACCCCACCCCACGCTCCCCTGCTCATGCGTGCACGACCCCCCGGCACCCCATTTTTGGCCTAGCAGGCCTCCCTGAAGCCTCTGGAGGCAGGAAAGGCCCACTTCCAGACTTCCAGTAGGCCCGTTTTTCGTCCTACCCAGGCTCCATAGGCTTTCCTGGAGCCTGGGGAGGGCAAAAATGGCCTCCCCGCCCCTCTGGAGGCCCTCCAGAGGCCGGAAATGGCCCTTTTCCTGACTTCTGGTGGACCAGGTAGACCCATTTTTCACCCTCCCCAGGCTCCAAAGGCTTTCTTGGAGCCTGAGGAGGGTGAAAATGGCCAATCCCACACACACACCCCGGAGGCCCTCTGAAGGCTGAAAACACCCTCCCAGAGCCTCTGTGCAAGCCCTGTACTTACCTAGCATCCAAAAACGGGCCACGTGGACACTCCTCGGAGGGGAGGCATGGGTGGGGCCTGCCGAAAATCAGCTGGCCAGTGCACGCATGCATGCTGGAGCTGAGCTAGGGCAATGGCTCACTTACCTGCAGATATGGCTCCGCGTGCCACCTGTGGCACGTGTACCATAGATTCGCCATCACGGTTCTACAGGGTCTTCACTAGGCTATGGTTGAAGTTCTTATTGCCTTTTTTCCCCTTCTGCAGCTCCCCCTTCAAATTCAGAGGTGGAAAACTAGTTTTAAAAACAGGTTGGCTTTGTTCAAACATATTGCATTAAGTCCATAGTTTGTTTTAGTCACGATTAGTTAAATAATCCATAATCCCTGCATTTATGCATTACACCTAACTATAAACAATTGCTTACAATCCACAATGGCTGGGCTTACATAATATTTTATGCCAAAAATCAAGCATGCTATATTATGGATTAGTATGATATGTGAATAACATTACTGTATACAAAACTGAAGATTACTTCCAAGAAATTTTATAAATCAGATTTATTTACATATGTACGTACGTACGTACGTACATACTTGTTTGTTTGTTTGTTTGTTTCTTTAGTATAAAATTTATAAGCTGCCCTTCTTACCTCAAGGTAAGATTACAATCAGGTATGAAATAAATGCAAATTGGAGGTTATAATTATTGATTACAACTATGATATGATTAGCTACTCCGATTTCAATTTTGGACAGGGGGCAATGTGTTTGAAATACAACTATACCTCTCATACTTGACAGGGTACCTGGATATTTTGTAGTTTGTTATCTGCTTCCAGATACAAAACATACTATGCAATAAAACCATAGTAACTGGATCTAATAAGGTAAATTAGAGCAGATTTTTCTTACAATTATTGTATCATTTTAGCATTCGGTATAAGCCTTTTTTCCTGCAGTGCAAGGTGAGTGACACTTTCAGCAACATTACATACGGACAATAAGCATGGAAGCAACTGGAAAATAGACATGTTTTTGATGTTTGAAAATATGCATTGAGCCAAAGAAAATAGACATCAATTCCTTCTATGGACAGAGAGTTACAGTATACCACATTTTCCAACTCAGCGAACATATCGATGAAACAGTGGTAAAATATACTAACCAGATTTCCTTGTTACGGACTGTGAAATGAGAAGTCTGATCAGGTTCTAAGCCAAAGACACTCTTCAGTCAAGCTTGATGGTGTCTGAACATTTGCAGTTTTCATGGCCACAGGTCAGAAATGTAGCTTCGCATAGACTTTCTACAACTTATTAAAAGAAAACCACAAGCACTCTCTCAAAAAAAGGGAGAAGAAAATATCAGCTGCAACCTTCTACTATACTCCCCCATCTCTCTCTCTCTCTCTCTCTCTCTCTCTCTCTCTCTCTCTCTCTCTCTCTCTCTTTCTCCAGGTGGGCGGACCCTTATGCTGCCGCCGCTACCGGTTCTCCAAACCACCGGTGGCCGCCGCTACCAGTACACCCGAACTGGGCCGAACCGGTAGCATTTCACCGTGTGTGCGTGTGTGCGTGTGTGCGTGTGTGCGTGTGTGCGTGCGTGTGTGTGTGTGTGGACACACACACATTTTATATACATACTTTACATTCATCCCTCAATTTTCAAAAATAAGAAAGATGTTCTAAGAATTAAGTGTTTTGCAATGAATGGTTTAATAAGAATCTGGCAATGTCTGACACCTATATAATTACTTTAAGATCAGGAGTGAGAGGAGATTATAGGAAATCAAGCTACTCTTTCCAATTAACGTTCTTATGAAGACAGAAGAGACTGTTTAGTCAGTTTTGCTGATAGCATTAGAAGCAAGAAAGAAAAAAATGAACTTCAACTGCAGCAAAGCAATTGTTAAGAAAAAAGAGGAATATATATATATATATATATATATATATATATATATATATATATATATATATATATATATATATATATATATATATATATATATATATATATATATATATATATATATATATATATATATATATATATATATATATATATATATATGCACTGGAAAATGTTGATTGTCAGAAAATTCTGCTCTTGCAAGCCACAGATTAGGAGATTTTCAAAGTTACCTCTGTACTGTTACTCAACTCTGAACTCAGACTTGACACAATCTACCTTAGACATCCCATAAATGAATGAAACAAGTAGGTGCTCTGTAGTAAGTCTTGTATATGAATGTTTTGTTATTTATTTATCTATGACATACACCATCCTTCTAAGGGATTCAGAGTATCATACATCCCATTATCCTATTTTATCCTCACAGCAATCCAGTTAAAAACAAAATTAAAGGCTAATGTCCTTCAAAGTGCTTCATTGCAGGGTAGACTGGAACCCAGACTTATTCTAAATGTCTGTCTACAACTGTATACCAGCTGCCATTCGAATGGTTTAATTAAATTACCTTAAAAGTCATATATATATATATATATATATATATATATATATATATATATATATATATATATATATATATATATATATGTATATATATATATATATATATATATATATATATATATATATATATATATATATATATATACCATTTGCCATTTAATTCTGTTCTAACACGATTTGCATAAAAATGGCTCAACATTCAGTTTTGCTGGGGATGAAAACTAGCTCTATGTATGATAAAAACCAATACTTTACGATCTCTCTTTTCTGAAGATTAAAATGTGAACTTTCAAACTATAAATGGCAATTTGTAATGCGGTGTTTTGTCAACAGGGCCACAGAATTGTGACATCCTGGGTCTGCTTTCCCCCATCCTAGTAGACTCCAGAAGGATTAGATTTCAAGGCCATGCTGACTGTGAATTATGGAAGGGTATTAGGTTGAGCAAGATGAGTGGTGCAGTGGCCTAGAGGTGGAGCTCTTGCCTACAATCAGGAGGCTGTGAGTTCAATCCTAAGTAGCGGCAGATATTTCTCTCACTGGGCACAATGAGTAATTATCTGCTGCAAACTTTGCATTGGCGACAGGAAGGACATCAGACCAGTAAACACTCAGCTCCATTCAGTTGCCTTGACTCAAAGGTGGGTTCCTCCCGGTTCAGACCAGTTCGCCCAAACCGGTAGCAAGCCGCTGGTGATGTCGCAATGATGTCATGGAACCAGTTATGTCAGTGCCGGTCCGTGGACGCTGCCATCTTTTTTGGGGGGGAATTTTTTTCTGGGTTTTTTTTCTTCTGCGCATGCACAGAAGCCGAGTTTGTGGCACTGCGCATGTGTAGCCATCTTGTTTTTGGCTTTTTTTTAATTTTTATTTTATTTTTCGGCACTGCGCGAAGTACACAAGCGCCCACGAGATGCGGCCACGAAGCACAGGAGGAAGCGAATCGGCAGTGAGGTAAGTTAGAACCCACCCCTGCCCTGATTCCATCCCGATGTAAGGGATTACGGGGTCATTAAAAGACGAAAATAAAAAAAATTAGGTTGGGCAAGACTGCTATTGCATAACCATCATGGAATTCAATGGAATATATCTGGCTTCGAACTCTTCTTTGCGCTCTTTAAAGTGATGGCAAAAAAATGTTCTCAGTGGCTTAGTTGCTCTTACAATTTCATGGCAACCCATGAAGTTTTCTCTGTGAAAAGCCTCTCTGGGTCTGTCACGGGAACATGGCAGAAAGCTCTTAATCTTGCTAGACAGCTGGGCTAAACATTTATATGGGGGACCTTTTCAAAAGACTAGACAGATTATAAAGGCAACAGGAGTCACGAAAATCTTGTTTAACATTGTTCGCTGCATCATTTTAGATTTCAGTTGGAAGTTGCACTGTCAGATAAATTCTATTTATCTCTTCAATGCTTTTCTCACTGTGAGCGTTTGTTGATATGAATTCTCACCTTCAGCAAAAAAATTACATTTATGTCCTTGATCAAGTTAAAGATAATGTTCAGTTTCAACTTCTTATTCATACTTTCTTTAAAGAAACTGAAGGTACAGTTTTCTGGTATCTTAGGACCAGATCTGAAGCACACAGTTTCCACTTTTAATATGGATTGGTATATCTGAAAATACATTCACTGATTTTTTTTTAAATACTGTATACTTCTAGCATTTGCTCAGAAACTTCAGATTTTTTTCCACATTGCACGTATGTGTGTTTTGTGTGTGTGTGTGTGTGTGTGTGTGTGTGTGTGTGTGTTTATTTCTATTCACCTGTTGATCTTTCTGTGAATATATACATAATATTAGAGATAATAAACACAGATCAAAGAAGCAGTAAGAAGTCTTTCCAGATAGCTACTACAACGGACAATACAGATATTAACCAACTTCAGCTGCTATAACCGTGTCTGTCACTGTCAGTAAAATGAGCAGAGAGTAAGGCAAAATTGTCTTCTTTATTAAATGCATTATTCTTGCAATTAAGATTCATAGTCATTACCTGTCATGTTGTTAACATTTTTCAGATAGGCTAATTATAGCCTTATTAAGTGACAAGCTAAACATGTATGCAGGTAACTTGTTGCTGATATTAATACTTCCTTTGTTCATTTTGAACCCTTCTTGCTTTTTTCTTGCTTTTTGATGCTGCTTTCTTACTGCTTTCTTTACCTTATGGTAAATATTTATAGCCTTTTTTATAGCACTATAAGGAATTTTTTTAAAAAAAAAATTTTTTTGTAAAATATTATTATTACCATTGCCACCATGACAAATTCGCTTACCATTCTCCCACTAAACAGGCTGTGTTTAATAAGCAGATTTTATGGATACCATGAAAAGAATTTTAATCTAAAACTAATTAAAACGTTAAGTCTCCAAAATGAGGTGCAAGAGCTTTTGAGAAACATGTTTAAATCACATGAAAGTACAGTAGTTTGTCTCATAATGTCAAAGAAAAATCGTGATGAAATTATTTAGAAAGAACTTTTCCAAACAGCTATTGTTTGAGCCCTCCCTGTACCATATCAATGATGAAATTTAAGATCTTTTTATTATCACACTTATAGGCCACTGGTCTCACTATCCGAAGGCACTCTAGGTGACTTAGCCTACATGACATGGGGCCAAGTCATCTGAAGGACTATTTTCCCCCAGTCACATTTAGTCAACCCACCAGAGAGAGGAGGCAGGGAAGGCTACAGGTCCCCTTTCCTAAGGAGGTCCATCTAGCAGGACCAAGAAGAAGGGCCTTCTCCGTAGTGGCTCCCTCCCTGTTGCAACATCATCCCCATAGATAGAAGATTGGCCCCCACTTTGACATTCTTTTGCAAGACCCAGAAACCTGGTTTTCCAACAGGGACTTCAGAGTGAGATGGAGCCCATCAAATGGCTCATTTAATTATTGTCACCGGGGAGGGTGAGGGGAAGTATTGTTTTTTATCGTTTATATATTGGGTTTTTATTGTTGTAAGCTTCCTGGAGTCACTGAGAGTGAATTGTGCAGCTATATAAATTTTCTTAAGTAAATAAATAAAAATTAAAAGCTTCCTCTGAAAAAAATAGTAAAAGAGTTAATCCTACTGTTCTGATATCTTTATTGCATCACCAACATATATATATATATTTCTCTCCCATATTTGGGTACACCAGGATAACACGACAGAAAAACATATATAACCCTTTCCTGGTGAAAGAGCTGATTGGGAACAGAGCCTATGGCCTAGTGGTTAAGTTGCTGACCTGCAAGGCAGCCGGCCCGGGTTCAAATCCCAGTAAGGGGTATGGCTATCTGACGAGAGCAAAATAAGCTCGAAATAGATGTATAATAGTCTCCCTTTATTTTCATTTATCAGCAAAAAATCATATATATATATATATATATATATATATATATATATATATATATATATATATATATATATATATATATATATATATATATATATATATATATATATATATATATATATATATATATATATATATATATATATATATATATATATATATGTGTGCACCATATTTTTCGGAGTATAAGACGCACCGGAGTATAAGACGCACCTTAGTTTTTTGGGAGGAAAATAGGGGAAAACAATCTGCCTACCAGGTATTCATCTGGCTAGTGTCCTTAGTCTGGTCAGCTTCAGCACATTATACCCTGGTTAGGACTTAAAAAAACCTTCTTCTGAGAGAATAACAATGAAAGAACCTGCAAGCCAGTAAGAGCTGGGAAGATAGTTAGCACCTGGTTAGGGCTAGAAAAAAACTTATTCGGAGCAAGTAGAGCAATGGAAAAAAATTCTGCAAAGACTTAGGGCTGGAAAAACATTCTTTGGAGAGAGTAACAATGAAAAAGCCTGCAAGGTAAGAGCTGGGAAGATCTGTTAGCACCTAGTTAGGGCTGGAAAAAAAAGCTACATTCAAAGTATAAGACGCACCCAAATTTTCAGCCACTTTTAGGGAGGAAAAAGGTGCGCCTTATACTCCAAAAAGTACGGTATATATGTTGGTGATGCAATTATATATATATAAGGAAGCAGTATGCTCCCTCTCATATTTGGGTATAACAGGTGACTTGACAGAAAAACATTTAATCTTTCCCCTGGCTCAGCTGATAAGGGTGGAGAACTTGTGACTTAGAGGGTAAAAGCACTGCCTAAAAGGCAAGCAGCCCAAGTTCGAATCCTAGAAGGGTATGGCTAGCTGATGAGACATATACATATACATATACATATACATATACATATACATATACATATACATATACATATACATATACATATACGTATGTATGTATGTATATATATATATACATACCTACCTACCTACATACATACATACATACATACATACATACATACATACACAGACAGATAGAAAGACAGACAGACAGACAGACAGACAGACAGACAGACAGACAGACAGACAGATAGATATGTTGGTGATATATATATGGCTATAGTTATGAAGGAAAGACAGAGAAATGTCAGGTAGATATCATAGCTGCAAAAAAGTGCCTACTTCTTTGCCCGTATGGGCTGCTTGACCATGATTTAATGAATGAAGTCTAATTGTCTGGTTTCATCAATACAGTGAGCCATATAATCCATAAATTATGAATGGATTCATTTATTAAGCCACCTGTCCATTAAATTCACCACTTTAATAGGCCACAAACAAGTAAACCATATTTTAGCTTAGCATGATATATATACCCTACCTTGGTTTTTTATGTAGTTGCAAATAATACCTTCAAAAGGCTGTTTGAACTTCATTTCATAATCACAGGTTGTTAAAGCATCAGACTATTTAGAATCGGTCACCAAAGACGTAATCAACATTGTGAATATAAAATTTATGATCTCCAGTGTCTCTGGGTTAATTTCATTATTAATATATCTGAAGGTCAGAATTGTACCAGCCATGGCATTCCCTGTGACACTTTATAGAAGCGAAAGCTGGACTTTGAAAAACTAGGATAAGAAGAGTCATGATGCTTTTGAACTTTGATGTTGGCAAAGACTCCTGAGAGTACCATGGACAGCCATGAAAACAAACAAAATGGTTGTTTGGTTGTTTACATCGTTGAAGAAATCAATCCAGAGTTTTCATTTGAGGCACAAGTGACCAAAATCAAATTACCCTACTTGGGACACATTATGCAATATGTTTGTAATAAGCACCATAGTATCTACTCTCTGTAATGTTGGGAAAGTTTGAATGAACAACCAGCAGCAAGGTGGATGGACTCAGATACTGTGATGATGAGGACACCCTTGAAAGACTAGATTACAAAGAGATCATCCTGGAGAAAATCTATATGTATGGTTCACTAAGAGTCAACAATGACTTGATGGAGCATAATCAATCAAACAATCAAAACTTCTATTTACTACCCTCAAATAGCTTCCTTGTCTTTACTTATTTCAGCTTTATAAGCAGAAATATTGACCACAATATATTTGATGTAGGTTTGGCTAACTCATCTTTCTCGGAGTCAAGTGAATAAAAATGATCATCCCCACTTCTTTTTGCTTCTTAAGGAAAAACGGAATATGAGTGTGATCCATCAAATGAGAAAAAAACCAGTGGGTGTTTTCAGTCACTATTTTTGCTAACCAACATAATAAAATATTTTCAAAGCACCTCAAAAGTGTCCTCTCTGCTAACCATCAGATGAGATCTCCAGATGAAACTTACAAAAACGCTGACCAAATCTCCGTCCAGCTCTCCAGTGATGGAGCACACAAATCACCAGCCAACCAGCATCCTGTCCACTCATCCTCATCCTCAATTCTTTTCTGCAGGGGTTTCCTCAGCAATTTCAGAATATAAGTAGTCCTCCACTTATGACCAGAATTTCCATTGCTAACAAAAGCTCCACCAAGAGGTGGAGCTCTTGCCTCAAAATCAGGAGGTTGTGAGTTCAATCCTAGGTAGAGGCAGATGTAGGGTCTCCTCTTTGAACAGGGGGTTGGACTAGATGACCTGCAAGGTCCCTTCCAACTCTGTTAATCTGTTAATGTTCAGGGAGTCTTACAACAAAGTTTTACAAAGTTTTTCATCATGGTTATTAAGTGAATTTGGCTTCCCTCATTGACTTCGCTTGTCTGAAGCCAGTTGAGACGTTTGCAAATGGTGATCACATGACCCAGGGACTCTGCAGCTGCCATAAATACTTGCTGGTTGCCAAGTACCAACATTTTTAGCAGGTGACTATGAGGATACTTCCCACGCATGGTCATAAGCGTGAGGGCCAATCTTAAGTCGCTTTTTTCAATGCCATTGTAACTTTGAATGTTAAACATCAAGGACTACCTGTACAGCAGTTCACTGTGAGGGGAGGCTTCAGATCCATCCCTCTACTTCTTTTTAAAGGAAGAGTAGATACTACGGTGCTTATTATTATTACTAGCATATGGTGTTGTTCCATTAGCCAGGAGACCACAATGCTATTGCAGAGAAGAAGTAGGGCTGCCAATTTACCAGCTCTGTTGTAGGACACACTCACACACTCCCAAGGTGTGCCACAGGAAGGCAATCTGGCTTCGCACCAGAAAGAAAGAATAGCAGGTCTTCCAGCAGCATCCTTCCCCAGAGCAACCTCATAAATGGCCACAGCAACTGGGAAGGTTCAGAACCATCAGAAATCTGACTGCCTGCACAGAGAACCAACTCATCTCCCCATCAAAGTAGTACCTATTTATCTCCCTGCCAGGGGCGGGTTGCTCACTTACCTCACTGCCGGAGCCATGCGCGTGCATCTCCATGCTTCGGGGGGGCTCGCTATGCGCGCGCACCCCCTTGCCCGATTTTGCTTCTGCGCATGTGCAAAAGCAAAATCATGCCAAAATCTCACGAGGGGATGGGCATGCATGCGAGATTTCGGCGTGATTTTGCTTCCGCGCATGCGCAAAAGCAAAACCGCCTGAAAATCACCGAAAAAATGGCAATGCGCCGGGTGGACCGGCAGAGAGGGCTCTGGAGCGATTGCGAAATCCGCCGCTCCCTACCGGAGCTGGGTACTGGGCAGCTCCGGCAGGAACCCACCTCTGCTACCTGCATAGAACATGCTTTTGAACTGCTAGGTGAACAGAAGCAGAGGTAAGTGACAGAAGCTACACTGCCACACAATGTTAGGACTCGAACTGCAGGAGCAGAGACTATATCCAGAATCATTAAGCCACTGAGCCACTGTGCCTCTACTATGGTGCTATAACCATAGCAGAGCCACATTAAGCCCCTGAGCCACCACACTTCTATATCCACTCCAAAAGTCTTGCATGCAGGTTACACAACTTTGCACATCTTTGCAATGTCTTTTCAAGTGAAATCATGGGGTCTACATTCAGTGCAAGCAACATAGAGTTGCACTGATGCAGGCAATACATGATCTCACATGGATGCAGAGCTGATCCAAGGTTACCATAATTGCCACGCGTAGATAGGTCAACGAGACCTTTCCTTTATTCTTTGAGAGTTCTTCTGAATAGGAAGAACTAAGTGGGCCTGGGTAACAGTAACCATTTCCTTCCCTGCTCTTCCCCTGAAATGAATACCTCTTCTGTGTCTATTTCTGCAAATGCAACTTCGGAGAAATGATTTTCATCACATTTACACTAATGCTAAAAGGATTACATTTCTCTTTTTCCTGACTTTGAAATCATGTGACTATTAATTACTCCCCTACAACTGCTTTTTCCATTTTTTCAATGGGCAACATAAATGTAAAAAAAAATTTAGTGTTTAGACATAAAAATTTATGTCTAGTCTTGCACTTAATTGAGTTGGTTGATTGCCTAAAGAAAAGCTTTATGCCAATCAGAACGACTTAACCTGATCCATCCCATTGGGTCTCAACTAACAGGGGTGTTGCTTGCCTATTCCCATGCAAAATGCAACAATCTGACCCATGAAGTAATATTATGATATCGGAGAGCTAGTTATTTTGCTGAACCTGTCTAAAATACAGAATTATTTGTTGCTGAATCAGACTGACAGGATCAGCCGATTGCTTAATCTGGGAATAATTTTGTCACACAACTCAATCAATAATGGTTGCAAATAGTGTAATTTATTATTCTCCTCTCTCTGGTTGAAACTGTGGTGCAGACTAAATCGCTATTTCCCTTTCATCACCAGTTATATTGCCATTCCATGGTGAGAAGGAAGGTGGATTATATTATGCTAGAGTGCTTTTGTGAAGTGCTTTGATTTCTTATAGAGAGTAAAGTGCTATCAAGTTGGGAGCAGGGTGAGGTAAGGTCTACCTTATGATTAAAGTGACTGACTAAGGTACCATTAAAATTAAAGAAATAGCTGACAGACTGGATTTTTTTCTTTTCTTTTTTTCAATTAGCCGGATTTGCATCCTTTGTGTGCTCAGAGCTATATTCAGCTCCTCAAAATAGCAAACCTCAGATGTCATGTATATAATATATCCAAACAACCGTAAAGATATGGCATAATATATAGTGTCTGATTGTAAAGGAGAAGAGGAGGCGGTGGTGGTGGTGGTTGAGTTTTATATATTCAGCTCTGTGAGCCCCGGGTTGCAATGCATAAATCCGAAATCTGAAAGCCATTATGAAGTTCTGTGAGTTTGCTACTGTTTCTCTCCTGGAGTTCAGAGCAAGAATTGTCTAATGAGATAAACTAAGCCCAGACAGGGAGAAAGGGTTTAAAGCACTTAATGGCACCACTTAAAGCTCTATAAGCACCTCAGGTTGTGCCATGTTGTTGAGAGACCAGAACAATTTAAACCACAGGAATAACAGGAGACAGACAGCATGTTGAAAAAGGCATGAGATTTTGACTTTTTTTAACACACACACACACACCACACACACACACACACACACACACACACACACACACACACACACATATATATATATATATACATATATACATACTGTATATACATACATACATACATACATACATACATACATACATACATACATACATACATACATATTCCAGGCATCTATGGGGGATTAGCGAGCACCTCATCCAGCAGAAGGGAACGAGCCAGAGGTGGGTTCCTCCTGTGCATGCGGTCGCCATCTTGTTTTTGGCTTTATTTATTTATTTATTTATTTATTTATTTATTTATTTCGACATTGCGCATGCGTGCGCGCTTTGAGCACAGCCACGCAGCGTGGGAGGAAGCACAGCCACGCAGCATGGGAGGAAGTGAACCGGCAGCAAGGTAAGTTAGAACCGACCCCTGGAATGAGCTATTAGCCTTTGATTGGGACACAAGCAGTGGTGGGTTCCTACAGGTGCGGTCCACTCTATAGCACCGGTAGCGGCCCGCTGGTGACGTCACAGTACCGGTGCGGTCGGTTGCTGGTGCCTGGGCACCGCCATTAAAAAAATTTTTTTTTTAAATTTTTTTTTAAAAAAATTATTTTGCGCATGCCCAGAAGCCGAGCTTCCGGCACTGCACATGCACTGCCTTCCTACCCCACAGTGAGTCCAAGCATGGGAGGATGGCTGAGGGAGCGTGTGAGACGCTGAAAGAACGGGCGGCAGGAGCTATCTCCATTCCCCTCCTTTCAGCAGTCAGAGAAGCCATGAACGCGCGGTGATGATCCTAGGCATTTTTGCACGTTTGAGGCTTCTCGAGCTGCTGAGGGGAGGGGGAATGGGCGGCAGGACCTATCTCAGTTCCCCTCCCTTCAGCAGTCCGAGAAGCCACGCCCACCCGGTCACATGGCCGGCAAGCCACATCCACAAAATAAGCCATGCCCACAGAGTGGTAGTAAAAAAATTAGGAACCCGCCCCTGGACACAAGAGACGGCAAGCACAGTTGCAGCAGTAAAAGCCTTTGCTGGAAGAATAAATCAAGCACATGCCTGCATTTTGGGGAGAAACAGAACCGCATGGAGGAAGCAGGTCTGAAAAGCGAAGAAGTTATTTATACAAGCAGCTTGCCCAAACAAGCAAGGAAGCGGGATTTTGGGCACAGACCTGTCCCTGTTTGGAGAAAGCTTCTGGTAGGAAATCAGAGAAGTGCCTGGACAGCACCCCACTTGGACTTGCTGATGGCCAGAGGTGCAGTAAGCCAATAGTGGGTGCTGAGGGTCATAATATGTCAAGGGGTAGGATTGATACATTGTTGGAAAAATGCACATTCTTCTGTTAATCTCTTTCCTCCTAGGGAGCCAATGTGACATAGTGGTGAGGGTGCTGGATTAGGTGCAGGGCCATCCAGGTACTAATTGTCTGTTAGGCAAGGAAGCTGGCTGAATGACCCCGAGCTAGTCATATGCTCTCAACCCTCAGCAATCCCACTAAAAAAAATTAAACTTCATCATCTAGTGCTACTTTTGCTACAGGAACTAGGCAAACACAGGGCATAAAAATATGGAATCAGTAGGAAAAACATTAAGAAAAAGCTTTTCCTTCATTTGCATCTGTGTAGGACCTGCCTTTCCCACTAAAACCTCTCTAGATAACAATAGCAGTAGCACCTAGACTTATATACCGCTTCATAGTGCTTTACAGCCCTCTCTAACCGGTTTACAAAGTCAGCATATTGCCTCCAACAATCTAGACGGGGGTATCAAACTTGCTGCCCGTGGGCCAGATGCGTCATGCGCTGGCCATGCCCACGCCCAGTTTAGTGAAGGGGGGAAAAGTCATGATATGTCACCATGATGACGCCGTGACGAGTCACCCCTGATCTAGGTCCTCAGAAAGATGGCAGTCTGAATCGGTCAGGATCGAACTCCTGGCAGTGGGCAGAGTTTGCCTGCAATACTGCACTCTAACCTCTGTGTCACCAGAGCTCCTAAATGCCCCCAGCCTGCAATTCTTAGAATTGCCACACAGCTCAAAGCCATAATGCATGAGAATCCTAGGAGCTTCGGTTCTTGTAGACTTGCCAGGCCCCAGGATGGGAAGAGATCAGGAAGAAATTGGAAGGCTACAGGCTAAAATGCCCAGTGAGTGCTGCTTTAATAGGAATTGTTTCTCATGCAATTGTTTGCCTGGCTGAGATTAGTCAGAAGTCCTCTGTCCTTCTATCTCCAACATTTGTCCTTTAACAGGCTCTAGCCTGCTTCTCACTCCCAAATAAGCTGTCCCTTGGTTTCATCTGTACTTTTCTATTTGCACATTAAGACATACAGGCAATTGTAACTTATTTGCCTTTTCCCCAAGTGTGCCATTAGCCATCCTAATGTGCTTCAATACTACAGCTCTGTAATCTATTAGCCCTTATTTTAAGCCTCTACAACCTCTGGATGCCACAGCTGGATCTTTTTCTTGACAGGTGATTAACCTGCAATCACACCGCAAGTAGATGAATCTGGCTTTTAGCACAGCCTCCCATGCAGCCATACCTGAGAAGCTCAATTTGATACAGGAAAGCACATTTCAAAGAAATTGATCAGAAAAAAAAGATACGAAAAAGATGAGCAGGGCTTTTAATAGCCACGGAAATATACTTTATCCTTGCCTTTGATATCCCAGGAGTGCCATCATTTCCCCTCAACCATTCCATTAAGTGTCCTTTTGAAATTAGCACCAAACTTCAGCCAGAGCAGGATTATCTCTGGCTGTGTGGCCGATTAGATCCTTAATTGAATCTCTTATATAGAATAAAGTCTAATACTTCAACCAAATTGCAAATGGTACATACATGTATGCCTAAAAATGTACCCCAAAAACTTTAACCTTAGGCTGTCTACATTCGACCTCTAACCGTTTCTAAGAGGTCTGTAAGGGGCGTGCATAAGCGCACCACTGTGCCTACCGTCCCTGTCCTACTGTCCTATTGTTCTCTTTTATCATTACTTTTTACTTATGTTTATACAAACTACTACTATCCTATACATGTTTGACAAATAAATGAATTAAATAAATAAATAAATACATACATACATACATACATACATACATACATACATACATACCCATCATGCTATTATTTTCAGGGCAAGCCACATTATGCAAAGTGCAGAGAAGATATAAATAATGGTAATTAAAGACATGGGATTGAAAAAGAAAAGGTAATGCAGATAGTTCTTGCTTACTGAGTGCCTCATTTAGCAACTGATCAAAGTTATGACATGTAAAAAATGAACAGCTTTGTGACCAATCCTTACATTTATGGTTGTCGCAGCATCCTGCTTTCATATGCTTGCCAGTTACGGTAAGTGCTTTACAACCAGCTTCCAACAAGCAGAGTTAATGGAGAACACAGAAATAAAACTTCAAACCACAGACACAGGATGCCTTGCTTAATGACTGTAGTGAATCACTTAACAACCAAATGAGAAGTAATGTCATAAGCCCAGCATGGTCATGTGATTTTCCACTTCGCAACTGGGGTGCTTAGTGATGGAGTTGCCAGTCCCAATAGTGATTTCTCAGCAGGTACTATTTCTATAGCTGAATCTAATATTCCCTGCATCTTTTCACACCTCCTGCCTCTGCTTCCACTGTGACCCTATGAAGTTTCAAATGCTGGGGTTTATTCTTTAAACTGCTTGTCTCTTTTCTCTGGAAGAATTTATCAGGTCCATCCCACTATGACATTGTATTCTTTCCCTTCCTCTCAACCTATTCACTCATTGGAAAATCTTGAGCAGGGGTGTCAAACTCGCGTCATCATGGCGGCGTCACATGACATATCAGGATTTTTTTCCCCTTCGCTAAAGCAGGCGTGGACGGCACCAGCACGTGATGCATCCGGCCCACGAGTCGCGAGTTTGACAGCCCTGATCTTGAGTAAGCCTACTATTTATTATTTTATTTATTTTATTTGGTGTTTCTTATATGCCGCCCAACTCCCGGAGGACTCCGGGCGTCGTACAACAGAAAAAATACAAGATGTTGTGCCTTGGCTGCGTCCGGCGCCGAGTCTGGAGGATCCGGAGGACGCGGAGCCGCTCATGGTGCAGCAGTACCAGCCTATGTGCCTGGCACCAGAGACGGCTGGTGATGAGGACTCGGTGCCAGAGCAGGACGATCTCCCAGGACCTTCTGCACCTGCGCAGCAGAGTTCTTCATCAGGAGATGAAGAACTCATGCTGAATGCCAGAGCACGCAGAGCAGCCAGAAGACAGGACTGGCTGAGTAAGCGTCGGTCCAATAGGAGGAAGCAGTGAGGGCTAATTGGGCCACGCCCTTCAGTGGCTATATTAGGCCATGGTAATTAGTGCTCATTGCTGAGAACAACAATTCACTGACCGCAGCATATCCAGAGTTTCGTTTCTACGTCTGTTTGGGAATCTTATCACCAGCTTCTGCCAGCTTTATTCCGGGAAGCCAGCCAAGTTGTTCAGATAAGAATTAATGAGTCTTGCTTTGAACTTTTGTCTGTGTGCTATTTAACCCTCACGTAACCCAAAGAACCTTATTCCTGAAGACTTTCCGTTTGTGTTGTTTTGGACTTCTAAACCCTCTGAGTTTTACTAAGAAACTTTATTAGTAAAAGGAACCTTTTTGTTTGCCTCCCAACGACTGTGTGTGTGTGTTTCTGGGGGGTTGCGGTGCTGGGTCACAACAGTTTGTTCTCAGCCCAAACTGACCACACACAAGCCCAGATTGCATCATGGAGCAGCTTCAGGACGAGAATGCTCAACTTCGGCAGCAGCTGGCAATCATGAACGCTCAGTTAACAAGGCAGCAAAATCAGTTGGCAGCTGCTCCTGCGTTTGCCCCAGCCCAACGGACACGCTGCCCGATAGCCATGCCGGATAAGTTCCATGGTGACGAGGCTATGTTCCCGGCGTTCCTGGGCCAGTGCCAGTTGTTCATGTCTCTGAGGCCAGAGGATTTCCCCCACGACCGGGACAAGGTGGGGTTTGTAATTAGCCTGCTGTCTGGAAATGCAGCACGTTGGGCCACCCCTCTACTGGTCCAGAACAGTCCCCTCCTCCAGGACTTTGGGCGTTTCTGCACTCATTTGGAGGAGATGTTCGCAGATCCAATTAAGGCCCAGACAGCGTGCAGGCAATTAAGGCAGCTGAGGCAAGGCCGGAGACCACTCAGGGAATACATCAGTGAGTTCCGTCTCCTCAGCCAAGACTCGGCCTGGAATGAGGCAGCGTTGTTGGATGCCTTCCAGGAGGGCTTGGCAGACAGCATCCAGGATGAGCTGGCACGCGTGGACATTCCTGCAACCACCCAAGAACTGGTGCGGCTCTGCTTGAAAATTGATGCCCGGTTGCAAGCGAGGAACGCACGCCGTGCTGCTCCGGCGCCTCTCGCGCCACCTGACGTCCCCGCTGTTCTGGCTCCACGTCGCGCTGCTCAGGCACCTCCTGTTCCCCGTGGACTTCCGTCGGCCCCAGCTCCCCGTGACGAGCCTATGGACCTTGGCGCTGTTCGGCCCCGCTTGACCGGCGCGGAAAAGGACAGACGCAGGGCAGGGGGGTTGTGTTTGTATTGCGGCAACCCGGGCCATTTCGCTCGCTCATGCCCTAGGAAGGGTCGGGGGCCCACCGCTTCTGGTCCTGCTCCACCGTCCCAGCCATCGCCGTCGGGAAACGGCCAGCGCCCAGCCTAGCGGAGACGCTGGGTCGGGCATGCACACCGAAGGACTCCGGCTCAGCTGACGTGGATCCCGGTCCTCCGCGGCATCTGCTCTTGGACACCAAGGTCTTTATTGACCACCGGGACCGCGGCGTCTCCGCACACGCTTTGGTGGACTCCGGGGCAACCACCAATTTCATTGACGAGGCGTTCGCCCAGCATCTTGCCGTTCCCCTGTGCCCCGTGGACCCGCCGATGAGGGTGGAAACAATCGATGGCCGGGTGTTGCTGTCCGGTCCGATTAAGGCCATCACGCAGCCGGTGCGCCTTTGCATTGGACGGCACGAGGAGGCCATCCAGTTTTACGTGATGTCGGGACTCCATTTCCCTTTGGTTCTCGGACTGGCGTGGCTGCGCACCCACGACCCTCAGGTTGTATGGTCCCAGAACTTCATTGCCTTCCCGAGTCTCCAGTGTGTGGACCATACGCGCCAGGTTTGTGCGGGCGCGGTACCTGACCCTCCGGACATTTCACTCCCAGCTGAGTTTGCAGACTTCGCTGATGTGTTTAGCGAAAAGGAGGCGGACCAGTTGCCCCCGCACCGGCCCTACGATTGCCCTGTGGATCTGATTCCCAACGCTCCGCTCCCTGTGGGCCGCCTCTATTCCATGTCAGAACCCGAACTGGCCGCACTGCGGGACTTTATCGATAAAAACCTGGCCAGGGGTTTCATCCGACCCTCCTCATCGCCCTTGTCTGCCTCCGTCCTCTTCGTCAAGAAGAAAACCGGGGACTTGCGCCTGTGCTGCGATTATCGCAAGTTGAATGCCATCACAGTGCGTAACTGGTACCCGTTGCCCCTCATCCCGGAGTTGATGGAACGCCTCCGCTCGGCGACCATCTTCACCAAATTGGACTTACGTGGCGCTTACAATTTGGTGCGTGTTCGTGAGGGGGACGAGTGGAAGACAGCGTTCGGAACCCGCTACGGTCATTTTGAGTATACGGTCATGCCGTTCGGCTTGACCAACGCTCCGGCTGTGTTCCAGCATTTCATGAACGACATCTTTAGAGATTTGCTGGACCAGTTCGTTGTCGTGTACCTGGACGATATTATGATTTATTCTACGTCCCGGAGCAGCCACATCCAACATATCCGTCAAGTCCTGCAGCGGTTGAGAGACCACCAGCTATACGCGAAATTAGAGAAATGCCAGTTTTTTCAGACGACTGTGGATTTCCTGGGCCATCGGATTTCGCCAGAAGGCATCGCCATGGACCGGGGCAAGGTCGAGGCCCTGAAAACCTGGCAACCCCCGCGCCGGGTGAAGGACGTTCAGCGACTCCTGGGGTTCGCAAATTATTATAGGACCTTCATCCCGGGGTTCGCCACTCTGACCACGCCTCTCACTCGACTCCTGCAGAAACAAGTCCCTTTCCGGTGGGGCGATTCCGAACAGGAGGCGTTCAAGATCCTCACGGATGCCTTCATGCAGGAGCCGATCCTCAAGCACCCAGACCCTCACCGCCCTTTTGTTGTGGAGGCGGACGCGTCCAACATTGCCGTGGGCGCCGTCTTGCTCCAGACCCGGGAAGATGGCGGCCATCTCTTCCCTTGCGCTTATTATTCCCGGAAATTAACCTCGTCGGAGCGCAATTATACGATCTGGGAGAAGGAGTTGCTGGCCATCAAGGCGGCTTTCGAGACCTGGCGGCACCACCTCGAGGGGGCTCGTCATCAAGTGGAGGTGCGCACAGACCATAAGAACCTGGAGTTCTTGCAGACGGCCAGG
The DNA here is from genome assembly GCA_023053685.1 of Diadophis punctatus similis. Classification (NCBI taxonomy): domain Eukaryota; kingdom Metazoa; phylum Chordata; class Lepidosauria; order Squamata; family Dipsadidae; genus Diadophis; species Diadophis punctatus. The sequence goes on from JALIGW010000001.1 coordinate 145,512,269, forward strand.
AAGCTCAACCAGCGCCAGATACGCTGGTCGTTCTTTTTCTCCCGCTTCAATTTTCGCATTACGTACATCCCGAGTGGCCGGAATCAGCAGGCGGACGCGCTGTCCCGCAAGCCGGAATACGCCCAAGCCCAGGAACCGCTGCCACCCCGGACGGTCCTGCCCGTCGAGTCCTTTGCAGCTACCCAGGATCCCGTGGACCTCCGAGGACAGATCCGGGAGGCGCAGCGACACGACGCCTACGCGGCACAACGGAGGCAGGAGATAGGGCCTGAGTCCCCTTGGACGTTTTCGGACGACCTCCTCCGTTTCCGGGACCTGCTCTACGTTCCTGCCGGTCCGCTCCGTGGCCTGATCCTGCAGCAGTGCCACGACAGCCCTGCGGCTGGCCACTTCGGCCTTTTCAAGACTCTGAACCTGGTGGCTCGGACTTTTTGGTGGCCCCGACTCCGTGATGACGTCCAGGCCTATGTGACGTCTTGTGTTCGCTGTCGCCAGGCCAAGTACGCCCCTGGAGCGCCGCCGGGCCTGCTGCAGCCCTTGCCGACGCCTGAGAGACCCTGGGGGGCCGTCTCTATGGACTTCCTCACGGACTTGCCCCCGTCCGCCGGCTTCACGACCGTGTTCGTAGTGGTCGATATGCTGACCAAAATGGCACATTTCATCCCCTGTCGCGGGTTGCCGACAGCTCGTGCCACGGCCCGCATGTTTATCCAGCATGTTTTCCGCCTGCATGGTCTGCCGGATCGGGTCGTGTCGGATCGGGGAGCCCAGTTCACGGCCCAGTTCTGGAAGGGTCTGATGGCGGCCCTGGAGGTCCAAGTCTGCCTCTCGTCAGCGCATCATCCGGAGACTGACGGGGGCACTGAAAAAGTCATCGGTATCCTTGAACAGTACCTGCGCTGTTTTGTCAACCAGCAGCAGGACAACTGGGCGGAATACCTTGCCGTGGCCGAGTTTGCTTTTAACAACTCTCAGCACACCTCCACGCACGCCTCTCCGTTCCTCGCCAACTTTGGTTACCACCCCCGTTTCTTCCCGCTCACGCTCCTAGACTCTCCTGTTCCTGTGGCAGAGGAATTCCTGTCCGAGCTCCAGGCCGTTCACCAACTGGTCAAACGCTCGTTGAATAAAGCCAAGGAAGATTACAAGAGGGTCGCGGACCGCTCCCGGCGAGCAACTCCACCTCTGGCGGTCGGGGATCGTGTCTGGCTGTCCACGAAGCATCTCCCCTCCGACCGGCCGGCTCGCAAGCTTGACCACCGCTTCTTGGGTCCGTTCCCGGTGGAAGCGGTCATTAACCCCGTGGCCTACCGGTTGACGTTGCCCCGCTCTCTCAGGATCCACCCCGTCTTCCATCGGTCCCTCCTTGTTCCCGAACATCCTGCCTGTCCGCTCCGCCCTCCCGCTCCGCCTCAGCCTGTGATCCGCACTCCCGCTGACCCACCCGAATACGAAGTTGCCAGTATTCGGGATTCCCGCTGGATGAAGGGCCGGTTCCAGTACCTCATTGAGTGGAAGGGGTACGGCCCTGAAGACTTCACATGGGAGGATGCGACCGCCGTGCATGCTCCGGATCTGGTCCGGGCCTTCCACGCTCAATTCCCGTCCCGGCCGCATCCGGACCGACAGACCCGGGGGAAGGGCCCTGCGGTGAGGGATAGTGTTGTGCCTTGGCCGCGTCCGGCGCCGAGTCTGGAGGATCCGGAGGACGCGGAGCCGCTCATGGTGCAGCAGTACCAGCCTATGTGCCTGGCACCAGAGACGGCTGGTGATGAGGACTCGGTGCCAGAGCAGGACGATCTCCCAGGACCTTCTGCACCTGCGCAGCAGAGTTCTTCATCAGGAGATGAAGAACTCATGCTGAATGCCAGAGCACGCAGAGCAGCCAGAAGACAGGACTGGCTGAGTAAGCGTCGGTCCAATAGGAGGAAGCAGTGAGGGCTAATTGGGCCACGCCCTTCAGTGGCTATATTAGGCCATGGTAATTAGTGCTCATTGCTGAGAACAACAATTCACTGACCGCAGCATATCCAGAGTTTCGTTTCTACGTCTGTTTGGGAATCTTATCACCAGCTTCTGCCAGCTTTATTCCGGGAAGCCAGCCAAGTTGTTCAGATAAGAATTAATGAGTCTTGCTTTGAACTTTTGTCTGTGTGCTATTTAACCCTCACGTAACCCAAAGAACCTTATTCCTGAAGACTTTCCGTTTGTGTTGTTTTGGACTTCTAAACCCTCTGAGTTTTACTAAGAAACTTTATTAGTAAAAGGAACCTTTTTGTTTGCCTCCCAACGACTGTGTGTGTGTGTTTCTGGGGGGTTGCGGTGCTGGGTCACAACACAAGAAACCAATATAAATAAGTATTAAAACAGATATAAAAATTAAAACCATAATCTTAAAAGCATCTAATATCCATTCAACTTCATACATACTTGGGGGTGAGCTCAAATGGATTACGCTCTACCCCCTGCCTGCAGGAAAAGCCATGTCTTAACAGCTTTCCGGAAGGCCAGCAGGGTGGGGATAGTTCGGGTCTCTGGGGGAAGTTGGTTCCAGAGCATGTCCTTCCCTCTGTAAATTTCATGGAATTGAACAAGGCATTAGGCCACTGTTTTACAGAGACTGCCTCCTCAGGAGCACAAATGGCACCTTCTCTTCTCCTTTGTTTGGAAAATTATTAAAACCTTATTTGCTCTAGCATTCAGCTCTACTGGATTAGCTGTGGGTGCTCATCTGGACTTGTGCCTTTATGTACTTTGGCATTTATTTATATAATGAATGAAGGCAAATAGATGTGTGTCCCAGAAGTGCAGTCTTCCGAGCTTTCAGACTCGGGCTGGAGCCCATCCTCAGAGAAGTTCTCTCTAACAGAATGCATGTTTTGGGCTATTCTATGTGTAGTATTTATATGTTTGTTTATATAATTTATTTTTCTATCATAGAGGTTCTTTTGTTGTTGTTGTTCCCTTAGTTTCTATTTTAATATATGCCATCGAATTGTTTCCATAAATAGGATAAATAACTATGTATTTTGCAGTTTGATCCTCATTATCTCCAAAAGACCAAATCACCTCAACATACTAATATTGGATACTCGTTTTTTATTCAATCCACCTTAATTCAGTAGCCATCCATTCTTCTCTGCTTGATTTGCCATATACTATTCTTTTATCAATTGCCCCACATTCAATTTATTTTATGCTTCCGCTGACATATGTTTTCATTTTACATAACAAAGTGGGTGGACATACACTGTTATAAACAGCCATTTTTATTTCTTGCAATACGTACTAAATTCCTGACAACAAACCATATATTACCCACTGCTTGTCTACCAGCTTTTGCATGCCTTAATATTTACCAATTTTTCCATATTTAATATTCTTCCAAGGTGCATGCATTCATTTGCCTAGTCTAGTTTTCATCTGTTGTTGTTTAGTCACTATGTCATGTCCGACTCTGCAAGCCCATGGACCATAGAATTCCTGCCCACCTCATCCTCCACTGTCTCCTGGAATTTGCCCAAACTCAAGTCCACTGTGTCAATGACACTATCTGCCTCATCCTCTGTCATCTTCTTCTCCTTTTGCTTTCAAACTTTCCCAACATCAGGATCTTTTCCAACGCATCCCCTCTTCTCATTAGATAGCCAAAGTATTTGAGTATAATTTGTAACAATTCACTGGTAATTATTAACTAGTCTTTGATATATTAATTTTCAGGTTCGTATTAATTATTGCATCACACCATCTGAATAATATATGCTGCAATTCACTCAAGTTCTACATGCATAATCCTATCCCTCCAATCAACACAATCCTAATATCACCATAAGCATCATTTAAAAAAATTTCATAAACACACTAAGCCATTGGGAAGTTCACTTGATCATAGTCACCTAAATCAACATACAATACACTTTCTTCATCAGTTGTTTACATTTCTTAGTGGTCAGCTGAAGAATATAAATCTAGTCTGCACACTTGTGTTGTAAGGAATATCCTTCTGGGTTCAGTTCCAAGTGGGGAAAAAGACACTGGATTCATGAAAGTTGCTTGGAAAGAAGGTTTAATGGTGGACAGGAGCACATGGCATGAGCCCCTGTACAGAAAACATTACATGTTTCCAGATGTGGGTGAAGAGAAAAGAGAGAGAAGAGATGCTGAGTTCCTTGTTTTATACTCTCTGTTGGGTCCCACCTCTTAGTTTCCTGTTCCTTATTTTATATAATGCAACTGATTGGTGGTCAGGCTCCCAGAAGGCCATGCAGTGGCAACTCTATAGGCTTTTGTCTTTCCCAGCTTTGGCTGAATGAAAGGGCCTTGGGCAAATCCTATTGTGGTTCTGCTATGCAGAAGACTTCCAGGCCAGGTGAGAGGAATATGTGAGCTGGGCCCAGTCAATGGCCCATTGGCAAAGGGTGGGGGTTTCTAAGAGGAGTCTTTTGTCTGCTTAAAGCATGTTTCCAGGGATATTCTATAGAATATATTCTGCCTTTTAATATTTCCTAGGATTTTTCATTTTTCTAGGAGAGGGGTGGGTAATAACTTCCTACACTTCAAAATGGGAATTAAAATTGCACTGTAGTTTCCAAATTTTGCTCATTGTCATCTCATAATCTTTCACTCACAATCCCACCAAAAATATTCCCTGGAACATTTAATAAACCAATTCTCCTGTGGATTTTGCATTCTATCTTGCTATCATTTCCTCTGTATAAGAAGCAAATCTGGCACTCTTTGAATTGTCAGGTATAAATGCAATTCAAATGGTCAGGTATAAATTGTCAATATAAAGGTATCAATTGTCAGGTATAAATGCAACTTCACAGATAATTTAAGCAAATTGCCACCCACTCCATCAGCAGATCAGATCACTATTTCAACCTTTCTCCAGTTGCTTCCAGTTGCCTTTTGAAAAAACACCATTGAGACAGGGGCGGGTTCCTAATTTTTTTACTACCACTCTGTGGGCGTGGCTTATTTTGTGGGTGTGGCTTGCCAGCCATGTGACCGGGTGGGCATGGCTTGCTGGCCATGTGACCGGGTGGGCATGGCTTCTTGGACTGCTGAAGGGAGGGGAACTGAGATAGGTCCTGCCGCCCATTCCCCCTCCGCTCAGCAGCTCGAGAAGCCTCAAACATGCGAAAATGCCTAGGATCATTACCGGCATTCGTGGCTTCTCGGACTGCTGAAAGGAGGGGAATGGAGATAGTTCCTGCCACCCATTCTTTCAGTGTCTCACGCACTCCCTCAGCCATCCTCCCCTGCTTGGACTCACTGTGGGGTAGGAAGGCAGCGCATGCGCAGTGCCAGAAGTTCAGCTTCTGGGCATGCGCAGAAGAAAAAATTTTTTTTTAAAAAAAATGGCGGCACCCAGGCACCGGCAACTAACCGCACCGGTACTGTGACGTCACCAGCGGGCCGCTACCGGTACTATAGAGTGGACCGTACTGGTAGGAACCCATCACTGCATTGGGACAACCATGATATGGATGACTGAGAATCTCCATAGACATCAACCTTTTTGCAATTAACTTGTTAACAGCTATAGCCATGCAATGTTTTCAACGTTCTCATGGCATTTATAAATCCCATCATCTTGGGTTTTTTTGAAGGGGTGGGTGCTAACATTGATAACATTTATTTCAATTCCACTCTTCAACATATAATTCACATTCTCAAATAGATCTCTAAAATATCCTCCCAGCATTTCTTCACCTTGCTTTCATACCAAATGTTTTCATCGCTTACATGTCCATTCACTCAGCTGGAGGCTCCTTGTTTAGCCCTTTTTATCTTCTTCCAAATTAGTTTGTCTTTCTATAACAATTGTTCTTCCCTTTCTCTGTCTTTTAAAATCTTACTGGCTCCTTATTCTATTTAGCAATAGCAATAGCACTTAGACTTATATACCGCTTCACAGTGCTTTACAGCCCTCTCTAAGTGGTTTACAGAGTCAGCATATTGCCCCCAACAATCTGGGTCCTCGTTTTACCCACCTCGGAAGGATGGAAGGCTGAATCAACCTTGAGCCTGGTGAGATTTGAACAGCTGAACTGCTGAACTAGCAGTCAGCTGGAGTAGCCTGCAGTAGCTGCATTTAACCATTGCGCCACCTCGGCTCCTATAAACTATAGTCTACTCCTATAGACTACATTCTTCACAACTATAGTTTTCTATATAGACACATCATGCAATAACCTTTTCCCTTCTCATTCTTAAGCAATCATTCTCTTACCCGTTTTCTTTTTTTCTCTTCCACTTCATCTTTCCACCTTTCTCTTCATCTTCATCTTTCAAGGATCCTCTTGCATACTTCTCATTAGCATGATTCACTATTATGGGATTTTGTAACATAATTCTTTTCACTCTATTCTTAAAAGCTTCACTCCTCTTTCTATATATGCATCAACATTCCATTCATTCAGCGAAGAGAATGATCTGTCATCTAATTTTTTTCATATAGAATGCAAACTTTCTCTTCCTGCAATCATTCTACGTTCGCTCAGATTTCTTTTCTTCCTTCCCTTTTTTTCCAGTATCTATTTTCCCAAGAGCCACTCTTGACACAATCGAATAATGGTCTGTGCCACCTAAAGAGCCTTCATTAATTCTCTCAGTCTTTCATCATAAGCATTCAAATCAATCATGCTTTTAGAGACAAGCCCTTTGCTAGTGTATATATGAATAGACTTATGCTTACGTATTCAAAATAAACAACTCTTCTTCTAAGCAAATAATCACCATTCTTATTCATTCTTGTCTCCTAATGGCCCAATCACTTTTTCTGCACTCTATCATCTTTTCCTCACCCATCCATTCATGTCATCTAATAGAATTTTTTCCCCCTCTGCATCTCATTTAAAGTCTTGCACAATTTTCCCCAAAACTCATCCCAGGTTCTTCCATTATCACCATTCGCTTGAGTGTAACATGTAACTAACACCTATCTATGAATTCCTATTTTTATACTTCACTTGAGCAGCCGAAGGACATAACTTTACACATTCTGGAGTAAATTTTAACCTTTTTATTCATAATTAAACCCAAACCTTTACTTCTTTGGATGCACTTTAATAACTTCTTTTTTTAAAAAATCAAAAAACTTTTATTAAAATTTAAAATATACAAATACTTCTGTGACGTAAATACATCCATAATAATTGAACAATTCAACATGGTTATGACAGTACACAAATCTTAACTCTATTCTTATATTCTCACATATACCTGTTTGATCAAATATATGTAAATACGATTTATGTCTTATTTTGATCTATATATATCCTATTTTTATTTTCTATCCATTAATACCAGTTTTCCCAAGTTGAGTGTACTTCAATAACTTTTAATTAAAGTGTAAAAAAACTACAAAGATTAAAAAAAACTAATGCAAACTGAAAAAGAAAAATTAGTGGAAAGAGAAAAAGAAAAAAAGAGGAGGAGAAAGGGGGAAATATATAAAAAATGAAAGAAAAGAAATATAGAAATAGAACTTTCTCCTTCAACAAAACAAGTACAAGCATTTTCATTAACAGCTTCTCTAACATTTCAACCAAAATCTCTTCAACCCATAGTTCCTCTTTTTTTCTATTGGCAAATAATAGTCTCATCTTCCAATCACTCCTCTGCATAGTTAATCAACTCTACTCCATTCAGATAGTTCTATACTTTCCCTTTATCCTAGACTCACAGTGTCTTTTCCTGTTTTCATATTATTCATTAAACTATTTCTTAATGTATACCTCTGTTCCTTTCCAAGTCACAGATGAGTCTGTAGATATTAACCTAATGTCACTCATTACGGTTTTGCCCAATTGTGTTTTCCACATTATTCTTTTTAGCACAGTTAAGTGAGTGGGTTTTTAGAAATTGGAAAGAGGTATGGAATGAAAAGGTATTTAATTGTGTTTTAAGAGACAGTAATAAAATGTTAATGTTGAATACTTGCTGGGGATGGAGAAATTTCTTTTAATTTTTTTTCTTTTTGTGTGTGTGTGTGTTTGCGTGGGGGGGTTGCAATTACTTTCTCTTTCTCTCTCTCTCTACATATACATATACATATACATATACATATACATATACATATACATATACATATACATATACATATACATATACATATACATATACATATACCTATAATGTATGTATATAGACTTACAACAGTTTGCTTAGTTACCATTGAAAATTACAATGGCACTGAAAAAAGTGATTTATGACCATTTTTCACACTTATGACTGTTGCAGCATCCCCATGGTCACGTGATTTACATTTGGATACTTGACAACTGACTCACATTTATGACAGTTGCAGTGTCCCGGGGTCATGTGCACTGTTCCCTCTAAGGTGCGCAGCCGCGCAGCCGTGCACATGATGAGAGAACGCTGCGCGGAAGTTTCTAACTTCCGTCCGGCATTTTCTAATGGGAGAGACTGTGCGCCTGCGCAGCTGCGCAGATGAAAAGAGAACGCCACGCGCCGTTTTCTGCTATTACAGGGAACATTGGTCATGTGATCCCCTTTTACAACCTACTGACAAGCAAAGTCAATGGGTAAACCAGATTCACTTAACCATGTTACTAATTTAATGGTTGCAGTGTATGCACACACACACACACATGCACGCACACACACACACATCTATATATAAACAAATGGATTTCTGTATTAGGTTTTTATATTCTTCTTTGTTCAATATAATTCTTAATAAAATTATTGGGGGGGCGGAGATTGTGGGATCCACATCATGTGTAGATTGTGAGGTATTATGGGATGATAATTTGCATCATTTCACAGCAGGTTGATTGCCTGTCCCTAGCCTAGTCTATCCAAATTCTCCTGGCTGAAGCTTTGTGTGTTACCCACTGTCTAAGCAATTCAGCTGAAGGAAGCTGGGATTGGAGCTAGCAAGCAAAGCAGGGACTCAGTCAGTAAATAAATAAATAAGGGGCTGATCTTTACAGTGTTGGCTTAAAGTCATTAAGTAGCTGCCCAGAGAAATTCTGACGTTTAAAATGAGGTAGAAACTACGGTACATTAATTGTGAATATAGTAAATAGAACTATTTCCTCTCATACATCAGACTATGAAGCAAATAAAAACCTTTTTAGGACCTCATAAATAGTAAAGTTATTCTAGCATTGCAGGACTATAGCTTTCCCTTTCCCTTTTAATTTTTCTACACAGAAAAACAAATTTGTATGCTGACTTTGCTCTGTATGGTATAGACATAAAATATCCTTTTCCTTCTGGACAGAAAGGGGTATGAGCCCCTTTTCCCAAATGGTGGTAGCCGAGGGATCTAATTCCATGGTAGCCTCATTGCATTCGGTGGGAAAATGAGGATAGGATTGCATCTTGAATCACCTGCCCAAGAATAGTATATTTCTTAATGCCACTTTCCCAATTCTCCAGGTGTGTTAGATTTCTCTCTCCCATAATTCACAGCTTTATGCTGGTTGAGAATGATGAAACATGACAAGAAAGCATTTCTGAAGGCTATTTTAATCAAGATTTGAATTCATCTGTATCTATGTGACCAGTTCAGCTTGCTGAACAATTAGTGATAGGCAAAGCAGATTTCTGGCCTGTGGCAGCAGATTGAAAGAGTTTAGTATTTCCCTCGGACAAGCATATTGCAGTCAAGGACAATGGCTTCCTCTGGGAGAGGATATACTGTATACTTAGTGTGGTAACGAAACATCCACAAGCAAATACCAAGCTCAAAGGGCACCAAGGTCTCCACTATAGAATTTATGAGACAATTATTTTCATAATTGTATGTTTGCCACAGTTATACCTGGCTTTCTTATTTCCATGCAATACAGTATTTCTTTGCTACATTCTTTGTTAGCATTTTTTCCCCTTCAACTTTACAATAGAGCAGTGTTTCCCAACCTTGGCAACTTGAAGATGTCTGGACTTCAACTCCCAGAATTCCCTAGCCAGCATTCGGCTCCCAATTCTGGGAGTTGAAGTCCAGACATCTTCAAGTTGCCAAGGTTAGGAAACACTGCAATAGAGCATCTGGAAGCCAACATTCTAAATTACCTGCAGTCTAAATGATATTTTTTCTACATTGTTAACTTTTCTACATTGGAAGATAGGCTTGCTCCTTAACCTTTTTTCACCTCTCCATTCAATTGTGGTCGATGGTCAGAAACTGCCTAGACTCATCCCTGCAGTTTTCTTGGTAAGGCATTTCAGAAGTGGTTTGCCATTGCTTCCTTCCAAGGGCTGAGGGAAAACGACTGGCCCAAGCTCATCCAGCTGGCTTTGTGCCTAAGGTGAAACTAGAACTCATGGTCTCAACCACAACACCAAACTGGCTCCAATACCTATGTAGTAATGTGTATATGTGTATGCACATATGAATGCACTGTTAATATGTGCAAATGCTGTTTGGCATGCCCAAGTTTCCACCCTATTTTTATGCACTCTCTTTCTTTACCCATCCTTAGATGATAAATAGGCATCATACTGCCTTCTTGATGATTTGGGATACAGTTCCCACTATCTTTTGGTACTGGTCTTAATAGGAGATGAAGTTGAAAATATCTAATGGCTTCCAGATTGCCTAGATCTGCCTTAGGCATACCACTAGCCTTCCTTTCTCGCTTAGCAGTGGGGCAGAGGCAATAATAGCATCAAAGGAATTACTCATCCCCCTTTCCCTTCTCTGGACCCTTTCTCTAGCGAGGGGCCGCACTAACTTTTTGAAGTTGGGAGATGGAATGAGGGCCTCATTGAAAGAGGACAGGAAGAAGATGGATGGAGCTGCATCATTTTGTTAATTTCTAGATTTGGGGAAAGCAGTCAAATGAGAGTTCATATGTCCTGGTTGCCTGTGTCTTCATTTTTCATTCAATCCAGGAGTGGGCTTCAAAAAAATTTAGCCCAGTTGCTGGGTGGGTGTGGCCATGGTGGGCATGGCCTAGTCAGCCTCCTGCACCATGGCAGGGAGGGCATTTTTGCCCTCCCTGGGCTCCGTAGGCTTTCCTCAAGCCTCCAGGAGGGCGAAAATGGTATTTGGGGGTTCTCCAAACTGCACAGAATCTTAGCTAGAGGTTCTCCCAAAGCCCTGCGAACCCCCAGCAGCCCACCCTTGATTCAATCCTGCACTAAAGTGGATGGAGAATTTGAAGGACACCATTCCAAATAAAAGCCACTGACAGAAATGAAGATCTCGGGAAATGAGTGAAATAGAATGGACTCCATAGTCTTGAAAACCATGTTTTCTAAGTTTCCTTATCCTTGGGACACTCTTAGGTACCATGTTGAAGTGAGTGCTATCATGGCAGCACTGTAGCTATCTTTCCCTTTCCATACCTAGGAAATGTGGGTGAAAGAGCCCAAGGTTTGAGATTAAGCTTCTGAAGTGAGAAAGTTCATATTCCAAGCTATTCCGCTTTGGGGACTACAACCCATCTCTTCAAGTATAAATGTTAAGATGCAGCATATCAAGAGTCAGTGTCTTGGAACTGATAAGGCAACATGCATGAGCACTGGCAAATTCACACATGGTGTTGAATGATAATATGGTTTGTTTGATTTTGGTTTACTGTGTTGCATGGATGAAATTGTCAAGAATTATTGTTCTCTAGCTTGTTAAACAAATCACAGTTTAATGCTATCTGTGAGTGCAGCCATTGGCTCCTCTTTATTATTTCTCTATGGCAGGGAACTCCTGGCCCATGGGCCGAATGCATCATGCGTTGGCCACACCCACCCCCAGTTTAGTGAAGGGGGAAAAGTCCTGAGACGTCACGTGACGACGACGTGATGATATGAGTTTGACACCCCTGCTCTATGGGAACAGTACAGTCTAACACACTCCTACTTGGGACTTCTGGCTTACAGTTAGTCATCCTGATCACATATTCTGTATGTGCCTAATTCTTTTGGTATATAATGATTTCATGGCTCCATAGAAAAATGAAGAAGAAAGACATCTTAGCAGCTGTATCACTCATACCATTAGCTCCCTACCTGGTATCTATGGGGTGTTGTGTTCTGACTGACCTCTAACTGACCTCTAACTTGTTATGTCTAGCTGAACTCTGACTGAACTCTGATTTGTTATGTTCTAGCTGAACTCTAACTGAACTATATGTTTTCACCCAGGTCCAGCGTTTGAAGGCTCAAACGCTATTGGTTGTTGTGTCTGACAGCCCTCTATAAAAGAGCTAGCTGTCAGACCGTGCTTTGCTGGTTGCTTGAGTGAGCTAAGTAAAAGAGCTGTTCTGAAGTCTGTCTCCTGTGATCCTTACCCACTATCTAATAGTGGTGACGAGGATGGGATTGATCATCTGCAGAGACACAGATAATCCTGACTGCGAACATTAAAGTTCTGTGTCTAAAATCTTACGAAGCCCACCAAGTCTTATATGAGTGTTCTTACTTCAAATTTTGGCAAATGTCAAAACTTTAAGTGGGAACAGCAACATCTTTTATGATTTGGCAATGACAAATCATAAAAATATGATACATACAGTTTGCCTTAGAGAAGGTAGAAGACTCTTCCTTTTTAGATAATTCTATGTGGAAACTGAATACACACCTGGAAATCTGTTTTATTAGATTAGCTGCACTGGGAAGGATTGAACTAAATAAGCTTTTAAGGTAACCTCTATTTTAGCCTTGAATGCCACTTATATGAGTATCATTCACATTAATATAAAGAGAATTGGAAGGAAATTTTGAAGTTATTTTTCTAATTTAATTGGAGCTTTGTACTGCTATAATGTTTTCAATGAAGACCTTTCAGGTGGCTTTCATTTCAATTTTCTTACCTCATCTTTCCCTGGTTCCTAAAGGGAATGAATAGAAGACACTATGTTAGATTGATGTGGAACCAGGGGTGAAATCCAGCAGGTTCTGACAGGATCTGGAGAACTGGTAGCAGAAATTTTGAGTATTTTCAGAGAACCGGTAGTGGAAATGTTGAGTAGTTCGGAGAACCGGCAAATACCACCTCTGGCTGGCCCCAGAGTGGGGTGGGAATGGAGATTTTGCAATATCCTTCCCCCTGGAGTGGGGTGGGAATGGAGATTTTGCAGTATCCTTCCCCTGCCATCAAGCCACACCACGCCCACACCAAGCCACACCCACAGAACCGGTAGTAAAAAAAATGGGATTTTACCACTGTGTGGAACAGATTTCCCTCACTTGGGTACCCTAAAGATCTATTCATCCAAGTCAGCACAGTTACTGGGGTTGGTGAGCATTCTCATCCAAACATCTGGTGAGCACTGGCCAGCTAAAATATATATATTGTAGCATCCTTTAAAAGTTTAAGGTGGATTACAAGCACTGACTTTTTTATTATTATTTTCAAAAGATACTGGGAAAGCTTTTTTAAAAAAAATAATTTCCAGACACAATGTATTTTATGCTCACTATTATTCCCATCTCTTTCTTAGTCCCTCTCTCTTTGTGACATATTGTCTGCATGCTGTGCACTAAATCATAAATATGCATTTACATGATGACAATGCTGATATCAGATATGAAGCAAAGAGGGAATCTCAACAAGACTTCACATACTCAAAAGACTTCACATACTCAAAAATACCTTCCCCATCATTCTCTATGTCTTGCTTTCAATTCCATTTCTTTCCACTGGATACAATCTAATACAGTATGAGAACATGCCCAGCTGCTTCTGTGGCGGCACCTGTTGAAATATACATGGCCACCACCTGGGGTGAGGAGAAAACCTCAAAATGGAGAATAAATAACTTACTGTTAAGAAACAGCTATCCAATTGTTATTCACAGTAATAGAAAAAAAAGAGCTCCTGCTTTATAATTTAGGGATTCCATCAGGTTCACATCTTTATAATGCACTGGAGTCATATATCAGCTAAAAGGGAGAATAAGCATTTACTTTTCCATTAGAAAAAGAGACAGGAAGACGAGATAGTTTGATAGATAAATGCTGTTCTCTATCAGGGCAGCATCCAGGCAAGACTTGCAGAGTGGGGGGGAACCCTACCCTTGGTATTGCACAAATGAATACATATTTAATTTAGCGGAATTATGAGAAGAATATGTGAAAATTGGTAGAATGGAAGGGCACATTAAACTAGGAGAGAATGAAGTTAATAAAATGGTCTACTAAAGCCTGAGGGCCAAACAGGCCCACGACATCAGCATGAGAACAGATTTCTGCTTCTGGCCCCAAGCCAGCCAGAACACGAATTCCTAACGGAGGTGATGTCTTCTTATTCATTCAGGGTCCAATGCTGGGCAACATTAATCATCAACGGGGTCTTAACAGCATAGCTAGAGACCTGTAGCACTGAATTGAGATCCTTGGCCTCTTGGCAAGAACAAAAATCATATGCCACAATATCACAGCACGTGGAAACAAAAAAACAAAAAAAAAGAGACCTTCAACAACCAGACAGGCACAGGCAAACGTATACACACAAAACAGGAAAGAGATTTGAAGATACCTGCAGTATGCTGACATTTGGACATTGTGTTTCATTTTCAGAACAGATGGCTATTATGTGAAAGGTATGAAATATGACATTTTTCACTAGCTAGCAGTGGGAATCTTGTTATATCTGTTTCATGCTCTCCATGCAAGAGTCAGAAAGAGCAGAGAGAGAAAATATTTATTCCCTGAATTTTTGCATTGCCAAAAGGGAGGGGAAAAAAGGAGTTAAAAATATTCCAGTGTTGTCGAGAATGGATTGGAAGTTTCAAAGCTGCTAAAGACTTTATATTTGCTTCATCTAAAACAGGGCTGTGAAACTCCGGCCCGTGGGCTGGATGTGTCACGCGCAGGCCACGCCCACGCCCGGTTTAGTGAAGGGGGGGAAGTCTCGATACGTCACGTGACGCCGCCATGACGACATGCATTTGACACCCCTGACCTAAAACAAAGTAGTATGGTTTTCCAAAGCACTTATTTAAGAAAACACATACACACACCAGCATAAAAAGAAATCTAGCCAAACACTCCATTGAAAGCTATTTTGAAATTAGCACAGCAACCTCAAAATGGGTAACATCATTATTAATCAGATCAACTGTAATTATCTTAATCAAAGTACTTTGCAACCCTTATTCATATATTTATTGTTACAACCCTAAATCTGTTCCTATAGTAAAGATCCTAAAATATGCTCTACTCATGTATTAAATATGGTTCAACTGCATTTACATTCAAAAATATATAGGACCTATAGATTTTTAATATAGTATGTTTTTGCCACCTAAGGCTCTTAAGCTTGCTGATAGCTTTGCTGAGGCATTCAGAGTACAACCCTAAGTAGCTTTCTCTAAAAGGAAATATGTCAGCCATAATCTGAAGGATGTTATATATAAACACTAGTTGCCATGCAAAATCTGTTTCTGCTATCATATTGGCACTATTATTGACTGCTCATTTGTTTGTTTTCAGTTTCAATTATTATGTTGGCTATGTCTGAACATAGCTCATTTCATCCAAGGGTTACCAGACAAATTACAGATGGACAGCACCCATGTGTCTCCTCGTGACACATAATATGGGCCTTGGTATCATCAGCAAATTCAACAGGGAAAATAAAGCAACACACATCACATGATGTTTGAAATCCACAGCTGTCCACTCCGCCTGGAGACAACCTCAGCTGGATAAAGGCTTGCTAATTGCCTTCATTAACCATCTTAATTTGGCCACAGGGCAACTGCAGTTTTGCATAAGCAGAGAGTTGAGGAAATTCCCCAGTACACTTTGAGTTGACTGAGAACTTAGCTTTGCCTGGATTGGTTTATCTTCTATTTAATCAATGTTTAAGCTTTATTTAATCAATGTCTAAATGGTTTCAAAACAGGTAACTTGAAGGATATTGATTAAAAGTGATCAGTGAGCAAGGGCACTCATCTCAGCATGGGTCATACACTTCTCTTCATGAAGGCCTAACAAGTGAGAAGCTACTGTCATTGGCATGCGGACTTTTCCAAAATGTGTTTCCTTTGAATGACTGTGTGGAGGCTGCTCAATTACCTATATATTTTTTTCTGTGCACATGTATAATTTTCCTGAAATGAGAATCCCAGCTTCTGCACTTTGTTTTTTAATCTCCTACTTAATATGATTATTTTTATGCAAATAGCAAAGGTTTTACTCTCATAGAGACCTTAGCGACATTAATTTCTGACCCTTGGTGTCTAGATAATATCTTTTAAAATGACCCCAACAGGGCTGTGGAACCTATGACAATAAATGGGGAGGGGGGGGAGATAAAGTCTTCTGTTAATTTAAAACTTCAGCTGAATAGGGGGAAAGTTTAAAACATATCTGTACGAATAGTCAAACACATTAACCAGCCAAATGCATTACTTTAACTGGGTTTGTCAAAAATTAGATTTATTTAAAGAACTGGTAAAGTCTCCTTCTAAGTTACATCTGGTGAAACTGGATAACAGATAAGACCAGATTAGCCTGGAGCCAGGTTAATAGTTAACCTACTGAAGTCTATTAAAGTTAATCTATTCTAGATCTGAGTTTGAGTGTCACACACTAAGTAAAAACTATTATAGGCAAAGTGCAATGACATTAATCACAAAACAATATTGCACAAAACAATATGAAAGTGATATATTAATGGTGTTACAAAGAGATTGATATTATTTCATGGCAAGTTTCACATATGGACCACATTATGAGTAATGGATAAGTGTGAGAGCCACTGCAGTATATTGCTTAAGATGCTGAACTAGGAATGGGGAGAGGTAGCTTGTAGTCCTCCTTTAGGTACTGCAGCTGGCTGGATGAACTTGGGCCAGTCACTCTCAAACCTGAGAGCTTCGCTGCGGGAACTAGGCAATTTTAATAGAAAACCAATGGTCCTACAACCAAGTGGGATAAATGCTAAAGAAAAACATTAATGTTTAAATGTGTATCTGATATTATAAGGGAAACCTAGAATTCACCTGAAAATCTTGAAAAAATTACATGCCCTTATCAAACTTGTTTGTATTATAATACATGGATAAGTATTTTGATTGTGCATAACCAGGAGGATACATCCATTCTTTATTAAGCCAGTCCTCCGACATGCCAAATGATTAGATTTTAAAGTAGGCTAAAGAAAAAAAAACCTACTGGTTATCTAGGCAATTCCAAACTAGTTAGATGGTTAACTAATCATATTAAAATCCAATTTCTCTCTGAAACTGGTGTCAGCTGAGTCTGCAGACCTGAGTCTCTCTTGCTTTTTCATATGCTATTGATAGCAAGAGTACTAGTGGAAAACCCCTGCGCCCAGCCCATCTCCAACTGTCTCGACTCTTGTCCTGCTATTGGAGCAAGATGGAATCTGGGAAGAGAGAATGAGGCTGACTATGCGCACCTCTCCCTCACTTTAATCCAATTCATATGCAAGTCTTGACATCCCCCCCCCCCGATTCTCATAGATGTCAAGGTCCTCTTCGAACACGATGGACGAACATCATACTAGTGGAAAGCCATAGATTTGCAAATTGTCTGATAAGGCTGACCTGTGCTTATCCAGGACTGTTGAGTGTACCAAGCCTAATGGGCAAAAGTTCAGTTTTAATCAGAAGCTACAAAAATGCAAATCTGGTTCACCACCCTAGGTGGGCCACACTCCACAAACAAGGCTGTACTACCAGACAGATATCTAGACGTTTTCAGCACCATTGTCCTCAAAAATTGGGGTTGTACTATTTTTACTAGTGTGATTGGAATAAGGCTCTAGCTGGACTGCATGACGAGGTTGCACTAAAGTCTTGACTGCAAAACAAATTCGTGACAGAAGGAACAACTTCTTCTCCTTTTGAATAGTAAATTGTCACTTAGGAAAGTTATCACTGATGTACATTTTTTAAAGACCAACCTGACTGAGACTGAGGTGAAATTGCTGCATCACTAGCAAAGAATAGGACTTCTCTGGCTCTGTTACATGATTCCTCTGTATTTTCATTATAGTGTCACTTCATATAGATCTCTGCACACATTCAAAATCAAATGCTCATGGGGTCCATCTAGAAATCCTCTAGTTAACCCGAAGCAGTGGTGGGTTCCTACCAGTGCAGTCCACTCTATAGCACCAGTAACAGCCCGCTGGTGACGTCACAGTACCAATGTGGTCGGTTGCCGGTGCCTGGGCGCCTCCATTTTAAAAAAAAATTCATTTTTTAAAAAAATTTCTTCTGCGCATGCCCAGAAGCCGAGCTTCCGGCACTGCGCATGCGCTGCCTTCCTATCCCACAGTGAGTCCAAGCAGGGGAGGATGGCTGAGGGAGCGCATGAGACGTTGAAAGAATGGGCGGCAGGAGCTATCTCCATTCCCCTCCCTTCAGCAGTCCGAGAAGCCACGAATACGTGGTGATGATCCTAGGCATTTTCGCACGTTTGAGGCTTCTCGAGCTGCTGAGGGGAAGGGGAATGGGCAGCAGGACCTATCTCAGTTTCCCTCCCTTCAGCAGTCCGAGAAGCCACGCCTACCCGGTCACATGGCTGGCAAGCCACACCCACAAAATAAGCCACTCCCACAGAGTGGTAGTAAAAAAAAATAGGAACCCACCCCTGACCCGAAGGTTTATAGAAATGTAGAGTTGACGTTCAATTCAATGTATAGAATTTTCAGCATTCATTTTTCTTATCTTGCTATACAGTAGTTTCAATGGAAAGAGAAATTTATGTAATAATTAATTGTTCATAAAGTGGATTATTTCATCCAACTCCTTCCTGTTTAACAGATAGCGTAAGTGTACTATACTTTCTCTCTTGAACATTTTTCTTAAATGAACTATATGAACCATGAATAATTACAATCTATCTCAACTTGGCGTTTTGTTTTCCTTGACTGAAGAAATAAAAAATGTTAAAGATGTATGGTCATAAATGTCAAATGCAGAATATGAAAAGATATATCTTATTTTTGTTTAACCAGCAATCGTTAACCATAAGGTGAATCTAAAAATCTATTTTATACCCTGTGTTAAGGAGTGTGCAGAGCGACCCCTGAGTTATCAGGGACATGCACGTAGAAATGGGGTATTTCAGCTTGGTAACCAGTGGATAGGAGTAATGATCCAGTCACAAACAGATTCGTTAAAGTGTATAAAATAGTTTACTTTTAGATAAATAGCACAGTCCAATTAAACAGTCCAGGTCATACACATTCAGTCAGTCAATATCAAGAAGTACAATAATCTTCTTACCAGCCTGTCTTTGTCTTAAACATCAAACAAAGATATTACAGCTTACAAACACTTTGATACTATCAAAGAGTAACAGAGCTTCACACAGAGCTTACTATCAGACACAAAGTCAATCAGGAATGAATCAGCAGAGAGAATTCCAGAACACTTCCAAACTACGATCTCTAGCTCCCTCTTATGGCAATCTTGAAACACCACATCCAATCAGAGTACAGCAATACATGTAAAGTTATAGTACTTGGATATATACAAATATAGATTGGTGGCTTGTTTATATATTAACAACCAGGGGCGGGTTCCTAATTTTTTTACTACCACTCTGTGGGCGTGGCTTATTTTGTGGGTGTGGCTTGCCAGCCATGAGACCGTGTGGGCGTGGCTTCTCGGACTGCTGAAGGGAGGGGAACTGAGATAGGTCCTGCCACCCGTTCCCCCTCCCCTCAGCAGCTCGAGAAGCCTCAAATGTGCGAAAACGCCTAGGATCATCACCGCACATTCGTGGCTTCTCGGACTGCTGAAGGGAGGGGAATGGAGATAGCTCCTGCCGCCCGTTCTTTCAGCGTCTCACGCGCTCCCTCAGCCATCCTCCCCTGCTTGGACTCACTATGGGGTAGGAAGGCAGCGCATGCGCAGTGCCGGAAGTTAAGCTTCTGGGCATGCACAGAATTTTTTTTTTAAAAAAATTAAATTTTAAAAATGGTGGCACTCAGGCACCGGCAACCGACCGCACCGGTACTGTGACGTCACCAGCGGGCCGCTACCGGTGCTATAGAGTGGACCGCACTGGTAGGAACCCACCACTGTTAACAACCCAACCGTTTGGACATAGTCCTAACACCTTGCTTGGAAAATTAATTAAATAACAGCAATTTTATCTGACTTCTAAACACTAAAGCACAAGTGTTCGAGATAAGCCACACCAACTGGAATATGTGTATATAATCTTACAAATCATAGATATGTGGATGAGTTATGAATTTCTGCCTAGTTGGGACTCCAATATATTACCCACAGAGAGATCCTCATTTTTCAGTTGCATTTATCCATGCACAAAGGTAAAAACAAGGAGATATTACATTCATTGAAATTAATGAGCAAGTCTACTTGCATAAAAGCTGAATATATGCTTTGGGCTTGGAAAAATGGAATTTCATTATTATAGCAGCAATATATTGTTATACGTGTTTAGGTCCAATTAGTATGCTCCTCTCAACAGTTCCAGTACCCCCAGATATTCTCCAGAGAATCTCTTAACAGTCCAGGTTTTGACAGGCAGATGGAAACAACCCAATATTACAATATGCCATAGTGATTGCCCAGGCCTTTCCAGAATGGAAGATGGCCACATGTTACAAAAAGCATTTGATTTTGTGTTAATTGCTATTCAAAAGTGATTATCGGGTAGGAATTGTATGAAATACCAAATCGACCTGAATAAAGTTGTTGGGTGATATATTTACCTGTTCCAATTGTTCCCGCATTGATCACAGTCATTGTAAATATACCGAGATGATTCATTGCTTGTAATCAAGCACAGCATTTATTTTAATAGCTTTTCCAATATTAGTTCTGAAGCTCCTAGGGAAATATGAACTTGATTTCTGTTTTCAGTCACCATCACCATATGTAACTGCATGGTGGCCACTACCATTTCTGCAAAAATACCCAAGATTGTACTGTAAAAATGCACTGAAGTTGCTAAGTGGTGTGCAGTATAGCTTTCCATTATATTATCATTTTACAAACTCAACTGCTTAAAAGTAAGAAAATCAATGGCCAATAAGCATAAATCTTTCAGGTCTTATATGATGTACAATGATACATTATTTTTGCCAGGCATAAGAGTTGTATGCTGTACCCGCGTCCTGCAATATTTGTGTTTTAAGAATTCTAGAATTTATCACAACAGATTCAGAATTCATCAGAATAATGGACCTTTATCACTTTGAAATAACCGTTATCTATTTCTTTTATGCAGATGTATATAAGAAAAAAATATATTTTTTCCCCAGAATATATATAGACAATCAAATATTAGGTATGTTTCTTTAGTTCATCTACATACTTTCTCTGATTTTTATTTCTCTCCCCTCTCATATATTTCCAATCAGGACAAAATTTATATGAAGCTTAAGCTATTATGAAATTAAGCATGAAGATTTCGCAGAAATCAGTACAGAAGTTTATATGCAGGTGGTCTTTGACTTATGACCACAACTGAGCCCAAAATTTCTAAGTGAGACAGTTGTTAAGTGGATTTTGCCCCATTTTACGACCTTTCTTGCTACAGTTGTTAAGTGACTCACTGCAGCTGTTAGGTTAGTGACACGGTTGTTCAGTGAATCTGCCTGGGAATAAACAAACAGATAGCCAATTTCCTACAAGCATCTCCTACGTTTCCCTATCTATGTCCATCTTGTTTACCAAAACTGGATAACTTAATTGCCATGTCTAATAGGGTCCATACCATAGAAACAACCATAAAGACACATCAAATAATCATAGACTCCATAGAAACAAGTTTAGAAGCACGTTTAATAGCATGTTTAGAATTACATTTTACATCTTTTGGGAAAAAAAATTACAGCACAGAAAAATAAAAAGTCAACAGATCAAAATCCTATTCCAATTCAACAACTATTACCTCAACCACAGCCACAACCACAAATATCTGCCAACCAAGCAAACAACATCTCCATACTCGTCAGAGATACCATTGAGCATGAACAAAAACATCAAAATGCTGTTTTATTTGGATTAGATGACATCAACGAACCTGATATCACAAAGGTTCGCAACATCAGCAGCAGCCATCATACACCAACCATCTCCCCTGATGAAATCATCGAAGTTTCCAGAGATGGCCCAGAGTACAAGAACAACAACGGCTCGGTGGCCCCACGATTCTGTAGAGTCGTTTGCAAAAACGAGTCCAGCAAATGCAAATTAATTTATACTATTGTCAGAGTTACGCAATAAATCAGAAGCTTCAAAAGATAACTGCATTTTGCTGATTCAAATAACTTCTTTATAAGTAGAATAAAACATTAACAATACCACACTTTGTTTCAGATCACATGTTGAGATGTTTTCACAGCAATCTTTAATGGTGGACAGAGTAAACCACGCCCTTCTTCTTGCTAAGTTTCTGGACATGCTCAATTAACACTTCAGCCCGATTGGCTGACTCAATCACATGGCTCTCCCAGTCATGAATATTCCAACACTCCTCCCTTCATTACTGGGAGAGACATCAAACCTATTGGATTTAAAAATTTCCTATAATGGACACCACCCAATGGTTTGGTCATCATGTCTGCTAAATTATCCTCTGAAGAACAATGATGTAAACGTATCAATTTTTCTTTTACAGCTTCCCTGACATTACAATACTTAATGTCCACATGTTTACTTCTGTTCTTCACTCTGTCACCTGTTGCCATTTTTATACAAGCAGCATTATCTTCATAAACAGTTACAGCTTCATTTACATTTACATTTAAATCTTGTAACAACTGTACATACCAAACTACTTCAGAACATAACTCAGACAATGCAATAAATTCTGCTTCTGCAGTTGAAATAGCAACCGTTGTTTGTTTTCTGGACTTCCAACCAATTAAAGCCCCTCCAAACATTATTACAATTCCAGAATTAGACTTTCTGGTTTTTACATCATTTGCATAATCACTATCAACATAACATTTCAATTTTAATTCTTCAGTGACCTTTATTTGAAGACCCAAATTCACAGTTCCCTTCAAATACCTGAGAATTCTTTTCACACCCATCCAATGCAACTTTGTAGGTGTAGCAGTAAAGCGACTTAAGATGCTCACTGCACAAGCTATGTCTGGTCTGGACCACTGTGACAGATATAACAAACTCCCTATTGCAGAGTGATATATCTCCTGATCACAGGCTTCACTTTTATCCTCACCCAAACTATTGTAAAAATCTGTGCTCATAGGTGTAGGAGCAATATTACAATCTTTCATGTTATATTTCTCTAATAATTGTTCAATTTTTCTCCTTTGACTGAGAATATAACCACCTTTTTCAGTTTTTTGTATCTCTACACCGAGATAATTCTTTATTTCTCCCAAATTCTTTAATTCAAATTTCTTTTCTAACTTATTAGCAAATTCTTTAACTTGTGATGCATCCTTTGCAATGAAACAAAGATCATCCACAAATGCTAATAGTAGACAATTCCCACCTTGTAACTTTCCAGTGTATATGCAACCATCAGCTTTGCAACTCTTGAACCCAAGACCTTTCAATGCAGTATCTAGACAGATATTCCAATTTCTGGCTGACTGCTTCAGCCCATAAATGGCCTTGTTCAATTTATACACCATGTTAGGCATTTTATTTTCATACCCTGGCGCTTGAACCATATAAATTTCTTCCTCTAATTCAGCATTGAGAAATGCAGTGGTTATATCAAAATGCCAAATTCTATGCCTGTATGCTGATGCTAATGCCAGTGCTAGTCTTATGCTCTCACCTTTTACAGTTGGCGCGAACACCTCATCATAGTGCACATTCTTTAACTGAGAAAAACCTTGTGCCACCAACCTTGCCTTATACTGTACTTCATTATTGGGTAATACCTTTTTCTTATATACCCACTTACATCCTACAGCTTTCGTACCCTGTGGCAAAGTCATAGATGTGAACACTTCATGATCTCCCATGGATTTCATCTCTTTATCCATGGCTTCCTTCCACTTTTCTTGTTCAACTTTTGGTAATGCCAATACTTCCTTATAGTTTCTTGGCTCATACCACACATTACACACTTTAACTTTACTGGCAGAATACCTGTCTGGCGGTACCCCTCTGTTACTACGCTCTGACCTACGTGGCATTGCCTGTACTTGTGTTTCAAGCTTTTCTGGCTTCATATCTTGTTCAGACTCTCCTCCCTGAACATTGACACCTTCAGTAAATGATTCACCATCATTAAATGAGTTATTGTCACTAAGTGGATCACCGTCACTAAGTGGATCACCGTCACTAAGTGAGACATTTTCAGAATTTGCATCAATTCTGTTCCAATTTTGTTCTGCAAAACTAGCAGACCTTGAAATCACTATCCTTTTACTTCCATCGCTAAAGCGATACCCTTTTGAGCCTGGCTCATAGCCCACAAATCTGAGCTTTCTAGCCTTTTGTTGTCCCTTTCTTCTGATTGCCTTTGGAATATGTACCCAAGCAGTACTTCCAAATATTTTTAAATGTGCTAGAGAAGGCTTTCTCCCATATAGCATTGCATATGGAGTATTATTGATGGATGAACTCCACAACCTATTTACTAAATAATTGGCAGTCAGTATGGCTTCACCCCAATATGACCTGCTCATACCAGAATCCTCCAGTAATGAGTCTTTCATTGTTTGCAAAACACCATTCCTCTTTTCAGCCACTCCGTTCTCTCCCGGTGTGTAAGGATTTGTGCGCCTGTGTCTTATTCCCAATTGTCTCAACCATTGTTGAAAATTTGTTGACATAAATTCAGAACCTCTGTCAGTTTGCAACTGACATACCTGTTGTTTGTACCTTCTCTCTACAAAGCTTAACCATTGCTTAAATTGCTGTAGCACCTCTGTTTTACTCTTAAGTAAGTAGCAAAACCCAAACCTGCTGTAGTCATCCACAATGACCAGCGCATACTTTGCTCCTCCCAAACTGGCTTGCATAGGCCCAATTAAATCAGCATGCACCAGTTCTAGAGCTCTTGTGGTTTGTCTTGTGCTAAACTTGCTCACTGGGAATGCTTTGGATTTCGATGCTTTGCATACTGCACAATCCAAATATGCCTTACATCCCTTCAAATCTAATCCTTCTGCAAATTCTTTCATTTGTTGAACAACCTTAAAATTAGCATGACCAAGTCTTCTGTGCAGAAGATGAACACATGAATTATGTTCTGCTACATTTTTAAATATCTGGGAACAATGTGGCACCTTTTGTCCCTGCAATACATAAAGATTATCCTCTTTTATGCCCTGTGCACAAACATTCCCATTTCTTTGGATGATACACTTCCCATTAACAAATGTGGTTTCATAACCTTGCTTGTCTAAACTAGACACACTTAACAAATTATGCTCCATTTCAGGTACACATAACACATCAGTAAACCTGGATTCCAAATATGGAATTTGCACATCGCCTCTTCCAATGATTTTAGCCTTTTGACCATTGGCTAAGGCCACTTCTTCATTGTTTCCTGGGAAAAATCTGGAAAATAAATCAGAATTATTAACAATTGTTTGACTAGCCCCACTGTCAATCAACCATTTGTCTCTATTGTTATTATAACAAACTTTTGCAACTGCAATCTGTCCTTGCAAATAATGTCTCTTGTCTTGCATATTTCTTCTCTGTGCACAGCTTTTCTGCAGATGATTTGTCTCTCCACAAATGAAACATGCTTTTTTAACTTGCTTGAAGAATTGTTGCTGTGTAACTTGATCTCTCCTGCCTCTGCTTTCCTCTTGTCTGCAGACACCTCGGCTGTTGCTAGAGATAGGCAGCCTGTGGAAAATTTTGCTGGAGACTTGCTGTAAGTTTCCACTGTACTCCTTGTTGGGCCCCCGCCTGTGGAATTTTCCATCAGCATGGCTGAAAAGCCTTTTCTCATATTCATTCAATAAACACGATTTCAAAGCCTCCAAATTCAAATCTGCTTCTGGCTTACTTTCAAAAATAGCTGACACAGTCTCCCAGCTCTGATCCAAACTATTTAACACTAATAAAACTTTCTGGGACTCTGGAAACTTTACTCCACGTTGCTCCAATTCTAGAAAATTAGACTGCATTTTCATTAAATGATCTTCCATAGAATCTCCTGTCTGCAAACTCATTCTGAAAAGCTTTCTTGAAAGTTGGACCACATTACACGCAGAAACATTGACATGTACTGCTTTCAATTTCTGCCATATTTCTTTTGCAGACTTTAATTCAGCTACATTTAAGAATTGATCATCCCCCAGACTTAAAAGAATATAAGCCATAGCTTTGTCATGAGCCTTTTGATCTGCTGCTCCAAGCACTTGTGGGGGGTCTGCTACGATGTCCCATAATTCTTTTGCTTTCAAAAAACATTCCATTTTTGCAGCCCAAATTAAATAATTTTTCTTCCCCAATTTAGGTATTGGACTGTCTTTAAATTCCATAGCAGCAGCCATCCTGCTTTATTTTTCTTCTCTGCCTGTTCCTTTAACAACACAGACAGCTTCTTATCAGCTTTAAATTACAATGCAGTTTTTATTTTACTTCTTGAGCGATTCCTGGGCCCATAACCTGTCAGAGTTACGCAATAAATCAGAAGCTTCAAAAGATAACTGCATTTTGCTGATTCAAATAACTTCTTTATAAGTAGAATAAAACATTAACAATACCACACTTTGTTTCAGATCACATGTTGAGATGTTTTCACAGCAATCTTTAATGGTGGACAGAGTAAACCACGCCCTTCTTCTTGCTAAGTTTCTGGACATGCTCAATTAACACTTCAGCCCGATTGGCTGACTCAATCACATGGCTCTCCCAGTCATGAATATTCCAACAACTATAAACTCCATTGCCAGATCCAACCCCAACCATAACAAACTTCGATTACAGCCTCACCTATCCATACTACAATGAGCCTGCTCCTGTGAACGCCGCGCAGAACTCAAAAGACGCCAAGACCAAGGTGCCTTTGGCCGACTGCCACCTGCTTGCCTTCCCCTCCACCTCTGCCGCCACTCTCAGACTCAGCCCCATAGCAGCAGCAGCAGAAGGTAAGGCTGATGCTGGTGGGGGGGGGAGGAAGACCTGCTGCACTTGTCCAAGGAGCCACTTCGAAGGGACATGGCAAGGCTGGCTCGCCTTTTGGGCCTGGCGCGCTCGGCTTCCACGGGCCCTTTGGCCGACTGCCACCCGCTTGCCTTCCCCTCCACCTTGGGTCCCAAAGGGCAGGCTGTGCTCTGCCGCTGCTGCTGGTGCCTGCACCACGGCCACGCAGGAAAATTCCCCGGCGGGGTGCAGTTCTGGGATGGTGGAGAACCCAGCCAAGCTCTGCCTCTGCCCCTGCCCCTGCTGCCCCTGCTGGTGCTGGCACCGCAGCCCACAGGAAAATTCCCCAGTGCGGCGCAGTTTCGGGATGGCAGAGAACCCAGGCAAGCTCTGCCCCCACATCTACTGCCACCGCTGCTGCCAGGCACGTCCGCGCAGGAGAACTCCCCTGAAAGGGCTCTGTCTATGTGCCCAGACCCCAGGTGTGTGTGTGTGTGTGTGTGTGTGTGTGTGTGTGTGTGTGTGTGTGTGTGTGAGAGAGAGAGAGAGAGAGAGAGAGAGAGAGAGAGAGAGAGAGAGAGAGAGAGAGAGAGAAAGAAAGAAAGAAAGAAAGAAAGAAAGAAAGAAAGAAAGAAAGAAAGAAAGAAAGAAAGAAAGAAAGAAAGAAAGAAAGAAAGAAAGAAAGAAAGAAAGCAAACTTATTACCACAATTGAGGCCAAAATTTTGGTTGCTAAGCAAGAGCGTTGTTAAGTGAGTTTCACCACATTTTACAAGTTGGCCATGCCCACCCAGTCACCTGATCACCAAGCATGCCCACCCGGTCACCAAGCACGCCCAATGAGTCACCTGACCATCAAGCCATGCCCACCTGAAGCCACGCCCACCTGACCTCCAAGCCCACAGAACCGGTAGGGAAATTTTTTAGATTTCACCACTGGTAGGTAGGTTTGTGTGCATGTGTGTGTGTGTGTGCGCGCGTGCAAATATGTAAGTTCTTGCTGGAAGGTCAAAAGAGACAAAATGTTCTGCTTTACCTATCCAAGATTTAATGTCAGCAGCAGATCCTTAAAAGCTTTGAAATTATATCATCAAATGTTCCTTGTTCAAAAGCTAAGAAACTGAGGGGAAAAAATTCCACCCTCATACGCCAATCAGGATGGCTTTTAATGTACTGTTTGGATAGCGAGAACTGTGACAAGATAAGCCGTGTGATGCATAATTGGCTCAGTTATGTAATGTATACATTTTTATTAAAAACAAGAAGAAAATTATTTTGTCATTCACTGTGAGAGAAAAAGGGCCCTAGAGGGAGCAGTCACTCCTCTACTATCATTTGGTATCCTCTTTACACAGCATTATATTTTCACAAAGTGTTCCTTCTGCAAAGCAAATGTAACACATCTAGTGATATTGTTTTAGCATGACCAACATGTAGCTACATATACATTGGTACAATCTCAGGCTTTGGAGAAAGGTGACACAAACCCTATTATGAGCATCCACCTTATTTGTAGGATGTCTGGGTGTTTGTATGTGTGCATGCATGTGCCTCCATGTGTGTGTGTCCAAGCATAAGCACAACGCTGAGAAAGCTGGAAAGTATGCATAATTGCCCTTCCTTGGGATGGTACTGCTTCCCTCCTCAGAAGATTCATTCATAAAGTATGAGTTTCATCTGGGAAAACCAGAAAGCATGAGAAAGAAAAGGAATGTTATCCCACCTTCTCTCTATTTACAATAAGGGGAAATGCAATCAGGCTTTCAACGTTGTATTATTATAGCTTCTGTCAATAAAGTAGAGATGTAATATTCTTTGTGGTCTGTGTTTTCCTCTGCCTTGAAGGACCAACTATGCATTTGGTTTAAGGAGTGGCAGAAAGATGCTACGCCACACACTCAGAACTGTCTGATTGTCTACGAACCTGCTGCACTGGTTCACCGGCCTACTAGATACGAGTACTCCTCGATTTACAACAGTTATTTATTGACCGTTTGAAGTTACAATAGCATGGGGAAAAGTGACTGGTGGCTATTTTTCACACTTATGACCATAGCAGCATCCCCATGGTCGCATGATAAAAATTCAGATACTTGGCAACCGATTCATATTTATGAAGGTTGCAGTGCCCCGGGGTCATGTGATCACCTTTTGCAACCTTCTGACAAGCAAAGTCAATGGGGATGCCAGATTCACTTAACAACCGTGTTACTAGCTTAATAACTGTAGTGATTCATTTAACAACTGTGGCAAGAAAAGTCGTAAAATGGGGGCAAAACTCACTTAACAAATGTCTCACTTAGCAACAGAAATTTTGGGCTCAATTGTGGTCGTAAGTCAAGGACTACCGGTACCAAGAAAGGCTGGCATAAGTTAAAGAAGATTGTGACTCTCTAAGACTGAGAACTCTTTGTTGCAAATTCCACCAGGTTCTCTCCCTCCTACCACACACAGACAGAGACACAAACACAAACATACAAAGCCCATTGCTCCAGATGGATGAAGTGCTTAGGGGAACTCAAAACTTTGTTCCTTCTTCTGTAATGCTAACAAAGGATTTCCCCAATGGCATGTTTTAGAAACAGTTTGAAGAAGTACAAAAATGTTTACTCTGCCTGGATCACACCCTATTTTATGCTTACTTTTGAGGAAAAGAATATAGATCTATTGCTTTCTGCCTTTCTTATGGAGTAACTCAAAAGATAGGGTAGTAACATAGTTCCTACCAGGGGTGGGTCCTAACTTACCTCGCGGCCGGTTCGCTTCCTCCCGTGCCTTGTGGGCGTGCGCCCGCATGCGCAGTGGCAACAAATCACAAAAAATCCCCCCCCAAAAAAGCCAAAAACAAGATGGCGACAGCATGCACAGTGCCGGAAACTCAGCTTCTGCGTATGTGCAGAAGAAAAAAAACCTGGAAAAAAATTCCCCCAAAAAAATTCTAAAAAAAAATTCCAACTTTCTCTCTCTCTCTCTCTCTCTCTCTCTCTCTCTCTCTCTCTCTCTCACACACACACACACACACACACACACACACACACTATTTTGGCCATTTTAGAATATACGAAAAATAATCGCAAGCCGTAAAAACATGGCTCTTCCGGCAGGCGGGGTGAAGATCGGATTCCCCCATGAATGATGTTCTTTTTAAAATTATGAAATGTTTTTAAATTTATGTATTATGTATTTTGTTCTTATTCTTGTTGTACGCCGCCCTGAGTCCTACGGGATTGGGCGGCCTATAAGAACTTTTAATTAAATTAAATTAAATTAAATTAAATTAAATCTCCCCTAGAAACTATAAAATATCTTGTATCAATAGTATCATGTAATACTGGCATGTCTCTTTCTGCATGCTTGACAATAGCCAACATACCATATCTACTTTTATATTTTCTCCTCATTCTAGCTAGCAATCAAAGTGCAATTAAAAAGCACTGAATTGAATATAGACTTAAAATCAGTAGACTCCGTTAGATTTAATAATACCGAGCAGAATACCAAAATGGCAGCCTTGACTTGTAGCAGTATTCTTCACCTCTCCACTCCAGCCGCCCCTTTCTATAGTTTCAAATTAACCAGGAGGTGGAGATTCAGATTGTTTGCTTGATGGAGACTGTTTTGTTTAAAAGGTAACTGATATTCTTCTACCTTATTTAAGCTCCATTTAATTCAGGCTCCCATCTGCTTCATTTTGATTGTGTTTTGAAAATGCACATAAAAATCACTCTTTCTGCCAATGGAACTTGGGCTGGGGAATGGGGAGGAAATAATCCTCAAATATGCAGCTGGCACAGTTCCACCAACAAAAGAAATCCATTGATCTGTCCTGATTCCCAATCCTTGGTCTTTCAGAATGGCTCATATATTTATAAACAAGCCATTGAACAAATGCATGCATCGTCTTTATTGTTCTTTATAAGCCAGCTGTTGGCTCTTTTTAGCTTCCAGTATGAAAAATGAATGAACTTACTCCCATTTTTGCCTTATCTCTTATCTCATAATTGTTTTGTTTGGAGCAGCAGGAGAGACCAATATAAATATCTCTGCTGTTTTGTCCTTTCTAAAGCTAATTCATCCTTTTCTCTGAGGCATATTCTCCTGACTTTGCTTGGGACTTTTATAACTGTTTACTGTTGGAATCCATCTTAAAGGTATTTATTGCTGGGTCTGAGGTAACATGGATGGAGG
This sequence comes from Diadophis punctatus similis, assembly GCA_023053685.1. Classification (NCBI taxonomy): domain Eukaryota; kingdom Metazoa; phylum Chordata; class Lepidosauria; order Squamata; family Dipsadidae; genus Diadophis; species Diadophis punctatus. The sequence goes on from JALIGW010000001.1 coordinate 145,543,437, forward strand.
TATCAAGGCACCATCCTCACTAAGCCTTGGGAAAACATCAAGAGTTTTGAGTGATATATAAAATATTAGAAGCATATATAATAACCAGTTCAATGAAGAAAAATATATTACTTTTGCAGACTGGAATGTAGGATTTGAGGCATAATATTGGTAACATATTTGAAAACTATGTTCATTATACTTAAAGTTTAAATCCTGAATAGCATAAATAAATTGCAAGAATTCATACAAGCTATTCTTACAAACACTGTCTCTATAATCTAGTAAACCTGAAAGCCTTTTCCATAAATCCCATCAAATTCAGTGAAACCCACTCCTGAATATTTATTTTGCTTATTTAAAACTTTTTTTTAAATCATTCATGCTAATATTTTCAGAATCCTGCAATGGCTTAACCCACACACCTTCCCTTCTTTCAAGAAAAAATGTTTTGATTTCTGCCTTTTTTAGCTCCTCTGATTGAAAAAAGAGTTGTTTGCAATGGAACAATTAAAAAACATGAAGGTTAAACATTCATTTTCTGATTGTTCTTGATCATTGTTATAAATATGCAGTACATGTTTCTTAACCTTGGCAATTTCGAGATATATAGACTTCTAATTCTCAGAATTCCTCAATCAACATGGCTGTAAGTCTTGATAGTCGTAAAGCAAGTCATCATGTGACCAACCCAATTGTATGGTCTTTTTTGCATTGGTTGTTAAGTGAATTACCATGGCCATTAAGTGAATCTGCACTTATTGTGTAAACCATCCCGTTTACTATCGGGCACTTTTGCCGAAAACCAGAAGTAAACACTGGGTTTTGAAAAAAATATTGTAAATTGTGGTCAGGTAACCATGGGACACTGCAAACAGCCATAAGTGTGGGCTGATTGCCGAGTGCCCAAAATGTGGTCACATGACCATACAGAGGAGCCTAGGCATCAGAACTTTGGAACTGAGTCATAAGTATCTTTTGAGGAGTCCGTCATAACTTTGAGGGAGGGGGTTCCATTGTAGCTTTGACTACTTGTGTAACAAAAAGACTGGGTTCAAACTTGGGAAGTGTTAAGATATTTAAATTTAGTAGCTGGAGCCGTGGAGTTGTGCAGTGAGTGACAACACACAGTTAAAGTTGATTGGTTGAATAGTGCTGGCTCCTGCGTGAAGCAATCTGCTCTGTGATTGGTCACTATGGGTGCGGAGAGGGAGTTTCCCTTTTCCGCTGCCTTTTTCTTCTGTGTGCCCTGTGTGCTCTGTGATTTACCTCATGATGCATCTGTTTGCCTGACTATCTTGTTTGGTGTATATACAGATGTGAAATATATTCATTTTTATAAAACTACAAGTTTGTGTCAGCGTCTCTGACTTCATTTGGACACCTGATGCATAATTCCCTGACAGAAAGTTAATTGCATTTTGGTATGCTTGTTGTCTCACTATCTAGATGTGGAACGGTGAACTTACAGAAATTCATAATGGGCCACTATTGTTCTTTGGTTTTCCCACATTGATAGCCGCAGCAATAGCACTTAGATTTATATATCGCTTCACAGTGCATTACAGCCCTCTCTAACTAGTCAGCCTATTGCCCCCAACAATCTGGGTCCTCATTTTATCGACCCCAGAAGGATGGAAGGCTGAGTCAACCTTGAGCCAGTGAGGATCGAACTGCTGGAAGTGAGCTGAATTAGCCTGCAATAAATACTGCATTCTAACTACTGTATCACCACGGCGCCTTGATTTTTGCAAGACAGATTTTGCATAAACCAACCAACAACAACGAAATCCCAACAAACAATCATAAAGAAAACAAAAAGTGCAGCAACGCTTCTAGAAAAAAAAACCCATGTGTTTTAGGAGAAAACCCATGTGCTTGAAATAAATATATTAAGAACTGTGCGATTTACAAGAAGGACCCTTAAAATGCATAAAATTTTAAACGTGAAATGTTCCATGCTGTTTCTTAAAACATGTTTGAAGATTCAGCTGATAACAAGGCATAATATATTTATGTACTGATGTGTAAAAAGTTGACAAAGGCAGTAATGCACCCAACCTGTCCATCCCTACTCTGAAAAACTTGAAGGTTAAGGGCCAGGTGCAACAAATTTGGCTGACGAATCCTGTGCCTGCCTTCCTTCACTAGGTGTAGAAGACACAGTTTTTAGGAGCCTTGGAAGCGGGTGGAAAGAGGAATTGCTTCACATGCTAGACGTAGATTGTTTTATCTTCTGCTGACTCTCTTCAAATAAAGTTTTGAAACTGAACCAACACCTGTCAAATGTGTTTATAAAAGGAGAAAGTGAAATGAATGCATATACCATGAATAGCAATCTCTTATTTAACAACCTAGAATGCATATACTGTAGGTAGGAAGGAAGGGAGGGAGGGAGGGAAGGGAAGGAAGGAAGGAAGGAAGGAAGGAAGGAAGGAAGGAAGGAAGGAAGGAAGGAAGGAAGGAAGGAAGGAAGGAAGGAAGGAAGGAAGGAAGGAAGGAAGGAAGGCTTTCGTCTATCTCTGGATACCAGGGGGAAGAAGACATACCATCTGAGTAATAATTATTGGTTGAAACCAAGTACATTGTAGAGCTTGAATCAAGGAAAAATACTATTTTAAGGAACCTAAATCTGTGTTTATGTCTCTGGGCAATGACAATTAGTGAAGCAGGCTTCAAACAGTAAATAAATAAATTCCCAATGCTTTGTTTTCTTTCGGTTCCCTATTTTATTTTATTTTATCTTCTGAAAACAGAGAATGAGAGCCATTTCAGCAAGTACCATGCTAAGCATCCACCCTGAATTCCAGTATCTAATGCTTAGTTCACACTTCCTCCCCTCTAAAGGGCAAAAGAAAAGCAGCATATAGTACTCAGTTTACAACTTTGTAGGTATTGCATTCAAGATCTAATTATGGAGACTTTGTTTATTATATTTATATAATATTCACTTGCATTATAATATAAATAGATGTGACTTACAGAATTCAGTCCCAACAAAGGGACATGCAAAAAATAAGCTCCTACTGACGGGTATATGAAATTTCAGCAAAGCCAGCAGGCAAAAAGAAATGGCTTGCTTTTAGGTGGTACATTACAAAAATATGGATTACCAACTAGCAAAAGTTGTACATATCTGGGACAAGGGTTAAAATGGAAGGACAAACCAAGATCATATCAATCTACTTTAGTAGAATACTATATACTGTATCGCAACTGCCAGAAGTTCTCCAGTATCTCAGGTAAGACTGTTTTTTTTCCTTCCTTCCTTCCTTCCTTCCTTCCTTCCTTCCTTCCTTCCTTCCTTCCTTCCTTCCATCCATCCATCCATCCATCCATCCATCCATCCATCCATCCATCCATCCAATTTATATGGCTACCCATCTATCAAAGAAAATCCAGACAGGGAACAAACAAACAAAAACATTATTCATTAAAATGGTTTACCTAAAAGGAGATGAAACAGTGACCTTGCTGTTTGCAGCAAGCACATCCTTTGTCTCTGATATTCAGGAGCAGGAAGTCATTTGCAAATGACTGAAGGGAAAATAGCCTTGCAAGAGACAGAATTGGCCTCATTACTGTATTGAATTTGCTGCAAGGGCATCAGCTTAGGGCAGTGATGGCGAACCTATGGCATGCGTGCCACAGGTGGCACGCGGAGCCATATCAGAGGGCACGCGAGGCGTTGCCCTGTCAGCTCCACGGGCAAACCGGAAGTTCGGAAAAACGCACTTCCAGTTTGCCGTTGTGCTGTTTTTCGCACTCCGGAGGGTTCAGGGAAGCTTCCTGAAGCCCCGGAATGCAAAAAACAACGAAACGGGCAAACCGGAAGTTCGGAAAACGCACTTCCAGTTTGCCATTGGGCTGTTTTTAGCACTCCGGAGGGTTCAGGAAAGCTTCCTGAAGCCCCGGAGTGCAAAAAACACCCCAACGGACAAACCGGAAGTGCGTTTTCTGAACTTCCGGTTTGCCCGTTTTCTCGTTTTTTACCGTCCCAGGCTTCGGTAAGGCCTTTGTGCGGGGGGGGGTGCACATGCGCAGGGGGCAGCATGGGGGGGTTGTGTGCATGCGTGGGGGGAGGGAATGGGTGTGGGCACATGTCCGTGCGCTAGCGCGCGCATCCCCCCCCTTTTGGCACGCGAACCAAAAAAGGTTCGCCATCACTGGTTTAGGGCAACTATATCTGTCTGCCCAGAAGTAAGTCAGACTAAGTTCAGTAGAGCTGGCTCCCTGACACGCATGCAGGTTTATAGTTTAACCTAATTCTCTATGAATAAGAAGTCACAAAACATTTCTGGTCAAGGTTAACAAATGTAATATTTTTGAGAAATCGAGAGTTTCAAAATGGTGTGTTTCTTCCTCCCAGTAGCTATAAGAACGTTAATACATGTCACTTAAATGATGCTTGGAATCTCTAAAGTGTTACAAAAGAATCAGCTATTTTAACCCCAGCAGTCTCCTAAAAGGTCAGTAAGTAAGTACAACCTGCCGTTCTGAAGTGTGCTTTCTGACTTTTCTTCTTTTCCCTTCCTAAGTGTGCAGTTAAAGTTACAAACAAGGTGAATAATACATCTGTGCGGTAACCATGGTAATCAGTTGTATTAACAATTTTAAATGACAGTGTATCTGCCAGGACTTCACAAAAGAAGACAAACCCTTGAATAAGTCTTGATGATTTTTCCTTTTCTGCCTAATTGCAGACCTAGTTCTTCGAGGCAAGTCCCATTGAAGTAATAGAAGTTGATGTCACATAAGTATTTTCTGGGATACACTGTTAGACATAGAGGTGGAGCTCTTGCCTCACAATCAGGAGATTGTGAGTTCGATCCTAGGTAGAGGCAGATGTAAGGGTCTTCCTGCTTGGGCAGGGGGTTGGACTAGATGACCTGCAAGGTCCCTTCCAACTCTGTTAATCTGATGTGACCCTCTTCAGTGGTGGCTTCAGTGGCTTCAATTTGGAATTAAGTGGCCTGGCTATGAAAAAAAATCTAAAAATTAAAGGCTACCTAACTTCCTTTTTCTACTTTTATCTTAAAGCACTCTTTGTTTTGCCTTAAGAATGGATATGGCATTGGAGATCTCTGTCTCTGTCTCTCCCTCCCTCCCTCCCTCCCTCCCTCCCTCCCTCCCCCCCCTTCTCTCTCTGTAGTCAAAAGATTTGGCAGAACAATATGTTCTAACTCCTTCTTCCCCAACTTGGCTTCCATGTGCATTGCAACTAGAACTCACAATCAACACAAGCCAAAAATGTTGGGGCTGCAGTCATAAGATACCTGGAGGGCAGCTAGCTGATGAATAGCACTCAACTTATGAAAATACTGGAGAATAAAGCTGTCATGAAAGGTCAATATAAGGGCAGAATCACTTTGTTTTTGTGGTACAATAGGATGGTCTTTGGGGTAAGAAATCAGCCCTGCTCCAAGTCAATGTTTTGGTGAGTGAAGTCCATATTAAATCTGAATTATATAGAAAATGTCAATAGAATTTCACAGGGTACAGGATTTCCATGTTCCAATGTGCAAGCTACAACTCTCCTACATAACTTTATGGACCAGAGAGTTCAAGACTATGCAGGATCCCAATTAGAATTCTGTAATGACATAATCTCAAGCTTGCATGATATGTGGAAATACTTACTTCATTCTCCACTTAGACCTAATGGCCTCTTTTAACTTTTGGTGAAGTGTCAAGTCTAATAATTTCTTGAATGTAGCATGGCAAATATACAGGCCTAAAGTCAATCCGTTATAAAGAAAAACTCTTTAGGCTAATAAAACTCGTGGATATTGGATACTGAAGATCTTCTTGATGGTCAGAATGGCCTTGAGTACAATTTTATTGCAGAAGGCTTCCTTTGATAAGGGATAATTTTACCAACATCTCCTTTCCCTTACATTCTCCAGAGGCCTGTTCCAGATGTTTGCAGATCCTGTAGAAGAGAGTTGAAAGGAAAAAAAAAGTAGGTTAACATTTATTTGTTTGTTTGTTTGTATCCTGCCTCAATGATGGGTTCCTACCAGTGCGGTCCAGTGCGCCGTTCCGGTAGGGACCCGCCAACTGCGCAATTTGCGCGCGACGGCTCCGGTGCCGTCTTTGCCGGTCCGTCGCGCGATGCCATCTTTTTTTCCAAATTTTTGGCCTTTTTTTGCTTCCTGTGCATGCGCAGAAGCAAAATCGCACGAGGGGACATGCGCGCATAGCAAGCGTGTACACATGCGAAAAGTGATGATGCATGCGCAGCGCACCGGTAGCCAGGTAAGAGGAACCCGCCCCTGTCCTGCCTCTATTATTTTTGCAAATAACTCAAGGCTGTGAATATATAGTACGTAATATTCCTTCCTTCTCCTATTTTCCCCCCAACAACAACCCTGTGAGGTATATTGGGCTGAGATTGTCCCATAGTCACCCAACTGGGCAGAGACTGGCCCATAGTCACCAAACGGCCTTTCTTGGTTAAGATGGGACTTGAACTCGCCATCTGGTGACCTTAACCACTAGACCAACTGGTTAAACATTACCTTCCCCTTTACAAATAGGCTCCACTTCCCTAACTGAAGAAAGATGATTTATACCAGTGATGGCGAACCTTTTTTGGTTCATGTGCCAAAAGGGGGGGGAATGCGGGGGATCACGTGTGCGTGCCCACACTCATAATTCCATGCACCCCTGCACATGCACGCATGAACCCCCTGCTCCCAGCATGCAATGGCACGCCCATTTTTCGCTCTCCCCAGGCTCCAGAGCCTTTCTAGGAGCCTGGAGAGGACAAAAAAATGCATGCATGGCTGGCTCAGGAATTCTGGGAGTTGAAGTCCACAGGTCCTCAAAGAGCCATAGTTTGGCCACCCCTGGGTTAAGGCATCAACCACAAACAGGGAGACAGTGAGTTCTAGCCTTGCCTTAGGGATGAAAGGCAGGTGGTTGACTTTGGGCCAGTCACTCTCTCTCAGCCCAACTCACATGACAGGGCTGCTGTTGAGAGCAAAAAAATAGGAGGAGGAAGTAGTATTAGGTACTATATGTTGACTGTCTTGAGATATTTATAAAAATAATAAAGGTGGGGTTGTTGTTGTTGTTGTTGTTTAAAAAAAGGCTAAACTAAGCAACAGAGAACCTCTGGGTAAGCCATAGGAAGTGGCAAGAAATTACCTCACCAGACTGCTTCTTATTAAAAGAGCCCTGCCTTCTTCCCATTAGCAGCCATTTTATAAGAGTATACCTTCCCATTAGCAGCCATATCTACAGAGTATCTACAGCATCCCTCAAAACGATAAAAGCTACAAAAAGGTTTCTTCTTTCTGGCTACTGTGAAGGGATCAAAAGGGAAAAATCAGAGTTGTAATTCTGTTGTAAGAGGTTAAGTTGTCATTCAAAACCATTATCGCTCAGTTCTTGTTGTGTATTGTATTACTAAACGAGTATGCTACTTTGATTTTTTTAATTAAAGGTTGACAACAACAAAAATATCCAAACAGAATCTATCACAATACAACAGCAAATATGTGCCAGATTAGCTGTTCACTCCATTAAGTTGATTTTTCCTTCGCTAAAAGTTTAGCCTTTTTCTGCCTATGGAATGAACAGAACAATTTGGGGCAGTTGTCTCGGGACCCATACAAGGAGGGGACTCCGGGTGTAATGTACCGGAAGGCCACTAGGGGCCGCTCTATGAGCAGGGACAAAGAGAGAATGTGATTGGTCGAACTGTTTGACAGTCGACTATAAAAGGGAGCTGTCAAATGGGGTTTTCCTCAGTTCTTGTTATATAGTGGTTATTGAGTTATAGTCGTCTGCAGTTATTAAACGTTGCTCAGAACGGCATCCGTTGAGTCGCCTCCGTCATTGCACCCATCCTAGCTAACTATACAGCACCAACCTTGGCTCAGTGTGACATTGTATGACATTGTCAAGCCCCTCCTTCCTGAATCCCCTTCTTCCTGAAACTAAAATGGCTTTCTTTCTTTGAGGTGGGGGGGTTGCTCACTTTTTTCCCCTACCAGTTTGGCACTCAAGCCCCCAGACAGCCAATTACACGGAATGAAAAGGATTAGCTTTTCTGGCAAGATCTCATTGCACAAGAAGTAGGGGAAGGAAGAAAATACTTTTTTAAATGCAGTCTCATTTTTTTTTTTAGGGTGGACATTTAAGATAGATCAGCAATACCGAATGGCTTCTCACTGTCTAAAATCCTGGAGTTCATTGAAAGTGTTTTATAGCATCTGTTTTGTGTCAGGCAATAGTAAAATATGTCTCCCTCTGGTGGCCAACTTTATAAACAGAAGAGGTGACCTTTTGACCTACTGATAAATTCCAATTTACAGGGAAAAAGTCAAATTCCAAATAACACATCTACCCTTCCAGCCTAATACATCACTTTTAATTATGTGATTCTCATTTGGTTCAGTGAAAGGCAATTTTTCCCCTTCCTTTTAAAACAGAAAAGTGCTTCTAGTATTGAGCTGTTGCATTGTATTTTTTTTTACTTTGCTGCTCTTGTCCACATTAACTTTGTTTTTATCTTTTGCTGTTGTTCTATTTCTCTAATTGATTGGCCTTGAATAGTCAGAATTCTCTGGATTGCTACTTTGGCTTTAGCTAGAAGTTCGTTATGATTTCTTATTAATCGTGAATTACTATGAAATAGCTTCTATTTTTTCCAACTCCAAAAGTTACTGCTTGCAAATAATGTAACTAGTATGTTGTAGACATTACAAACAAGAAGTCTCTTAATAAATTCCCACTGACATTCAAAATATAAAATCAGTTGCCCTGTTACTATAGAAAAACATCTGGCTAATATGAATATTCTCCAATTTCCTTCCTTCCTTCCTTCCTTCCTTCCTTCCTTCCTTCCTTCCTTCCTTCCTTCCTTCCTTCCTTCCTTCCTTCCTTCCTTCCTTCCTTCCTTCCTTGTGACTGTGACTTTTTGCACATTTCATGATTTAGCCCTTTTACATATAGAAGAGTCTCAGCAATCAAAAGAGAGGTGGGGGAAAGAAATGAAGAAAAAAGAGAAGTTAATTAATACAGCATTCAATAAACAGCTATGAAAAAAATGCTAAATGGAAGATCTAAGAGACTGCAAGTAATAATGCCTTGATTCAGCAAACTTCTGAATTCGGAAGTGCAAATCAGAGGTGGATTCCTCCCGGTTCAGACAGGTTTGCCTGAACCGGTCGTGACCCGTTGGTGACATCACGATGACGTCATTGAACTGGTTCGGTCGGTGCTGGTCCATGGCGCCACCATCTTTTTTAATTTTTTTTTATTTTTAATTTTTTGGAACTTTTATTTATTTATTTTTTCTTTTGAGCATGCGCAGAAGCCGAGTTTCCGGCACAACGCATGCGTCGCCATCTTGTTTTTGGCTTTTTTTCCCGGATTTTTCAGCACTGTGCATATGCATGCCCACGCAGCACAGGAGGAAGCGAACTGGTAGCAAGGTAAGTTAGAACCCACCCCTGGTGCAAATAGATGTAGTTATTTGTCAGCCAGAGGAGGGGGGAGGGGGGAGGAGGAGGATAATGGAGACTACAGGAATGGAAATTGACTTAAGATTATTGTGACAAAGTGTAAGAAAGAAGGGAAGAGATGTAGATCAGAGTTTTTGCATTTTACTCTTATGGCCTGGGGAATTCTCAATATGTGCTGGACTTCCACTCATGCAATTTCAAGCTGACACAGAAGCTACTAGGACAGAGAAGACTGCCTAATAGGATAAACTTTCCACACAGCATTACTAAGCCACAGCATGGATAAGCATAATGTTAGTTTTCATTTTAGACCTCGGCACAAACTCCTGCCTGCCTGTGTTTAGCAACTTTGCCTTTTATTAAATTTAATCATTTCCTCCTGTGGCTTTAAATTGAGGGCATTTCCTGTTTAAATTCAATTACTTTCCCATTTAGATTGAATGCTGATAATACTAATAATAATATTTTAACTTTGCATAACTGTAACCTGATAAGCGTGAATAGGAATCGTATGGCAGTGAAACAGAGTGGCTTCTAAAAATGATATATGAATTTATTAATAAAAAGAAAAGATTTTATTGCAGCTTTTATGAAAATTTAAGCTGTTCCTATTAAAAATGAAGGGAAGGGAAGCAAGAGAACATTCTTTTCCTTTGGAAATTAATTATATTTACTTAATTGCATGATATGTAAAATCTGTATATTGTTGCTCTGGTTTTATTCTATGGATCCCTATTAACAAGAATCTCTTTCTTTCTAGCCAAGTGGCTATATGAGTTCCTAAAGTTCCAAAAGAACTTATTATTATTATTATTATTATTATTATTATTATTATTATTATTATTATTATTATTATTATTATTATTATTGTTGTTGTTGTTGTTGTTGTTGTTGTTGTTGTTGTTGTTGTTGTTGTTGTTGTTGTTGTTGTGTTTATTTATTTATTTATTTGTTTGTTTGTTTATTTATTATATTTGGAAGCCACCCATCTCCCTCTTACAGCAACTCTGGGTGGTCAACAAATAGACATGAAGATGTTTATAAATATTATAATAAAAAACAAGAATACATTAATAACATCTTAAAAGACAGGGAAGTTCTCACCAGCCCCATAGCTGTATGATCATCTATAAGCCCCAAGTGAGTCATCAGAGCCAGGTCTTCAAGCAGTTACAAAAGGCCAAGAGAGTGGGGGGGGGGGTCTCCCTCACTTCTCCGGGGAGAATTTGCAAAAGGTGGGGAAACAGCAGAAAAGGTTCTTTTCCTAGACTCTACCAATCAAACGTCTTTAACTGACAGGGTCCACATACCTTCCCTGCCTGGCCTAGTGGGAGAGCTGATGTAATGGGGCAAAGATGACTCCACGTGCATGGTTGCGTTTATGGTTAGTATTAAAATTAAAATTATGAACAGATCAACAATAATGGCTTTCTTACAAGAATGGTGCCTTGCAATGAAATGTGAAAGGAAAACTTCCTTCATTATCAAAGGAGAGAAGACTTCAAATGAGGATGATGTCACATGACCACCTTGGGTAATAATACATGCTTCAGGCTTGACAATCAATTAAGGGCTTAACTTAAACATTTGAGTTTTCGTTAATTTGAGGTGGTGGAATGAGCTATACATTTGCACAGACCATGGTTTCCCACAAATGAAGAAAACCTTATTCGTGGTTAGTCACCCCCCCCTTGCCCAGATAGAATAAAAATATTCTTCAGATAGAATAAAAATACATAGAATAAAAAAAATTTAAAATAATAATGGGCTTTGAGGGTTTGGGGGATGTTAATATAGTATTCTTGCTCAAAAAACAGCAGAATGTAGATAGCACAGCTTCTAGCATATCAATAAATACTGTAGGTTTATAGATACATTGAACACAGGGGTGGGTTCCATTTACCTTCGCCACCGGTTCGCATCACGACGTTTCGCTCCGCTCATGCACACACACACACACGTTCCCCTCTGCAATTTCTCTTCTGCGCATGCTCAGTAGCAGGATTCAGCTGTGCTTCGGGCAAAGAAATAAAGGTGAGTATTAAGAATAAAGGCGGGAGGGCTCTTTTTCAAGCCGCAGAAGAGGAGAAGCCATCCAAACATGGAAAAATTCACCAAAAATTCCCCAAAAAAGATGGTGGCGCCCACAGACCGGCACCGACCGAACCGGATCCATCGTTGTGTCACCAGCGGGTCGCTAATGGTTCAGGCGACTTGGTCTGAATCGGGAGGAACCCACCCCTGATTGAACATTACATGCAGCAAAACATGCTTTTGCTCTCCTATGGGAATGGAAGACTGTCGTGGGAAGGACTTCATTCTAATAAGCTCCATTGTATAGAATCCTGGGGGAGAGGGATTCTGATTCAAAATATTATTAAATAATGTAAGTTGGAAGCTATAATTTTCAATTGTAGACAAGAACTATGATTAGGGGCCTAGAAGCTGAAACATATGATGAATGATTGCAGGAACTGGGTATACCTAGTCTTTTAAATGTATATATATATTTAATGTTTATATTGTGTTTTTACTTGGCTGTTCACTGCCCTGAGTCCCCTGGAGAAGGGCGGTATATAAATTTAATTAAACTAAACTAAACTAAACTAGTGAAAAAAGGACCAGGGGTGACATGATTAAGGTGACCAGACGTCCCGATTTTGGCGGGACAGACCCGCTTTTTAATGATTTGTCCCGTGTCCCGCCCGTCCTCTAAAAAGTCCCAATTTTTTGAAAGAATGCACGACTAGGGCAATCTTTCCAAAAATCGGCCTGAAAGGGCGGCGTGCGAGATTGGGGGGAGTTAAACTTTCGGCAGGCACGGCTTTGCAAGGGCTCTTCGTGGTTTACAAGCCGCCGGGTATGCACTGGAGGGCGGTGAAGGACACGGTGGAGAGGCGCCTGATGCAGCCCTGCCCTCTCGAAACGGCCGGCGTTGCGGTGGGCGGGGCGGCCCGAGCGAAGGAGTCGCATCCAAGATGGCCCTTGGGCCGGCGCTGGCTCAGCCAGTCGGGGCCGCTGCCGCAGCCTTCCCGCCGCCGGGGCAGCCGGGACTGGGGGCCCAGCCGCAGGGGCAGCAGCAGCAGCAGCAGCAGGTCTCTCAGCTCGGGCCGGCCGTGGGCGGCGTTGGCGGCGGGTGGGCGTCCCGCGTTGACTCCTCTGGCGGTGGCTGGAAGCTGGCAGAAGAGCCGGTGTGAAATTCACACCGGCTCTTCCGCCAGCTTCCAGCCACCGCCGGAGGAGTCAATGCGGGACGCCCGCCCACCGCCAACGCCGCCCACGGCCGGCCCGAGCTGAGAGGCCTGCTGCTGCTGCTGCTGCTGCTGCTGCCCCTGCGGCTGGGCCCAACCTGGCCGTCCTCGAGTGCCTGCAGGACGTGCGCGAGGTCAGCGGGCGGCGCGGGACCCCCGGGTGGGCGGGGGGGAGGGAGGAGGAGAGCCAAGAGACACTGGGGGCTGCTCCCCTTCCCAAGCCACTGCCGGCTCCCGAAGGGGAGGCGGGAGGCGAGGAAAGGCCTCCCGCCTCCCCCCCCCACCTGGACGCCGACATTAGCCGTCTTTTGCCCTGCGTTCTGCGCATGCACAGAGGGCAAAACTCAAATGGCGGCGTCCAGGCGGCCCCGCCCCCCGTCGGTGTCCCGCTTAAAAAAAAAATCTGGTCACTTTAGACATGATAGCAGTCTTCCATTACTTGAAGGGCAAATTTCCTTTGGAAATTGTGGTTGCCCCAACACTGGAAGCTTTTAAGAAGAGACTGGACAGTGATCCATCAGAAATAGTATAGGTCTCCTGCAAGAGCAGGGGTTTGGTGTAGATGACCTCCAAGGTATCTTCCAACTGTTACAACCTGTTACAATTGTTTAATCTATGGGGAAATGACAACTCCGTTAAGAAAACTGGGTGAATCTGTTTACTTAAATGTTTAGAGAACTGCAGAATGCTTACAGAAAAAAAAGCATGCAGTGTGTTTGGGATATTTAAAACCTTTTAGCCCAATTTTCTATTTTAAAAGTTCTCGGAATGTTTAACAAAACAATATTCATAACACAACTTCCCTTTAAAAACCATAATTTGAAAATTCAGTCTGTACATCAATCCTTCAAGGGAGTGAAAATTAGTGGAAAGATCAACTAAGTCAGGGGTGTCAAACTCAAGGCCCAGGGGGCCAGATCCAGCCCGCAAGGTGCTTAGATCTGGCCTGTGGGGCCGCCCTGGAAACAGTGAAGGGCTAGCCCGCAGTGCTTCTGCCAGTGAAAACAGAGCTCTCGAGGGCTACATGCTTCATTTTTGCTGGCAGAGGGTTGCAGGATGCCGTCGCAGCCAAAAACGGAGCTCAAGAGCCTGTTTTTGCTGGCAAAGTGCTCGGGCCGCCACAGGTGCCCCCGACACGAGTGACGTTGAGCTGGCCACGTCCACCCTGGCCCCCAAAGGTCAAACACAACCCTGATGCGGCCCTCAATGAAATTGAGTTTGACACCCCTGAACCAGGGGTGAAATGCTCCCGGTTTGGACGTGCCTGCGTTCTGCGCATGCGCAGAGGGTAAAAGAACCCAAATGGCGGCGTCCGGGCGGGTGGGCGAAGCCTTGAGCTGCTATCGCTTCCGGCTCTACGACGACCGGCAGGCACGCCCGAACCGGGAGCATTTCACCCCTGCCCTGAACTAAATAAAATCAGTAACAATCAGAGGAAACCAGGCCTTCAACTTATACCTAAAAACTGAGAAAGAGCTATAAATAGATGGCATAGTATGGAAGTCAGAACTTTTGCAAAATGGGAATGACCATTAAAAAGGCTCACTTACTTTTGCAATAATGAAATCGCTATATACGGATCTTGATCTAGAGAGGAGAGGAGGCTTAGAGGAAAGTTCTCTAGCTGCTTTTCAACTTAGGCAGATCCTATAAAAGGAAGCTTACAGTAAGTTATAAAGAAAATAGAATGTAAATTTGCAATTGAATTATCTTAGTATGTGGCCGTCATTGATACAATTATTATTATTATTATGTGTACCCTTCAAGTCATGTAGATGGCGGAGGTTTCTTTTATCATGATGTCAGCCAAGTGTTAAGAACAGACAGATCAACCCTTTTTTGAGTTGCCTCTAAGTTACTTCTTGTTTTCTTAATTAGTAGTTTGCTTTGTTCTTTTTTTAATGAAAGGACTAATTATGAGCTCTTTGCCACCAGAAGTACAGAAGCGTTGTGTAGATTCATCTGATTCCCTCTTTTCAGTATTAGAACCAGGGGTGAAATCCAGCAGGTTCTGACAGGTTCTGGAGAACCGGTAGCGGAAATTTTGAGTAGTTCAGAGAACCAGTAGCGGAAATTTTGGGTAGTTTGGAGAACCGGCAAATACCACCTCTGGCTGGCCCTAGAGTGGGGTGGGAATGGAGATTTTGCAATATCCTTCCCCTGCCACGCCCACCAAGCCACACCACGCCCACCAAGCCACACCCACAGAACTGGTAGTAAAAAAAATTGGATTTCACCACTGATTAGAACCCAACCAATTTGACACAGGTCTCTTCCAAACTACAGGTAGTCCTTGACTTATGACCATTTAGCAACTGTTTGAAATTACAACAGACTCCCAAAAAGTTGTGTGCAATTTAGATTCGAAGTTCTGATATTTACCACTACCACCCATGGTCACATGACATTTTGGACACTCAGCAACCGGCCCACAATTGCAACACCCCCCAGTTAGATGACCACAATTTATGACTTTTTTTTTAAACCAAAAATCGGTGTTTATTTCTGTTTTCTGGCAAAAATAAAATACCCCAAAGTGAACAATGGGCTCGCTTAACAACCACAGTATTTGCTTAATGACTGTGGAATTTATTTAACGACTGCTAAAAAAAGGTAATAAAAGCAGGCATATTCACATGGTCACCTGCTTAATGACTGTCATGACTTATAACTGAAATGGTTGTAAGTGGAGGACTATATGTACCACATCCTGTTTCAATACAATCCATTCCTTTCCTTACCGCCATGAGACAATCAACACCACATGCAGTTGAGCAATAGGACATACAAAAAAATGACATCCATATAGTTTCCTCCCATCTGTGAACAGTTCCATTTAGCTTTTAAAACATCTGAGCATTCACAGTAAGGAAAACTGCAAAACTGTGAAGACACCATGCCGCTGAGGTTGTGTTCTTCCGCTCAGTAGAGAAATAATAACATAAAGCAACAGCAGCTTAACATCTATGGAAATTGGGAAGAGGCAGAATTAGGCAAAAATTCTGACCAATGCAAAAACAACCCAATAGAGGGTTCAATGTGTGTACTGGAAAATTGGCTGCTATGAATGTCTCATTAAGCCATGATAAATCTCAAAATAAATAGGCTCAGCTGCCAAACATGGGATCATATGGGTGTGAAGCAGGGGCGGGTTGCTTGCTTACCGATGCCGGTGCACTGCACGCGCATCTCCACGTTTTGGGCACGGGCGCACTTGCTACACACGCGCGCCCCCTCGTGCAATTTTGCCTCTGCACATGCGTGGAAGCAAAATCTCACCGAAATTTTGCGAGGGGACGCACACGCGAGAGAGATTTCAGCGAGATTTTGCTTCCGCGCATACTCAGAAGCAAAATCTTGCCAAAATCTCGCCCGCGCACGCATTTCCTTGTAAGATTTTGGCGAGATTTTGCTTCCGCGCATGCGCAAAAGCAAAATCGCCCAAAAAGTCTCACAAAAAGATGGCGACACGCGCGACGGACTGGCGAAGACGGCTCCAGAGCGGTCGCGCACAAATTGCACAATCGGCCACTCCCTACTGGAGTTACGCACCAGACAGCTCCGGCAGGAACCCACCACTGGTGTGAAGTTGATATATTTTTCCCATATTTGAATGAAAATTCTTCAATTTTCCTACATTTAACTGGAAATTCTTCGTTGTAGTGAGACATCCCAAGAAGTAGAATATTCCATGGTCAAAATACAACAGCAGAGTGAAATCTGCAGGACATTGGGTTTGAGAAAACTGAGCTAGTGCATATGTACTTGGAACATTTCCTGAACTAAAGCATGAGAGGGAGTAAATGTAAGAGCAGATATAAGAGATACAGCCACTAGATGGTTACTGTATATACACTAAGATTTTATTTATTTATTTATTTATTTATTTATTTATTTATTTATTTATTTATTTATTTATTTATTTATTTATTTATTTATTTATTTATTTATTTATTTATTAGTTGCATTTGTATGCCGCCCACTCCACAGAGACTCTGGGCAGCTCACAACAGTAAAAATTCACATGCAACAACAAATATAAAAATCATTAAAAACAATAGATATTAAAACATTTAAAAACATTAAAAACCACAATTTAAAAACCCATACAATAAATCATTCATAGGGCCAAGAATGATCGTTGTTGTATTAAAATCATTGGCCCCAGGCCTGTCGACAAAGCCATGTTTTTACTGCTTTTCTGAAGGCTGGCAGGGTGGGAATAATGCGGATCTCGGGGGGTAGTGTATTCCAGAGACCCGGTGCTGCCACAGAGAAGGCCCTCATTTGTGGGCCCGCCAGCCGACATTGTTTGGCTGACGGGACCATCAGCAGACCAACTCTGTGGGCTCTAATCGGTCTTAGGGAGGTATGTTGGAGAAGGCGGTCTGTGGATACTTCATCCTTCTACATGAACATCTTAGATTGGTTCAGAAAAATTGATGGTCCTCCAATTGGTTTAAGTTCTGGCCAGCATGGTCAACAAATAAGTAGGGAAGAAATTGAAAGTTAGCAATGGGTTAAGAACCCATAAATTCCAACCAGTCCCAATTAGTTGAATAATGACTAAATAATGACAACTAAGTTAATAGTTTAGCGGGTTAAAAACAAACAATTACACTCATTTGGGGAAGAAAGTTCTGTCAATAGATAATCATCTTATGAAGCCGAAAAGGCTTTTCAAAATTGCAGGTGGTAACCATCTGATTGTTTGATACAGGTTATCTATCTCTGGCACAGTGGACAGGATATTGGCTGAGATTATTCTAGGAAGGTGGTATTCTGAAATTCCTGAATGTTGTTGACTGTCCTCAAGGTTTTTTTCAGCCAAGCATGATGTCCAAATTGTTCAAATCACTATGTTTATAATTGTTTATGAAGTAAATAAATCTTAAGGATAAGGCAAAGATATACTGAAACAGATGGAGTTTGGTAACTATCAGTAGGAACCACAATTAACTCAACTGATCCCACTTCTGCTTTTCATCGTGTTATTTATGCATTTAAAAAAGCAAAGGTGCAGGATAATGATTGAGAATGTTGTCAGTTTGTGATAGAATATCTGTGTCATTATTACTTTGGGAAAAATATCCAGCTGTGCTGATTGGTATCTAACATTGAAGTGGATACAACAGCAAGATGTTGGCAGAGGAACATGCTGCAATGCAAAGACAGAGTACAGGATGCCTCTTGGATGCATATGTTTTTCATTAACAGACAGTGAACAATCAGGCTGAGCTGCCTCCCTCCCCCTGTCCCCAAGGCCAACTACCATCAATTTTGGGACTATGGGTGATAGAAAACCTATGAAAGAATTCTCATAGCCAACATTATGTGACATAAGACCATTATGTTGCAAACCCCACCGGGGATAAAATGATCGGGCTGGCTGGAGTTGTGACTTGTCTCATCTGAACGATGCCAAGTTAAGAAAGTCTGAGCTCAATAAATCCAGAACTGCAGTAGGACAATCATATCTTGCATTATGAGTTTTGAGCCATCATCATATCTCTGCTAATGTCCACCTTTAAAGCATTTAAGGTCTAATGTATGCCATGATCTGCGTGGTAGAGTGAAAAAGATACAAATGCAGATGAAAGTTCTACACAGGACACAATTGGCATATTAGCATTTTTATTCCTTTTTGGGTGAGTGGCTGCCCTTACTATGTCCCTTTGAGCTGGACGTAGTACTATGTGGCTGCCATCAATAGCAATAGCATTTAGACTTATATACTACTTCACAGTGCTTTGCAGCCATTTCTAACTGGTTTAAAGAATCAGCATATTGCCCCCAACAAATAGGGTCCTTATTTTACCGACCTCAGAAGGATAGAAGGCTGAGTCAACCTTGAGCCCGTCAGGATCAAACTCCTGGCCGTCAGCAGAATTAGCCTGCAATACTGCATTCTGACCACTGCGCCACCACAGCTCTTTTCAAGCTATATTGCAGAGAATACTGTTGCCAGATTGAAATGTTAATGTATGCATATGAAAGTGGGTTTTCTTTTTTTTTTACATAAAGAAAACAAGCAACCCCTCTCCCGATATAATTTGAAACAAAAAAAATCCTGAATGCGAGGGATTTGCAATCAGAGGTCTAGTCAATGACACAATAAGCTTTTCAGACATTGCTAATGCACCAGTGATCAGGGCAAGACTGGTCCCCTTCACAAAGAAAGAGGAGAAAAGAAGCAGCCCTACAGTTCAGCTTATAAAATGAAGCTCCATCTTTTCTTGTCTATGAGCCTTTGATGGGAAGAATAATGTTGTCTGTGTCACTAACCACAAAATCAAATCAGAAAGGTGATTGACATGTAAGCCCACTTCAGTGTTATGGAAGAATGGGAAAAAAGATCACATATACAGTACAGTTGTTATACTGCTGGCTGTATAGTACAGCGGCTAAGAGCTCAGATTCATCTTCTCCCCAAATTTTGCCTCTGGTTCTGTCATCAGTTCACTTGGAAACCTTAGGCTAGATTTTAGTTCTCAGCCTCAGCCAATATACAATCTGGGGAAAATAATGCACATTGGCTTTATGTGGATTGCGGGCTAGTATCTGCTAATATGTTAAAAAGCTCAGAGGTACCGCACACATGCTAGGTGTGAGTTGCTTCATGTCAGATTGACCAAAAAGAGCATTTTGGCTTTTGTCCTCTACAACATTTCAATTTATAGAGAGGCGTGTAAGTTTTTCGGAGTACCAGATGGTATCAGAGGTTTTGCTCTCTTTCCTGCCCTCACCAATCCTAGCAATCTGTTCTTTGTATACAATATGTTCATAACTTACCCTCTCTGGCAGACACTAGTCATTTTTGAAGGGGTGTGTGTGTGTGTGTGTGTGTGTGTGTGTGTGTGTGTGTGTGTGTGTGTGTGTGCATATGAATCACCTGTCCTCCCTCAAATTGTCATTTCTTTTTTTTAATGCCTTCTTCTATGTTTTGTTTTGTTTTTCCCTACAAGAAAAAAAAAACCACTCCTCTGCTCACAATAAAATACCTTATTCCACCAGACTTGAAATAATGGGATTAGACCATTTACAAGTACGTCGCCTCTGATCTGATCTAAATGTAGTTCATAAAATCATATATCAAAAAGTCCTTCCTGTCAATGATTACTTCAGCTTCAACCGCAACAATACACGAGCACATAATAGATTCAAACTTAATGTAAACCGCTCCAAACTCGACTGCAGAAAATACGACTTCAGCAACAGAGTGATCAATGCCTGGAATGCACTACCTGACTCTGTGGTTTCTTCCCCAAACCCCCAAAACTTTAACCTTAGACTGTCTACAGTAGACCTCTCCCCATTTCTAAGAGGTCTGTAAGGGGCGTGCTTAAGCGCATCAACATGCCTATTGTCCCTGTCCTACTGTCCTATTGTCCTCTTTTATCGGAACTTTTTACTTATGTTATGTTTATACAAACAACTACTATCCTGTACATGTTTGACAAATAAATAAAATAAATAAAATAAAAAATAAGACCTTCCCTGGTTGATTTGAATCTCTGCTTTGGAGTCAACTAGGATTTTGCCTGCTACTCACAAGGAGTTCTTGATTTCCATGCTTCCTAAAAGATCCCTCAGTCTAAGGCTTGGGTTACATTTCTGCATCACTGCATGTCAGAGAATGTATGTGTCTATCGTTTGGAGATGGTTGCACAGCTGTTTCATTTATACTTCTGCAAATTATAAAAGTCGTTTGAATATGCCTGGCCTTCTACCTGCTTCCCAACAGGAAGCCGGATCAACCAATTAGCATGCAGGACATGCAACTCCACACAACGCATAGTTGAGATTTGGGAGGTGGGCACATGGGCCTGTCTGCAACCTACATTTACCCATCAACCCCTTTGCAGCGTAGTTATGCATTGACGCTTACACACAGTTGTTGACAAGTTTAAACCAAGCTTAAGATGTGAAACCTACAGTGATGATCCACATTGTCCGAAGATCAAGGATTATATCTTCAATATAATTTATCATTTTCTTTCAATGGAAATATCAAATCCTCACCCCGTAAGATGAGACATCTGTTAAATTTACCATGTCTTTTTAATCTTTTACTGATTTTTTCCCCCAAATAAAATGAAGCAGAAGCTGCAAGACATTTCAATTATAGGGAACAATAGTGTCCACATTTAGAATGCTGATGTGCATTGTGCGCGTGTGTGTGTGTTTAAAAACAAAGTATAAAATTAAAATTAGCAGAGTTTCTGGAAGTTTTTTGAACCATTTTTCAAAAAACCTAACAATAATCGCCTCTCTTTTGCTTACCCTTTTCTTCTCTGGATCTCTACTACATCAATCCTTGAATACAGCTCATCTGTTTGGAACCCACACCGCATATCGGACATAAATACATTAGAAAGTGTCCAGAGATTCTTTACAAGAAGAGTCCTCCACTCCTCTACTCGCAACAGAATACCTTACGCAACCAGACTTGAAATCCTGGGCTTAGAAAGCTTAGAACTATGTTGCCTTCGGCACGACCTAAGCATAGCTCATAAAATTATCTGCTACAACGTCCTTCCTGTCAATGACTACTTCAGCTTCAACCACAACAATACACGAGCACACAACAGATACAAACTCAAAGTGAACCGCTCCAAACTTGACTGTAGAAAATACGACTTTAGCAACAGAGTGGTTAATGCCTGGAACTCACTACCTGACTCTGTGGTTTCGCCACCAAACCCCCAAAACTTTACCCTTAGACTGTCCACTGTTGACCTCACCCGATTCCTAAAAAGTCAGTAAGGGGCGTGCATAAGTGCACCAGCGTGCCTACCGTCCCTGTCCTAATGTTCCCTCTTATCAGTACCCATCTTATGTATATAAACAATGTTATATCTATGTATATTACCAACATGTACTTGACAAAAATAAATAAATAAAATAAAAATAAAATAAATAATGTGGAGGAAAAATACAAGGCAAACTGAAATGCTGCCCTGTTTCTTTACTTTTCCAGTGTGTCTGAATATATTCTCAGAAGAGGGACATGGCTTCGTTCATGTCTGCCTGGTGGTGGAACTTGAGTCTAAATAGTCTTGAGCCCAGCTGCTGGTCCAATATGAAATTTCTTTTCCTGTTTGTATATTCAGTATTTAAAGCATAGTGATAAGACATTATTCTTTCTTCCACGCAACAAAGGAGTAAGCTTTGGAAATGATAAGCATACTCCATTCCAAGCATTACTTGGCTGACATCTGAAGATCAATCTGAGTTTGGTATATGAAATAAAGATGGAGGTTTATAAATAAATATTTTCTGGAG
This sequence comes from Diadophis punctatus similis, assembly GCA_023053685.1. Taxonomy (NCBI): domain Eukaryota; kingdom Metazoa; phylum Chordata; class Lepidosauria; order Squamata; family Dipsadidae; genus Diadophis; species Diadophis punctatus. Next base: position 145,565,428 of record JALIGW010000001.1, read on the forward strand.
AAACACAGAGAGAGAGAGAAGCACACAAATATACAAGTTCTAAGTTTGGTGTTTTTTTGTTTTTAAATAGCCTGATAGAAAATGTCATATTAATGATACAAAAAAAATATTATGACACTAAACATCATGAAGAGTCCTTGGTGGTCCCTGAGTTTGGTTGTCTTCTTGCAGACGGTTTGTTATGAGACTAGGTAACAGTTTCAATGCTAGATGGGAGTGGGTTTACTTCAGTGGTGGGTTCCTACCGGTGCGGTCCACTCTATAGCACCGGTAGCGGCCTGCTGGTGATGTCACTGTACCGGTGCAGTTGGTTGCCGGTGCCTGGGCGCCGTCATTAAAAAAAAATTTTTTTTATTTTTTAAAAAAAATTTCTTCTGCGCATGCCCAAAAACCTGACAATTAAGTTTTTCCCTGTCCCTTCGCTTGAAAATAATAAGAAGCTCACATTTGACACTTTTCCTTCGCTTTTGCCTAAAGCTTCCCAAAGTGGGCGTTTTCCGAAAGCTTAACCTTTTATACTGTTAATTTTATACAGTTTTATACTGTTATTCTTTAGACGAAAACATTGAGGACTGTTAAAAGATACTGTTCTTTTAACAGTCCTCAATATTTTCGTCCAAGGAATCCATGACTGAAACCAAAAATGCTGTATGAGACTTGCTTGTCTTTTAACTATAGCATTTTCTGCATATAAAGGTTGCTGTGTTGCCATGGTGTAACACACACTTTGTATGCAAAGCTTTTCATGTAAGGTATAAAATAGCAAAAATAATAGTAACATCTCTCTGAAATAACTAATATATGACCGGCAAGCCACGCCCACCCAGTCACATGGCTGGCAAGCCACGCCCACAAAATAAGCCACGCCCACAGAGTGGTAGTAAAAACAATAGGAACCCGCCCCTGGTTTACTTACTGTTTATATGCAGTAGCTTGCCCTGTCAGTGTTGGTAGGAGTGTTCTTGGTTGTTCCTCGATTAAGCTGTTGTTTACTGCTTGATCGTTTGTCTGAGCTGGTAGTTCCTTGACTACAGTGTGGTTTTACTGCTTGTTTCTCTAGTACTAATCCTGGTGTTAATCTCTGCTTGTCTGGGTGTCGTCTGGTGAGGAGGTAGTCTGGTGTTTTGGTTTCTTTTTTAGCTTTTTTATTATCTCTTTTGAATGGCATATAAATGTTGTTTATCTCTATGTGCTTGTTGATGGCTGATTTGTCTGAGTGCCAAGCTACTAGGAACTCCCTAACCTATTTGGATTTAGCTTGCTCTAGGACGCTCACGGTTTCTCAGTTGAAACTATGGTTAATTCTGTCCATGTGTTCTGAAATTAAGGCACTTTTATTGTGTCTTCTGACATCTAGTTGGTGTTCATGGATGTGCTTTGCTAGTCTTCTGCCTATTGTCTTACACAGTGGCTGTTACAGACCTTACATCTGTGATGGCAAATCTATTGCAAGTGTGCCACAGGTGGCATGTAGAGCCCTCTCTGCGGGCACGCCAGCTGTCGCCCCAGCCCAGCTCCACTGGGCATGCACGCACATCTCCCACTGGCCAGCTGGTCTTCGGGTCTCTGCCACGCATGCGTGGGAGCAGGGCCTTCACCGATCTCTGCAGTTTTTCTGCCAGCACGTCCTACCTTTCTCCCCCCAGTATGCCCTAGTTTCTCCTGCATTCCTGCCGCCCATGCCTTCCCCGATCTCCGCAGTTTCCACCCTCCGCAAGTGCCTCTCTGTGGCAGAAATGCAGGAAAAGCCTGGGCACGTGGGGAGAAACTGCGGAGATTGGAGAAGGCAGGAATGGAGGAGAACGCCTGGGCGTGTGTGTGGGGGAACTGTGGAGATTGCAAGCCCCCCCTCCACACCCCGTTTTTGGGCCTGAAAAGCCTCCTGCACCAAACTGGAAGCCAAAACGGGGGCCGGGGTGCATACCCAGGGGCACATGCGCAAGGAATGTGCGCACATGTGTGGGGGAGGGATGCATGCGCAGGGAACATTCGCATTGCATTTTGGGGATTGGGCACACACACACATACGCACACTTTGGGCACTCGGCACCAAAAAGGTTAACCATCACTGCTCTAGAAGAATAACTGAATTTAATGTATAGCATATTATGGCGCGCACACAGAGATGCTATGTTTCTTTCAAGTTCTGTTCACTAGATAAACATTCACCATGTCTCAATAGCTTAGTTGATTGTATTACATAAAACTATTTCTTTTACTGTACATTTGCTCTTCATACAGCATCAAGCCTAATCTTTTCTGGAACAAAATACCAGCAAATGGATAAAACACCTTTTCAACCTACAGTCATCAAATTCCTTGAATCTGCCCATCCGAATACTAAGCTCGTTCTGCTTAGCTTTTACATAAAACTATTTCTTTTTGCTATACGTTTGCTCTTCGTGCAGTATCAAGCCTAACCTCTTCTGGAATAAAATACAGAGTATAAATGAATCCAAACTATTGTGCTGCTGCAGTCATCCAAACTGACTATTTAAATATAAGCAAAGACACTAAGCTGCAATGTGGAACCAAAAGGCTGCATACATATATGTTTTCTGGTTTTTATTTTGCATCCTTTCTCCATTCCTGGGTGGCTAGAGCAGCAGGGTCCATACCAGTGGTAGGTTGCTCCGGTTCGGCCCAGTTCTGTGAACCAGTAGTAGTGGTGGCAGGAGACTCTGCCCACCCACCCGGGATGCTTCTGTGCATGTGCAGAAGCTGCTGCACATGTGCAGAAGCGTCTCTCTAGCACGCGAGCGAACCCGTAGCAACCGGTTTTAGAACCCACTACTGGTCCATACTTTTGTCACTTCATTTATCTTTTGTTTATAAAATGGATCAGCACTCTCTTCAATTGTTAACCTACTGCAACAAATATCTACAAAGAAGTGATAAGTTAAATTCAGCCAGGAAACACAATGACTGGTGAAGCAAAGTGAGAATTGTTTGTTTCTATACCAAAAATATCATTTTATTTCCTTTTATTTATTTTTTTACTCTAAGTGGGAAAATCCTCTGGTTTTCTTTCTTGTTCTCTACAGCACTTTTGAATTTCTATAGAATCTCTACTGGTGGAATTTTTGAACCTTGTTACTATGATATTTTGAATATACTGTTGCCCTGTTGGTTACAAATCTCCCCAGTACAGGTAGTCCTCCACTTACGGCCACAACTGAGCCCAAATTTTGTGTTGCTAAGTGAGACATTTGTTAAGTGAGTTTTGTCCCAATTTACGACCTTTCTTGCCACAGTTCTTAGGAGAATCACTGCAGTTGCTGAGTTAGTAACCCGGTTGTGAAGTGAATCTGACTTCCCCATTGACTTTACCTGTCGGAAGGTTGCAAAAGGTGATCACACATAACCTTGGGACACAGCAAGGGTCATAAATATGAACCAGTTGCCAAGCATCTGAAATTTTGATCACATGATCATGTGGATGCCGCAAAGATTGTAACTGTGAAAAATGGTCATAAATCACATTTTTCAATGCTATAACTTTGAACGGTCATTAAATGAACTGTTGTAAGTTGAGGACTTCCTGTATTCTGTCATTTCATGGTTTCTGACCTGAAAAAGCCCAATGAGAGAAATTCCCTGGAGATTTAACTGACAGAAGGGAAGCCAAAGTAGCTGCAGATCACTGGAAAACAAACAAGCAAATCGGAATTTTCCTTCCCATCAAATAAATAAATAAATAAAATATTTTAAAATATTGAAAATTGAAGGGCATAAAGTATTAAATCTGAGTAGGAATTTTAAAAATGGGATACTTTTCCATTTCTGGTCCCATAATATTTTCAATGAAAACATAGCACATAGTGTCAATATAAGATTCACATGATGTGTTTGCTTTTGCAATGCAACTTCAAATGAGAGTTTGATGCACGGCTAAATGCATCAAACGTGATGCATTTAGCCATGATCCTAAATGCATCAGGGCTAACCAAATCAGTAGGACTTGCAATACAGTATTAATTGTTTCCATGCTTCAAAATGGGGGGGGGGGCTGTACTATAATTTCCAACCATTTTGGGTGGTGTGTGTGTGTGTCTAAGGATGGCAAAAGTCAAAACTAGTTTTTGTAATCCCTAAAGTTGATAGCAAGTCCAGATTAAAGTTAAACACCCACCCATATACAACCCATAAGAAATTATAACAAATTAAAATACCTTTAGGGCTTTATAAAAAACATCGACAGTCATGGCAGGTAGATTTAAAGCCCCATCTTGTCACTGCAGATTCTGCAACATGTATGATTGAATAATTATCCTACAAACTTCTATGTTTTAGTTTTCTATGCGGATTTAAGAGGATTGCTTATTTTCTTTGTCTACATTCTAGGACCGTGGTGGCGAACCTATGGCACGCGTGCCAGAGGTGGCACACGGAGCCATAGAAGCCGGCACGCGAGGGTTCCCACCGGCAAACCGGAAGTGCGAAAAAACGCACTTCCGGTTTGCCGGTGTGCTGTTTTTTGCACTCCGGAGGGTTCAGGGAAGCTCCCTGAAGCTCCGGAATGCAAAAAACTACAAAACGGACAAACCGGAAGTGCACTTTTCCGCACTTCCGGTTTGTCCGTTTTGTAGGTTTTTGCATTCTGGAGCTTCAGGGAGCTTCCCTGAACCCTCCGGAGTGCAAAAAACAGCATACCGGCAAACCGGAAGTGCGTTTTTTCGCACTTCCGGTTTGCCGGTTTCGTCGTTCCAGGCTCCGGTAAGCCTTTGTGCGGGGGTGGGGGGATGTGCGCATGCGCAGGGGGCAGCATGGGGGGGTGTTGTGCGCATGCGTGGGGGGGAGGGAATGGGAGTGGGCACGCGAGCGCGCGTGAGCGCCCCCCCCCCTTTTTTGGCATGCGAGCCGAAAAAGGTTCGCCACCACTGTTCTAGGACATTCTGTTGATTTTGATTTTGTTTTTGTTTTGTTTTGTTTAACAGTGTGAGGCTTGTGGTCTTTTTTCTGCTGTTGCTGCTGGTAGGTCACAAATATTGAGGCCAAGTAGTTTTGGATCTGAATGTATTGTTTAAAATGGGTGTATTCCTGAATTTTTTATGTTATGCTCTGTGAACAGGGATAGTAAATATATTTTTCTTTTGAAGCCCAAGGACACCCCCTATTAAGCACTCTATAACAATCAAGCCAAGGCATTATTAAAGTACTCTTGACAGTAACCAAATTCTTAGTCTCTAGCAACCAGTAAATTACATGCTAGTGATAAAACTTGTACTGAATAGAAGATAAGGGATATTAAAGCTCAGGATAGAATTGAGAAGTTATTAGTTCATGCCTCAAGTTTCCCCACTCATACTCTAAAATATGGACTTCAATTCCCAGAATTCCCTGGCTTGGATCGTCACAGATGAGAATGCTGGGAACTGATATTCACACTATATAAGACATCCGGCTTGGGAAATTTGGAAGGTGTTTCCTGTTACTCACAGTCCTAAATCTGATACCAATGTTGTTCTATTGGGCAGGATTACAGTTCCTGCAAAGGGCTATTAACATTGGAAAACTAATAACATGCAAAATAAATTCTGGGCACTAAAACTACCTGACAGAACCACACTCCAAGGGTTGACTTGACATTCCCAGATTATAAATCTCTCCTATTAGGAAACTATGCATCTAAAACAAGCAAACTCAATTTCTAAGGAAGTAGAGAAGACTAATCTTCAATATACCTAAGACTGTTTCCAGTCTGTTAACTTTTATCTGGCATATAAAAGAGAAGAAGGATAACTATTAACGGCCCCACTTTCTTTTTACAGGCTTTTCCTGAGAGAGAGACCCAAGATAAATTTTAATCAATATATTCATTTAGCTGCTGTGCTGTCCTAGAGATACTTCAGCTGTAATACAGCCTCCCCAATATGGTAGCTAGCCAAGTGCTTCACCATAAATCACTTAATCTACATCTGCAATTTAAATAAACTATGGAAGTAGCTAAGCACATCTGGAAGGCACAAAATGGGGAAAGCAGTTATAATTCTATGGTATAAGGGATGCTCTCCCGAAGTAGGAAATTTGATTTGATCTTAGAAGATTTGATCTGAGAGCATCTTTCTTCACAAAGTAACTATTTCTCTCTCTCTCTCTCCTCTCTCTCTCTCTCTCTCTCTCTCTCTCTCTCCCTCCCTCTCCCTCTCCCTCTCCCTCTCCCTCTCCCTCTCCCTCTCCCTCTCTTTCTTTCAGTTTTGATGGATCTGGGATAGTTTTGGAGATTACATATATCAATTCTCTCCCACCAACAGAACTTTAGTTTTATTGGAGATTCTACCATTCTACCACCTTTCAAGCACAAGACATGGGATCTCACTCCAATTGAATCGAAGTGACTTTGTCTGCCAGATAGCATGAATATACTTCACCACAGCCATGGAGATAATTCTGTGATCCAAACCTCCGCAGGTCACCGTAAACAGGGCTGGTGGGGAGCTATGACAGACAAAATCAAGATAGAGAAATAGCAATGTATCTCTACTTTTATTGCCATGATGCAGGGGCAAAACTGGGTTCTCGTTGACATTCAGTCAGATTCATTCTTTGTCTTTCTTCAATGGTGCTCCATAAATTGTTTCCAGCTCCCAGAGCTCTTCAGAAAATAAAGGTGCACCTCAGAATCAGCATGCAGAAAGCAACCGCATATGAGCAATACAGTCCAGGGCCTGTATCAAATGCCCATTCCAAGCTTAGCCAAAGCCTTGGCCAAAGTATCTGATAGGGAAAAACTCCAAGCTCCATCTGGGATCCAACAATTCTCAGATGAGAGATCTTTTTGCTTCACTTCTGGCTGGTTGTTACTCAAAAAGTTCTATCTATCTGTCAAGCACAATGATTCCTCTGTAGGGACGAGACAAATTCATATGTTGCTTCAGGCCTATTATGGTTTGTTTTGTTTGAATTTAATGCACAGTGTATTCAATAAACTCTGGATTAGAAAAGATGATTTCCCTTAACTGCTGCCATTTTCTTCTTTCCTGTATAGTTCTGCCGAGACCAGTTTCAGTTCCTCAGACCTGACTTGAGCTGATCATGAAACCCAAAAACAACTTCGGCGAAAGTTTTTAGGGCTAGAGAATGGAAAACTGTAATTTTTCCAGCAAAGAAACTACATTCAGCCATTAGGCAAGATCTTTCATAACCTTGAGAACTAATGGAACCCATACTGAAAGGCTGCTGTTGGACTAGATGACCTGCAAGGTCCCTTCCAACTCTGTTAATATGTTTCTGAACATTTTCTCTGTTGCCATTTTCATAGTTTGCTTGTTCCTGGTGCAACGTAATTGTGTAATCAAAACTTTAAATTGATCATGTAAAGCTCTGCTCTCTCCTTCACTGTATCAGGGGGTTGTGTAGCTAAACCTAAGATCAAAATTATTTTTGGCAGAAGAGAAACTAATTTATTTTCGGTGGTACGAAAGAATCTTTGTCATTTTGACAGTGTCCTGGAACTGTCAAGTTTCTACTGTCCGACTTAATGGATTATTTTTGAAATAGTAAGAGTGATCTTTTCAGATTTATGAACAGATTCTGATTTTTATTTTATGTATGTAGCCTGTGCTCTTTATAGGTTTCTATATGCAATGTGAACATGATATACTGTACCCATGTACTTGAATTACAAGAAACAGGAGGAACGGCACCAGCCTGCTCAAGAACACATTATATGAATATACTATATAGGACAGTGGTTCCCAACCTGGGGGTCGGGACCCCTTTGGGGGTCGAACGACCATTTCCCAGGGGTCGCCCCGGCATCCTCAGCTCCCCCCCCCCCCACTGCCACAAGCCTGGCCAACTTGCCTGAGCCCTCCGATTGGTCGGGAGAGGTGACATTCGGTGACAGGCGTTTGTGATGCCTGGCGGCCGAGCTTTGATGGCATCAGCTAAGGGGCCAGCTTTGCTTTGAATTCTGGGAGTTGAAGTCCAGGCACCTTAAAAGTTGCTGAGATTGAGAAATATTGCTGTACACTTGTTGGTTATAAAGTCTAAATACAGAAGTAGACTTGTTGTGGAAGATGATATTCCTTGTGCTCTTGCAAAGACTGGCCCAAGAATTTCTGATCTGGCATAATTACATATTGTTTGTGTGATTAATCGCTATGCTTTAATTATGTTCAATTTGTAACAATGAAAATACATCCTGCATATTAGATATTTACATTACGATTCATAACAGTAGCAAAATTACAGTTATGAAGTAGCAACGAAAATAATTTTATGGTTGGGGGTCACCACAACATGAAGAACTATATTAAGGGGTTGCGGCATTAGAAAGGTTGGGAACCACTGATATAGGAGAGCAACGGATCAGGAACTTGCTCACTGTTTTCCCTTGGTATTGTTCCCTTGCTTCACCCCCCGCCTTACCTTTCCGCGTTACACTCTATCAAACATAGGCTTGCACTTATGAAGGCACGATTTAATGTGATCCCCACGAATGTCCTCAACAGTAGGCTCTCGGGGGGAGTAAAATCCACCTATTGTACATGTGATGGCCGATCCCCAGAATCTCTGCTCCACATTACATTCATATGCCCCCACTATCGAGACATAAGATCAAGATTCATCTCCCCTATTTCCCAGAGATTCCCTGGTTCACCGGATCTGTTCAGCCTTTATTTCCTACTCCAGGATATAGACCCTAATATAACCTCAAAGGTGGCAAATTTTTGTGCTGCAGTCGTGTCTGGAAAAAAAACGGAGGAAAAGATGGGTAACCCCTACAACAGAGGATCACTAGTATTGACGCTATAGATTGTAGTAGATGGTGTACTGTCACATGATTTACCTATATTTGTAAAATTTCCCCCCCTTTTTATGTGTATTTTAAATTGGTCTCCGACCGCAATAAAAGCTATCTGCTATCTGCTATCTAGGAGAAAGAATGGAGTGGAGTGGAGTGGAGAAGAGTGGATTGGAATAGAGTAGAGTAGAGTAAAGTGGGGAGTGGGGAGTGTGGAAAGTGGGGAGTGGAGTGGAGTGGAGTAAAGTGTGGAGTGTGGAGAGCAGAGAGCGGGGAATGGAGTGGAGTGGAGTAAAGTAAAGTGTGGAGAGCGGAGAGTGGAGTGGAGTAGAGTAGAGTAAAGTGTGGAGTGTGGAGAGTGGAGAGTGGAGTGGAATAGAGTAGAGTAGAGTAGAGTAGAGTAAAGTGTAGAGTGTGGAGAGCGGAGTGGAGTGGAGTGGAATAGAGTAGAGTAGAGTAGAGTAAAGTGTGGAGTGTGGAGTGTGGAGAGTGGAAAGTGGGGAGTGGAGTGGAGTGGAGTAAAGTGTGGAGTGTGGAGAGCTGAGAGCGGGGAGTGGAGTGGAGTAAAGTAAAGTGTGGAGAGCGGAGAGTGGAGTGGAGTAGAGTAGAGTAAAGTGTGGAGTGTGGATAGTGGAGTGGAATAGAGTAGAGTAAAGTGTAGAGTGTGGAGAGCGGAGTGGAGTGGAGTGGAGTGGAATAGAGTAGAGTAGAGTAAAGTGTGGAGTGTGGAGTGTGGAGAGCGGGGAGTGGAGTGGAGTAGAGTAAAGTGTGGAGTGTGGAGAGCGGGGAGTGGACTGCAGCAGAGTCGAGTGGATTGGAATAGAGTAGAGTAAAGTGTGGAGTGTGGAGAGCGGAGTGGAGTGGAGTGGAGTAGAGTAGAGTAAAGAGTAGAGTAGAGTAAAGTGTGGAGTGTGGAGTGGAGTGGAATAGAGTAGAGTAGAGTAGAGTAGAGTGTAGAGTGTGGAGAGCGGAGTGGAGTGGAATAGAGTAGAGTAGAGTAAAGTGTGGAGTGTGGAGTGTGGAGTGTGGAGAGTGGAAAGTGGGGAGTGGAGTGGAGTAAAGTGTGGAGTGTGGAGAGCAGAGAGCGGGGAGTGGAGTGGAGTGGAGTAAAGTAAAGTGTGGAGAGCGGAGAGTGGAGTGGAGTAGAGTAAAGTGTGGAGTGTGGAGAGTGGAGAGTGGAGAGTGGAGAGTGGAGTGGAATAGAGTAGAGTAGAGTAAAGTGTAGAGTGTGAAGTGTGAAGTGTGGAGAGCGGAGTGGAGTGGAGTGGAATAGAGTAGAGTAGAGTAAAGTGTGGAGTGTGGAGTGTGGAGAGCGGGGAGTGGAGTGGAGTAGAGTAAAGTGTGGAGAGCGGAGAGCGGGGAGTGGAGTAGAGTAGATTGGAACAGAGCAGAACGGAACGGAACAGAATAGAATATAAAAATGAGCTTAACAGAGAAAATTCTCCCCACACCTTCATGCCTCATAATGGAATGAAAAACCTGGTAGGAGAGCAAATAAAATAAAGTATCTTGAAATAAATAACAGTGCCCAGCTTTTCATGCTGTAATCTTTTGGTGCAAGTTCTACTTGTTATTTGTTTCCCAAGCTTAGGGGTAGATGCCAATCATTTTGTAGCTCAGGGGAACTTAATGGACAATTGAGGCAACTGAGCAAAAGAATATGAAGAAAGTGATAGAAAGAGATAAAAATATGAGAACCAAGTCATTCTTTCATCAAGCCATGTTCACATCAAGAAGCTATTTCTAAATGCCCTTATGAAACTCATCTACCTTTTTTTTTTTTGCTTAAGCAGAAAAAAAAACCACTGCTAAGATTTAGTAACTTTGCCATCTCATTTCAGCAGAAGAATTTTGGGATGCTTGTTGGGGAACACAAAACCTTACAGGCTTTAGTTGCATTAGTTAGATAAATCAGGCCCAGTATCAATGCAGTAGATATGCATGTTATCTGCTCCATACTTCTAGTAGGAACACCCTGGAGCTAGACAAGGAAAACAAGTGTTTTATTACTCATCTCTATTGTTCGCAGACTTCAAGAAAAGTTGAGACATGACCATAAGCCTCATAAGATGACCTTCTAGGAACTACCCAACCCCAAGACCAAAGTGCCCTTGTAGCCTCATAGCCTTGCTCCAGATCCACAGAATCACAACAGATACAAAGCTGATAGGGCTTTGAAAGTTCAAAGTAAGTAGTATTGTGATGTGGGTAGGACCTTGGGGGACATGTGGAAGAGCTGCAGACTGCACAATGGGCAAATGGCAGCTGAGTCTGCAGAAGGAAAGTGGCTGTGGCTGTGAGACTAGGCTGAGGTTGCCATACCTAAAGTATGGCATGACAGAAACCAGGAATCTTGTCTGAAATATCCCTCAAAGTAGTTAAGAAAGAACCAAGTCATTAAGGAAACAGAAAAAAGTGTCACCTGAACCAGACAAAAGAAATTGGGCTGAGCACATGGAAGCCCCCCTCTCCAAGTCCCATCAACAGCTATTAGATCTGAGAGTCAACTAAGCAAGCATTTTGAGGGGTCCTGAAACCTGCCCATTCTTTGAGTCATCTTTGGATCCAGACTTGGTGGCTTCCATCCTTCTAGCTGGTGCCTCAACCAGTAAAGTCTTGCCGGTATTTTAAATTCACTGTGTATTCTGAAGAACCAGTTGTGCCTCAGTGTTCGGTTGAACATGCTTTGAGAGTAGCTGTTTTCCAGGTCTGTGAGTGTGTTAATTAGTGACCATAAGCCAAAACTGGGAGTACGCGTAGCATGGCAAGCTTGTCAGAAGGGACCCTCCCTAGTTTCTTGGACTGTATACGCAAGGAGGGGGGGAATGTACTTTCAGACTTGCAAGATTGATATAAGATTTGCAAGATAGACCAGACAAGGAGCATAACTAGAAGTGTGGCCCTTGGTACTTCTGAGCTTAGTGGTTTTCTTGCAGACATTTCATTACCAAATTTATTTTATTTTAATTTAATTTAATGGATTTCTATGCCGCCCACTCCCTGGGGACTCTGGACGGCTCACAGCATGTAACATTATCAATGCATTAGCTACTTAGTTTGCTAATGAAATGTCTGCAAGAAAACCACCAAGTTCAGAGAGTACCAAGGACCCCATAGTTGAACCCTGAGTTACTAATATTCTCTTCTATCAATATGTAGAAGGAATAGCTCTAACTTATTGTAAGGTTACATTAACCAAATCTTGCAAGTTTGAAAGTACTGCAGGCTTTTCTGCCTGTCCCAAGGTTATTCCCACATACCGTTACAGGTATAACCTATCCGGCAATGTACCATAAAATTTGTGAATTGTTTCCCTGGATGAAGAGATCAAAGAGTGGAACGGGCAGCAATAGCAATATAATATAAAACTGCTCACTTGAATCTTAGCTGTTCCTGAATTAATCTGTCTTCTGCTGTGTTCTAGTTCTTGTAACCTGAACTCCCTTAGCCTTGACCCACAGATCTATTCCTGGTTAGACACGATTCACATTGGCAGGGATGGCTGGGGAATGTGGGAAGTGCTAGTTGAATGTAGCCAAAGTATACCACACAGGCACTTGAGCTTACAGTCTGGATGCAGAACCAACCCTGTGCTAGTGTGCTATCTGTGTGCATAGCAGAAGAGCAACATGGAAACATTATTTTTCTACTGAATTCAGTTTCATTCAGCCATGTTTAAACTGCTAGATTCCCACAGACAATATTACTGGAATTTTGTTTCTGGTTTCTTTTTTCATTAAAAGAATGAAAAGGTTATAAATATGACATGCCTAGAGCGAGAAGGAGGAGGAGGACTTCAAATGACACACCACAAACAATATGCTTACTATTGTAGTTAAGGCTGTAATCCTCAAATGAAGTGTCGTTCAAATCGGCTTTGTGAGAGAAACAATTTGTATAAATAATTGGAGGGTAACAACCTGCATTAATATATTATAGGCTATGTTCAGATGAGCTGCTTTCTTTCTGTACCTCCAGAAAGGACAAGGGTGATAATTTAACCTGGAATCATCTAGAGAAAGGATTTGCTTCAATTCCACATGTCACTGGTTTTCATCCTGGCTCATATTCCTAACCAACGCTTTTATCCTGGCTCATATTTGTAACCAACACATGGCAGTGTATAATTATGATACTGCCTGCAAAAAAACCCAAAAAGAATTGGATAATTTATTTGTTGGAATCTCAGAGGGTTGGAGAACTGTGGCCTGATTCTGCAGCATTACAGCTGCCAACTTTTCTGGCCTTCCTGACGTGGTCTATCGATCTTGTTGCTGTAGGCCAGCATCATTTCGGTAGCCCAGAATTCACCCTTACTACGTCTGAAAAGCAAAAGGATATTGTGGGCACCTATCAGTGGTGGGTTCCTACCAGTGCGGTCCACTCTATAGCACCGGTAGCGGCCCGCTGGTGACGTCACAGTACCGGTGCGGTCGGTTGCCGGTGCCTGGGCGCCACCATTTTTTTTAAAAAAAAAATTAATTTAAAAAAAAATTTCTTCTGCACATGCCCAGAAGCCGAGCTTCTGGCACTGCGCATGCACTGCCTTCCTACCCCACAGTGAGTCCAAGCAGGGGAGGATGGCTGAGGGAGCGCGTGAGACACTGAAAGAACGGGCGGCAGGACCTATCTCAGTTCCCCTCCCTTCAGCAGTCCGAGAAGCCATGAATGCGCGGTGAAGATCCCAGGCATTTTCACACGTTCGAGGCTTCTTGAGCTGCTGAGGGGAGGGGGAATGGGCGGCAGGAGCCTAGGATCATCGAATGGGGAGAAGCATTCAGGCCGGACGGAGCCTCCTAGAAGAACCGCTGCCGTGGTCTTGCTGCTCCCGCTGCGGGGGGCTGCGTTGTGGGTGGGCAATGTCTCCCCACTTCTCCAGCCGCTGCCAAGCTCCCGAGGCCCACGCCCACCCAGTCACATGGCTGGCAAGCCACACCCACAAAATAAGCCATGCCCACAGAGTGGTAGTAAAAAAATTAGAAACCTTCCCCTGGCACCTATTGGTTGTGAGTAGACCTCTTTTTAAGGAATGCATCTGTAGGAAGCAAGCTTTCTTCTGGGAAGATAGAGTTCCCCACCCTAGCTCCACCTCATAAACCAACTTCGTAGATGAAAATTAAAGATTTCACACAAAGAGAAAGGTTTATCTCTTTACCCTACTGGCTATGTCGGCACGCTGAGGATGGGCATCTGTATTGAAGGAGCTTTTACATAGTGTTCCTATGTGATTGGCAGAGGAATAGCTGGAAGATATTGTGGGTCAGTCCTGAACTGTGTAATAAACTGCCCCAGCAAAACTCCATTTTGAAGGCTGGAATACAAATTTAATTTAAAAAAAAAGACCTGGTGACCAGATTTTCAGGAACAGAACATTAAAGGAAGAGCAGAGAAATCTACATTTTATGTGTAAGCTTCATATCATAATCACAAACTGAATTAACAGGAAATTATTTTTGCAAAAGGATTGAATGGTCACCTTTAATTTAGTTTTTAGCTGGGGGGGGGTTCTATTTTGTGTTGTTTATGTCAGACAGGTGTTGGTCTACATGATCTCAGGGCTATTTTAACCCATGGGCCTGATGGGCACTTGCCCTTGGGCCCCATGAGCATAGGGGCCCCATACTAATTTGTGTATGTTAACCCTTCAATGCATCATATAAATACAGCAACTGTATGGCTTACTGAGTATTATTGTGTTCTTCAAGCCTCGTGTATTGTTCAAATGTTTATCTTGATGATTATTTGTTGCTGCACAGCATGTTTTTAATGTTTCAACACCGATTTTGTTGGAAGTGCCAATAAAATAAATATGTTTAATTTTATCGACCATTTACATTTTTACTGCCACAAATAAGAGGGAGTCAAGCTATTCTCCAAAGCTCCTGAGGGTAGGACAAGAAGCAATGGGTGGAAACTAATCAAGGAGAGAAGCAACTTAGAACTAAGGAGAAATTTCCTGACAGAACAATTAATCAGTGGAACAACTTGCCTCCAATAGTTGTGGGTGCTCCAACGCTGGCCGTTTTTAAGAAGATGTTGGATAACCATTTGTCTGAAGTGGTGTAGGGTTTCCTGCCTAAGCAGGGGGTTGAACTAGAAGACCTCCAAGGTCCCTTCCAACTCTGTTATTTCTATTCTATTTCTATTCCTATGAGTAGTTGTCGTAGGGGCCCCAATACACTGCTTTGCCCGGGGCCCATAATGCTGTTAAGACGGCCCTGCATGATCGCCAACCTTTCAATCTTTTGATTCTGTGCTACTGCTCCTCTTTTGCTTCATCTGACAGTTTCCAAGTTATGTGCTCTTTATTGTTATTCTGCTATGACCAAAAGTGGGTCTAAATGGGATTTTTCTACTCAGGATGGCTAGTAATTATTAGTAGGACTTAAGCTCTCATTTATTCATCCATGACAGTAATTATGGCAATAAGAGCCGTGGTGGCACAGTGGGTTAAAATGCAGTATTGCAAGGTAATTCTGCCGACTGCCCACTGCCAGCAGTTCGATTCTCACCGGCTCAAGGTTGACTCTGCTTTCCATCCTTCCAAGGTCGGTAAAAGATTGTTGGGGGCAATATGCTGACTCTGTAAACCTCTTAGAGGGCTGTAAAGCACTGGGAAGCAGTATATAAATCTAAGTGCTATTGCTATTGCTAATTCTGTAATTATTATTATAAGATGGATCATGTGATGTATGTCTTTATAGACTTGAACTGTCTGTTTCCGATTCTTTGGGGGAGTTCCACCTTCTTCATCTGATAAAAGTTTGTATTCTTTTCTCTAGATTTCCTTATTCTATAGAGTTAGTATATTTATTTGCCTCCATGTGCTGCCTAGGGTGTGTGTGTGTGTGTGTGTATTCTGACTCTCATTCACTAAATCATTCACTCTTCCTTCAACCAAGTCCTGATTTCAGTGGGGCTTGCTGTAATGTATGAAGATGTAAGATTGAATGTCCAGATTCACAAACTATACTAAGCCATATTGTGATTTTAGTGTTGTCTTAACTTGGCTTATGCTTACTATATCCTGCAGACCCAGGCAACTGAAATATGGCCAAACCATTGTTAAATAAAGCATAGTTCAGTTCATGTGTAACAAACCATAGGCAATTCTACATTTACTTATCTTTGAATAAGATCAATTACATTCAGTTATGATTTGGGAGCATACATATAGACAGGATTACACTATTTCTTGGAAATAATTTCCAAAGTCTAAGCAAGATTCATATTTGAATAATATTTGAAGTATTATTCCATGTATTCTTTTTTTCTGAAGAGATATCCTAAACAGATAGGAGGGGGGCTGTTTATCCAAAAACATCCCAGTCCATCAAAATATAAATAATACTGGAAATATAGCACTTTATAGAAATATAGCACTCACCTTATTCAAAAGTGGGTCAGTTCCATGGACATGTATGCTAGGAAGGAAGGGGGCGTGGAATTCCACTTGCACACTGAGGCTTAAGCCAAGGGCTTTTATTCACATGGCATATGGCAACCATTTGAGAGAACCTTTCTAAAATACTATTGTTTGTTGCTCTACTAAAATTTCCATTACACTGCCAATAGCGCATCTGCCTACAGAGATATCAGCGGTTTTGAAGGCTTGAATAAAACATACACAAAAAAAGGAGGTAGCACTGACCATGATCATCTGGTATTTTATGAAAGAGACGTCTAATGCTGCACTGGCCTATAATAGGGTTATACCAGATGTGAAATGCAAATTCCAGGTGACAACTAGGTGATGGCCAAGAATTGATATTTTCTAGTGAGCATCCAGATTTTGCGGACAGAGACAATAGTTCTATTCCTTAACTGACTTCAGCATACTTGTTTTATTATTTTTCTATGAACAAGATTATCTGCAGTATATTTCTTTTTTTTACTGTTTCCAACCAAAGGCAGAAGAGATCATATCTTCGCCTTTTGAATGACTTTCTAAGGTGTTGCACTGAAAGAGAATGGCTAGGGGGATATCACCAAAGATTTATGGTGGAGAAGGGATCTTGTCAACAATATTTTTTAATGTATTTGCATCCTGCCTTTATTTTTACGAATAACTTAAGGAGGTGAACATATCCCACACACCTTCCTTTTCCTATTTTGCTCACAACAGTAATCTTGTGAGGTGGGATAAGCTGAGAGAGAGCGACTGGCCCAAAGTCACCCAGCTGGCTTTCATGGCTAAGTCAGGATTTGAACTCATAGTCGTCTGCTTTCTAGCCTGGTGCCTTAACCAGTAGACCAAACCAGACCGACACTCTAATTAGAACTTTCCTGGCAGTGATTATGAAGTTAAAATATTCTGCTAAGTTTAGATGGAGGTTGAACATAGGTATAAGGCGTGAGGGCACACACACGTGCATGCGCGCACACACACACACACACATACACACAGAGTGTACAGGTAGTCCTCAACTTACAACCATTCATTTAGTGACTGTTCAAAGTTACAGCAGTGTGAAAAAAAGTGACTTATGACCGTTTTCACATTTACTACCACGCGATCACATGATCAAAATTTGGCCGCTTGATTACTGACATGTATTTATGACAGTTGCAATGTCCTGGGTTCATGTGATCACATTTTTAGCTCTTCTGACAAGCAAAGCCAATGGGGAAGCCAGCTTCGTTTAATAACTGTGTTACTAACTTAACAACTGCAGTGATTCACTTAACAATTGTGGCAAGGAAGGTCATAAAAGGGGGAAAACTCACTTAACAACTGTCTTGCTTAGCAACAGAAGTTTTGGGCTCAATTGTGGTTGTAAACTGAAAAATATCTGTAGTTTTATATCACTGAAATAACAAACAATCTTCTCTGGCAATATTACACTGCTAACCAGAGCATACAAAACATTTGTTAGACCAGTTCTGGAATACAGCTCACCTGTCTGGAACTCGCACTGCATATCGGACATCAATACAATCGAGAGAGTCCAGAAATATTTCACAAGAAGAGTCCTTCACTCCTCTGCTTGCAATAAAATACCTTATTCCATCAGACTTGAAATATTGGGATTAGACAATTTACAACTACGTCGCCTCCGATCTGATCTAAATGTAGTTCATAAAATCATATATCAAAAAGTCCTTCCTGTTAATGACTACTTCAGCTTCAACCGCAACAATACACGAGCACGTAATAGATTCAAACTTAATGTAAACCGCTCCAAACTCGACTGCAGAAAATACGACTTCAGCAACAGAGTGATCAATGCCTGGAATGCACTACCTGACTCTGGTTTCTTCCCCAAACCCCCAAAACTTTAACCTTAGACTATCTACAGTAGACCTCTCCCCATTTCTAAGAGGTCTGTAAGGGGCGTGCATAAGCACACCACTGTGCCTACCATCCCTGTCCTACTGTCTTATTGTCCTCTTTTATCGGAACTTTTTACTTATGTTATGTTTATACAAACAACTACTATCCTGCACATGTTTGACAAATAAATAAATAAATAAAATAAATAAATAAAACATATGTTTAGGAGATAGGTTATAATGTTTAGAACTGTCATGTTCAATTGTTCTTGAAATGTTTTCTCTTAAAAATACTGAATATATTTATTGAAATCGAAATTTGCAACAGCCATTGGTACTGGATTTTGGCTTCTTCTTTAATTTTACTGAAAATGTACTTAATTTGCATTTTTAAAAATAATTCCTGTATTTTATAATGCAAATTCCCTAGGAATCATGACTATCCATATGTGTATCATTTCATTACATAATATTGAATGCCTCATACCTGAAAATTGTTACAACGGAAAAGCAGGATGATGGTCGAAAGCTTCATCCAAAATATTTAATGTGTTCTGGATTATCCAAAAATATCAGCTGTTACCTGATTGTGGTACCATAAAATACTAAAGAAACCTGATGTTGGACTAAATTATTTGAAGTACAATAAAAAAAAATACTTTGCTGGAAACTTTTGATTCCTTTAAATGAGGAAGAAATATTCTCTATCTCCTCTCCCAGAATTTGATAGGTAATGATATTTCCAAAAATAATTCCTAGCCATTTTGTATCCTACTATTTTATAAAAAGCTGTTGTCTTCTCAGTGTTCTTATACAATCAAAAAGTTCCCATTGCTTTAGGATGGTATTGGATTATACTTTCAAAGATTCCTAGTAACATGATCATTAACTGGTCACTTAATACCCAGCATTTATATTTAAATAATGAGGTAAATTTATATCACATAACATCCAGCATCCCAGTACTTTAAAACCTGTTGGTGCTTTGTTTATTGGCAAAGTAATTTTAAATGCTAATGTTGTACCTGCTTGTTTTGTACTTTTCAATTTGTTATCTGTCACATATTTATTTCAATTATTATAGAAACTTCATTACACTATATTGGTGCAAATGCCTTTGTCAATTACCTTGGCACCCATATGAATGAAAAACAGCTGAAAAATATATAAATTTTGAGAAGTTGCTAACACTAAAAATTCTTAATCTTCTTTAGCAACAAGAACAGAAACCTTAATATTATTTTGAAGGCAATTTCAACATTCTAACCACTTTTCCAGAATATCTCAAGATGGTTTACATAGTAAAAACTTAAGAGAAAGCAAAACATTAAAACTGACCTTTCTTTTTCAGCATCACAATAAAAACTTTTTCAAATAATACTGAACAACCCCCTGCCTTCCATTTTGTTACCCAACAACTTGTTGTACAAATAGTGATATGTAAATTTCATTTATTCCACAGAATCAGGTTTCCTAGTATAAATTTGAAGTAATCACTATGTAGACCAAGATTATGTAGTAGCATTTTACATCTTATAAGGTGGTACATTTGATGTATGGTTATGCTAATGTCTTTGTGTAGATACACATATAAAATAAAATTTAAATACAAATGAGTTACCCGTAATCATAGTGGGAGCAGACTGAGTAGGCAACCTGCGTGCTGCTAATTCTATCAATTAGATGCAACTTGTTGATCAACACCTTTAGCATTTGTGACTTCTGTTAGATAGGGTGAATGGAAGAGGCAGACAGAAGTGGCTTCAAAACAACAGCTCTTTATTTCGCAACTATTTACAATCCAGCAAAGCTCTGTCTGACAACCAGCCCTTTTATAGGGAACTGCCAGACAGTCTAGCCAATCAGCAGTCAGTATTTTCCCTCCAGAATGGAGGACCTGACTGAAGCCTCTGTGCTTCAGTCTGAGAATATAACACCCCTTCGTTAACTCCTTCTGTGATTGCTCCTGTCGGTTTGGCATTGCTCAGAAGTTAGTTCTGGTAGCCTAAGAGTGGAGCGGCTGAGTCGGCCTCGGAGTTGGTCAACATGCCGCCTCCAGCTTCTACCGTCCTCGAGCTCTACTCGGTAAGAGCAAGGGCTGGTGATCTCTGTGATCGTGGCAGGAACCCAGAGAGGACCCCCAGCATAGTTGTGGGCATATACTTGATCCCCTATGCCAGGGGTCGGCAAACTTAAACACTCAGAGCCAGTTGAACCCGTTTCCCACAGAAAAAAAAACACCGGGAGCCACAAAACCTGGGTGGGCGTGGCCAACTCGACATCATTCACTCCCACCCAGTCACATGACCCCCTAGCCACGCCTACCCAGCCGGTCATTAGGGCAGAGAACTGGGAACCACAAAACCTCTCTCTCTCTCTCTGTCTCTGTATCTCTCTCTCCCTCTCTCTCTCCCCCCTCTCTCTGCATCTCTCTATGGCACTCTCCCCCTTTCCCTCTCTATATCCTCCCTCTCTGTATCTCTCTCCCCTTCTCCCTCTCTCACCCCTCTCTCTCCCCTCTCTCTGTATCTCTATCTCTATCTCTATCTCCCCCTATCTCTGTATCTCTCTGTATCTCTGTCTCTCTCTCCCCCTCTGATAGATAACATTACAAACATTGATCTTTCTTGGGCATGCAGTTCATATATGAAGTGCGTCACAAAGCAGTTTTGATGTGTGTTTTGCTTATTCAGTAATATTGTAATATACTGAAACCGGTGTTTCAATTTGGAAAGTCCACTGCAGTTAATGAAACAAATATCCAAATAATAAGTTTTAAACCATTGTTTTAAATGGTGTTTAAAATAAATACAGTGATTAAGATGCATCTTTCTCTCTTTTCTGAGCGGTCCTTGGTGCTCTCTAAAGTTTGTTTTCTTGCAGACGTTTAATTATCCAACTAGGTAACAGCATCAGTGCGATCTCATTTTAATCAGGCCAGCTGTGATTTGGCCTTGCAGGATATTTGATCTCAGTCACTGGACTGTCAGCAGGTGCCTCTGCAAAATTCAATTTGCAAGCCAAATTGTGGGCATTTCATTATCCTCCTCACTGTTACAAAACACCCATGTCCCTTAGCAGCCCAGTTCTAACAAGGTTGCCCTCACCCTGTGAGCCCCCTCCCAGTATAGATTTAAAATCAAGCCTTGCCTTGTTTCTGACAAACGTTGATGGATTGGGCTCAGATGTAGCATAAAGCTATCAGGGCGAGAGCTAATCAGAGAAACATCAGAATGAAGCAAAATCCTCCACTATTTCCTGGCAGTAGACCTCCTGATCTCTAGCAAGTGCCACTTTTGAACAAGCAGAAAATCTTCCAAATGAATTGGAAGATATCTGACTGCAGATGGATCCAAAGGATCAAACCCCCCAGCAATTCCCAAAGTTCCTTCCTTCCTTCCCTCCTTCCCTCCCTCCCTCCTCTTTTCAAATGAAGAAGCTTCTTGGATTAAAGTGAAACGTTTTTAAAACGTTTTCAAAGAAAATCCAAGAAAGTCCTTTTGCCTTTTGGAAAAGCACTTTTGGGACAACCATAACCTGGATGACTGAAAATCTCCATAGACATTAGAGATTCCCTTTTCAACGGAATGCAGTTAGCCCCGAAACTAAAACTCTTCCCCGTTGCTCTTCCCACGGTTCTCCCCAGAGCCCCCTGCTGCCTTTCTGCCCCTCCTCACGTACCCACGGAGGTGTCATTCCTAAACAGCAGGACCAAACCAGGGTTTTAAGTCCACCGCTTTTCCTCCAATCTGGGTTCTGTTGCTAACACACACACCCCGCTCGTAACGCCCACAGGAGCAAAAAGCACAGGCACGCCACTTTGCATGCTGGGAAACGTAGTCCAAGCTTAGTTCGGGACTGCTCCGTGCTCAGCGTTCGATCTGCTTGGTGACAAAGGCACCACTCGCAAAGAAAAGATTGAGATAAAGCAAGGGACTGTGGCATGGGGAGCATGCATGAAGTTTGTATCGAAGTGATTCCCATTTCCTGAGTCCAAAGAGGAGGTTTGGACTCAGGAAATGGGAATCACTTCAATGCATGAAGTTTGCATTGAAGTGATTCCCATTTCCTGAGTCCAAAGAGGAGGTTTGGACTCAGGAAATGGGAATCACTTCGATGCAAACTTCATGCATGCTCCCCATGCCACAGTCCCTTGCTTTATCTCATCTTTTCTTTGCGAGTGGTGCCTTTGTCACCAAGCAGATCGAACGCTGAGCACGGAGCAGTCCCGAACTAAGCTCGGACTACGTTTCCCAGCATGCAAAGTGGCGTGCCTGTGCTTTTTGCTCCTGTGGGCGTTACGAGCCGGGAGGGAGAGGGAATGTTAGCAACAGAACCCAGATTGGAGGAAAAGCGGTGGACTTAAAACCCTGGTTTGGTCCTGCTGTTTAGGAATGATACCTCCGTGGGTGCGTGACGAGGGGCAGAAAGGCAGCAGGGGGCTCTGGGGAGAACCGTGGGAAGAGCAACGGGGCTGGGAATGTAGGATGCGTGCACAGAGAGGAAGAGCGCCTTGGCAGCTTGCAGGTGTGGCGAAGATTTAGGGGTAAGAGTTAGTGAGTTGGGGATTGTTGAGAAGAGCCACATTCCAGGGGCCAAAGAGCCGCTTGTGGCTCGCGAGCCGCGATTTCCGACCCCTGCCCTATGCTAAAGTGTCATCCTGGGTGATAGCGAGGCAGGTGCGAGGCGGTCGCCTGCGATGAGTCCCAAAAGCAGCTTGTGGTCAGTGATCAAGTCAAATTGCTGCCCATACAAATAGTCATGAAAGTGCTTGACTCTGGCCACTGCAGCCAGCGCTTATCTGTCCAGCTGACTGTAATTGCGCTTTGCGGTGGACAGAGTCCTAGAATAGGAGGTGATGGGTGCCTCGGTGCCGTTGGGTAGGCGATGGCTGAGGACAGCCCCGACGCCAAAGGGTGAAGCGTCACAGGTCAACACAAGTGGCAAGGTCTGATTATAATGGATCAGGAGGCTGTCTGCAGAAAGTAGGCATTTGACAGCTGCGAAAGCGGCTGCCTCAGTCCTTCCCCAAGTCCATTTCGATTTGTCCCCAGCAGCTTGTGGAGCAGCTCAGCCACTGTAGCCTTCTGTTTCAGGAACATGCTATAGAAGTTAAGGAGCCCGATGAACGCTTGTAGTTCAGTCTGGTTCCGAGCGGTAGGGGCATCCTGAATTGCCTTAATTTTCCAATTTGTGGGGTGGATCCCAAGCTGTCAATCATGTACCATCTACCCTGTTCACTCCAATTTGGCATTTTTTTAAAGCCACAGGTCCTTGTCACGAATTCAGGTCAGCACTGTCCTCAGTCTTTGAAATAATTGTTTATAACATTGAAATATCATGTATATCAGTGATTCCCAAAGTGGGCGGTACTGCCTCCCAGGGGGCGGTGGGAACCCTAAGGGGGGCGGTGAGAGGCAAGGTTGGTGACAGGGGGGCGGTGAGAGGGGCCAGGTGGTTCGCCATGCTTTTGCACTTGAAGCTCCCTCGCGTTCCTCGCTCTTGTGTGCAGGGCAGCCCATTCTGAAAGAAAACGCGAGATGTTTTCTTTCAGAATGGGCTGCCCTGCACACAAGAGCGTAGAATGCGATGGAGTTACAAGTGCTAGGTATGATGCCCGTCTCGCGGCCCACCCAGCCCTCGCAAAGCCCCCGCCCAGGCTCCGCTCCACCCTGCCCCGCACGACTGGTCACCCCAAACTGCGTCCCACCACGCGACGGGTGTCCTACCTAGCACTTGAAGCTCTCTCGCATTCCTCGCTCTTGTGTGCAGGGCAGCCCATTCTGAACAAAAACGCGAGATGTTTTCTTTCAGAATGGGCTGCCCTGCACACAAGAGCGTGGAATGCGACGGAGTTACAAGTGGTAGGTACTGAGCGTGGCACAGTGATGAGGGAAGCCGACCGCTCCCGAAGCTGCTCGGGCGAGCGCTCGCAGACCCGCGGGAAGGCCCTGTTGCGGAACCTGCGCGTGCGCGGACTTTCCCGCCTGGCATCCCTGGCGCCTAACAACCCGGCACGTGCAATTCAGCGGGCTCTCCTCCGGCATGGTGCACCCGCGGATCTCAGCCCAGCTGCCCCCTGACATTGACCCCACCAAGGCACCTGTGGCCTTCGGCCACCAAGGCCTCCCCAAGCTCAATGAAGAGCTGCAGCACCCCAAGTTGCTGACACGGCAGCCGGCCTTGATGGCGCTCTGCGACCTGGTGCACGACCCGGAGAACGCTTACCAAGCCATCGGCCTGGGTGAGTGGCGGCGGCGGCCTGGCCATGGCTGGTGGGAAGGAAGGAAGGGAAGAAGGAAAGAAAAAGGAAAGAAAGAAAGAGAGAGGGAGGAAGGAAGGAAGGAAGGAAGACAGACAGAAAGAAAGAAAGAAAGAAAGACAGACAGACAGACAGACAGACAGACAGAAAGAAAGAAAGAAAGAAAGAAAGAACGATGGTAGGAAGGAAGGAAGGAAGATAGACAGAAAAAGAAAGGAGGGAGGGAAGAAGGAAAGAAAGAAAAAGAAAGAAAGAAAGAAAGATGGTAGGAAGGAAGACAGAAAAAGAAAAGAGGGAGGGAAGGGAGGGAAGAAGGAAAGAAATATGGTAGGAAGGAAGAAAGACAGAAAAAGAAAGGAGGGAGGGAAGGGGGGAAGAAGGAAAGAAAAAGGAAAGAGGGAGGGAGGGAGGAAGAAAGAAAGAAAGGTGGTAGGAAGGAAGACAGAAAGAAAGAAAAAGATGGTAGGTAGGAAGGAAGACAGACAGACAGACAGAAGAAAAGATGGAAGGAAGGAAGACAGACAGACAGAAAGAAACAGAAAGATGGTAGGAAGAAAGACAGAAAGAAAAAGAAAGAAAGAAGGGGGAAGGTAGAGAAGAAAGAAAGAACGAAAGAAAGACTTATGACCACAATTGAGCCTAACATTTTGGTTGCTAAGCAAGAGCGTTGTTAAGTGAGTTTCACCACACTTTACAAGTTGGCCACGCCCACCCGGTCACCTGACCACTAAGCCACGCCCACTTGAGGGGGTGGGTTGGGGGGTGGTGAGGATGAGTTTGTAGCACCAAGGTGGCGGTGGACTGAAAAAGTTTGGGAACCACTGATGTATATCATCGAAATAAGGCACGACCCCAAGAAATCTTTCTAACAGGCATTCCATAAGACTTCGGAACAGTCCGGGGGCTACGTTAACTCCGAACTGGAGCCGCGTACATTTAAACTCACCCCTGTGCGTCACAATTTTATGGGCCTCCACAGTGGCACCATCTACAGGCAGCTGCTGGTAGGCCTGCACAAGATCGAGTTTTGCAAAAATCTTTCCTGGGCCCAGGGAGTGCAGCAGATGCTGGACCACAGGAACTGGATAGGCGCTCTGCTGAAGTGCCTTATTAAGTGTGCACTTATTGTCAGCGCAGAGGCGAATTGACCCATCTGGCCTGACCGACATCATTATAGGTGTTTCCCAGCGTGCATGGTCGATGGGCTCTAAGATCCCTTGGCCAATTAGCTTGTCCAATTCCTTATCTATTTTCGGTCGGAGGGCGAGAGGAGGCCTCTGGGGTTTAAGCCAAATTGGCGCTATGTTTGGGTCCAAATTGAACGGAATTGGGGTCCCCTTATACGTACCCAGACTGTCGCTAAAAACGTCCTCGAACTCCCTCAGAAGGTCCTCCGTGGCGCTGTCAGTGACGGTGTTGATTCCGGTCACTCCAATGCCGAGGGCCTCGAACCACTCCAAGCTGAGCAGTCTTGGAAGGGAGCCGCTGACCACTGTCAGTGTGAGGGGGCCGTTGAAATTCTTGAATTGCAACCGGAAGGTGCTGCAGCCAATGACTGGAATGTGGTTGCCTTGGTAGTCAATCAGCCTCAGCTCTTGGCACTGCAGTTGTTTCTTCTGGATCCCCAGGATTGCTTGTTGCAGCATGGCCCAGGATATGACCCGGTGTCAATCTCCATGCTGCACGGTGACCCCTCGAGCAGGATGGTGACTCGCAGCTTCTTCTGGTGTGGCGTGGTTGCTTGCTGGATTGCTGTTTGGCAGGCCTCGATCGCTCTGGCCCAGTCGGTTCTCCGTCGTAGCTGCCAAGCCCTGTGTTGAGGCTGCTTAGCGTAGCCAGGCTTGCTCAGTGCTCGTCGCGTTGCTGTGGTGAAGGCAGCTTGGCGCGGCAGACTCTTGCTAGGTGACCACGATGGTCGCATTGTTGACAGATGGCCTTGCGGTATCGGCAGTCGGTGCGGTGATGGTGCCCTCCGCACTGGCACATAGTGCAAGTCTGTCATCGGGTGCATTTGCCGCTTCACGCTTTTTGAATCGAAGGTGGCAAACTTCCTCATCACTGTCAGGTGAGAATCTTGTGCCGAACTGTTGCGATGCACGCCGACCGTCTTTCGCGTGCTTTTCAGGCTGCTTGGTTGCTGTAGTGCCTCACTCGATCTAGTGGACACATCGGCTGCCCTGGCCTCGTCCAGCGCAATCTGGAGAGTGAGGGTGGTCTTTGAAAGTAACCTCCATTGGAGGTTAATGTCCCAAATTCCACAGATCACTCGCTCGAGCAGTAGCTCATCTAGATCGCGGAACTCACAATGGGCAGCAGCCTTGCGCAGCGCAGCAATGTATTCATTAATGGACTCCCCCTCCTTCTGGTTCCACAAATTGAAGGCATGCCACCGCATGTATTTGGAGGGTTTCGTGGCATAATGGGTCTTGAGCATTGTCTGTAGGGCGGACCAGGTGACCGTCTAGACCGGTGTTGGTTCAGCAAGTGCCTGGGCCATCTCAAACACGTCTGTGCCACAGTCGCTCAGGAAGAGCGCTCGTTTGCAGTTGTCTGATAGCCCAAGGAGGTCATTTGCCTCCATGAAGCATTTGAAGTGAGTCATGTAGGTGTCCCAGTGCTCCCGTGCTGGGTTGAAGTGAGTTGGCGGGACATGAGTCATCATGTCGGCTGAGTTGGCGCTTTAGAAAGGCCGCTTGTCGAAGACTTACTGCCCCAGGCTGGATTGCGAGGTTGTCAGCTCTTTTCTGGCCTATCTGCCTTCCAATCCCACCCTCGTCACCAGTGTTAGATAGGGTGAATGGAAGAGGCAGACAGAAGTGGCTTCAAAACAACAGCTCTTTATTTGGCAACTATTTACAATCCAGCAAAGCTCTGTCTGACAGACAGCCCTTTTTTAGGGAGCTGCCAGTCAAGCCAATCAGCAGTCAGTATTTTCTCTCCAGAATGGAGGACCTGACTGAAGCCTATGTGCTTCAGTCTGAGAATGTAACAACTTCCTTTCTTATATTTCTCTATAAACTCTTAAAATAGAAGGCTGTTGAAATTAAAGAGTGTCTTTGGATGCCCTTTGAATAAAAAAAAATATCTTCAGTGAGACACATGGAGACATACAGGAGGAAGGGAAAAGAAAGAAGACACAATCCTTTCATAGGCTACCCCAGTAATGTTCTTACCCCACAAAATAATTAACCTCTAAGCAGAGAGATGTGAGAGGGCCATGTCGAAGGGCTGCAAGAATGAAGAAAGAAACTTCTGCTGCACAGAGAGATCCACTTGCATAATGCTGAATTAATCCCTCTATCCCAGGGGTCACTGTGATAGGCTAAAGCTTCCATGAGTCTCAGAGGACAAATTTTCTGTCTCTGCAACTAGCAACCTGGTTCATTTGTTTGTTTTTTAAACAGGAGTTGCCTGGGTCTGAGGCTGAAATAATGTACATGCCATAATATGTTCTACTAAACTATGATTCTTTCCAATAGAATGCATTATACAATTATTTAAAGGCATTCCAGCTTCAAATGTACTGTATTGTTCTCATCTGCCTGTCATAGACCATTAACCCTCTACAAATTTTGTGTCATCACAGCCTTTCAGAATTGCCAGGACTCCAAGGTATGTGTTGGAAAAATCAAATCAGAAGGGAAAACTATCCCCTTTCACAGGACAGAAACATTATCCCAACAGCGTCAAAAGTTTAATCTCTTTGAAAAATATAGTATTTACTGAAAAAGAAGACAACTTAGATGTTAAGATGGTTATCCCATACCCCCAAAAAAAATTTTAAGAGGGAAAAATCATATGTCATCATTATTGTATTCTCTAAGATACTCTCTCACTTCAAAAGTAACTGGTTTTCCTTCCATGTCTATGTAATATGTGAACTTTAATTTGTCACCAGGTAACGGTTTGAAACCCTTAGGCTGTATCTTAAAGACCATGTGTAATAATCTCATAATACACCAACTTAGTTTTCTAAGACCACCCAGGCTTTGAAGTTGCTGAAGGTTTTTGATTCACACTTCTATAAGTTTGAAGATCTGAATATAGCTCAGAGATTGCCATGTTATATATCAAGTCAGCTACCTACCGAGGTTTCCCATCAGGTTCCAGTTCAAGTATTTGTCATAGGCTAGTAAGACTCAGACTAATGAACCATGTTTAATTTTTTTGAATAATTCACATCTGTATTTTTTATTCTCACCCCTCACCTTGAAGTATTAGACGTTCAGTGTTAAGACAGATAATCTACCCAGCAACTTATCAAGCTTTTCATTTCAGGCTACATGATAAAATAACTAAATAACTGAAATAATCTTATTAATAATACTTAATAAAACATTTCTGTGCCCGCAAACATTGATGGCACCTTTCCAAAGCCAGTTTGTTTTCTTTCAGCCATTATTGGTCCTTTATTTTAAAGCATACTTTTCACTTTCAATCTGTCCACAAGCCACTGATTTCCATACTTTCCTTCCCCTGCTCATCACACAGCTCTGATTGCTATTATGACTGTTATTTAGCATGACTCTTATTTTCAGAATGGAAGAGCACATCTGTCTCTAACAGGCATTCAAGTGTGCTGGTTGCTTCCTGTCCTCCGCCTCCAACGTATGATTTGATAAATCAAGAGCTACAATCTACAAATCACTTACTCCGAAGGTCTGTCGCTGCCAACAAATTGCCTCACGTACCCGTACAAGCTTCCAACTTGAAAATATTTTTAATGCTACTTATGTCCAAGGGATTGACACACGTTAAAAGGAAAAAAAGAGAGATACCCAAAGTTCCCAGCCCAAAGAATTAAGTGACTTGGAACGTATAAAATGCAGACGATTCTAAGTGAGTTTAAATTTCAAAGCTTGGGGTTGTTGCCAGTGAACACACTTTTCAAGTCTAATATTTCATATTGAATGTTTTGGTATTACAGTAGGTAGATATATGGTGAAATTGTTTATAAATGGCTTATGAAGAGAAAACCGCTCACTAATTTCAGTGGCAGTCTGGTCAGGTCCATTGCGAAATACCTATTTAGCGGTCGAAACTTAGGCTGCCCCTTCGGAAGACGTAACTAATAAACCCAGTGGGAAGAGTGAATGTTAAGTAAGGACGCGTAGGATCAGGTTGCCAGTCCTAGCTCGGGAAACCCGACTACCGTACGCCGAATTCTGGGTTATTTCAGTGGTTGGTTTAAGCCGATCCCAAAGTAGCGAGGATGCGAGGCAGCCTCGCGTAGGGCTCCTCTGTTCCACCGCCCGCGTACGATACACGGTACAGGCGGTACTTGCAATAACCGAGGTAAATATTACAACCCTTGGTTTTGAATCCTCGGAAATGTGAAGAAACGCAACAACAGCGGCTCCTCTCTCCCCGAAACGTCGGGTAAAGGAGGAGAGCGTGCGCGCGGTTGAATAATAATAATAATAAAAACCCGGGGAAATACCGCGCTCGTATGGAGCAAGCGCCGGGTTGGAGAGGAGCCCGCGGGTAGCGGTGCCGGCGGCTCCTTCGCCGGCTCCCTTTTCTCTGCGGGAGCTGCTCGGTCTCTGCGGCGGGGTAACTTTATCAGCAGAAGCGCTGCCTCCGATCTCTTTCCCCTCTCGCCTCACACACTCTGCGGGGGGGGGGGGAAGGGGGGAGAACACGCTCTTTACCCGCAGGCTCTGCCGCCTGAAGGATGGCCCAGCTAGCCGCCAGTCAGGCCGAGAAGGAGAGAGCGGGAAGGGAGAGAGAGAGAAAAGGAGCATAAGCTGCTTGCAGCAACCCCGGGAAAACCACCGACGGTGCTCGCACTCGGGTGCAAACTGCCGACTCCAAGCCCTCCCTGGGTGTGTGTGTGGGGGAAGAGGCTGGGCTGGGTGGGCCCAGCCGAGCCTCGCACGGGTGGGGTGCCCGGCGGAGAACAGGCAGCGGCGGGTGGGCCGAGCTCTCCGCCTGTCCCGCCCTCCTCCTCTTCGTCCCACCCTCCCACGCCCGTGATTGGTTTCGCCCGCCCCTCGTCCGGGCGCGGAGGCCGCCTCCCTCCCCAGCTAAAGCGGCCAGTATGTGAATAGGACGGAGCCAGAAGGGAGCAGCATGCAATCGACTCTGCGCCAGCTGCCTCCGTCTGCCCAAGTGCCCCCGCGGCGGCGGCGGCGGCTCCTCTCGCTCCGCGCCCTGCAGCTTCGCCGCCTCGGCCTCTTCCTCGTCGCGCCGCGGAGTTGAGAGAAAGCAGCCCCAGCTGTGTGGGGGTTTGGCGGCGGCGGGGTGGCGGTGGTGGAGGGAAGAGAGGCTGCAATGCCTAAGCCGCCGCCTCCTTCGCCTCCTCCTCCTCCTCCCCCTGCTGTTTCTGTGCATCCTCCTTCTCCGCCAGCCTGAAGAAGGTGGGGGGGAGGAAGCCGCTTTTCGCCCGACAAGGACACGCACACTTGCGCGCGTTTGTCGCCCCCTTCCCGCGCCGCTGCTCACCCGCCCTGTGGGCGAAAGGTAAGGACGGAAGGTGTGTGTGTGGGGTGGGAGAGAGCCACGAAAGGTGTTGGGGTGTTGGGGAGGAGCGGGGCTCGGAGGGCGGCCCCGCGGAAGAAGAGCCCGAGTAGGCTGCCGGCTTGGCTTGGCTGGCCGAGGCGTCTCTCGCTGCCACACTTCTTTGCGCGCCCCGTGGGGTGGCTTGCTCGTAGTCGAGGCTGGCCGCTTTGCCAAGAGTAAGTCGCCTCCAGTGGATTGAACGCCTGGCTCATGAATCCCCTCGCGCCTGCGCTCGCTGCCTGCATGGGAAAACTTCCTGCTTGGGTGTTTTGGATGATGTGCAAGACCAGGAGCGGTAGCGTGAGGGTGCTCTGAGGTAGGGCTTCGGGCTAAGGGGACGCGGGGTGAGGTGGATGTAGGAGAAGAGATCTGCTCGGGAGGCGACATCAAGCTTTGCTTCCCCGAGGATGGCACCTTCGTCTTTTCCCGGCACCTTCTTTGCCATGCTATCTCTGTACCAGACGTTTTTAACTTCCCTCCCGGGGCGGGTTGGAGACACCGTCTCACCCCGCACGATGTAAAAGGTGGTTGACTTTCTTCTCCTGCATCGAGGAGGTAAATGACACCAAGGGCTGTCATCTTGTTTGTCGGCCCTACGTGTGTTTTTAAAAGGCTCCGTTTTGTAGATGGCTTATTTAAAAAAAGAGGGGGGGAGGACGCACACCACATAACCACTGCAAAATCATCCATCATCACCACAAGGCAGAGGCTATCTTTAATTAAAGCTATCTTGAAAGGAATAAAAAATGATAAGCTCCCACCTCAGAATTGATTCTGGAACAAGTCTCTCCTCGTGCCCATCAGCCACTTTTCACGGATCTTTTAAAAGATGATTTTGTTTAGATGCACTCAAAAAAATAAAAGCCCGGGTCTGGTAACTTCCAGGTATTAGCCTTAGTTGCCTATCTCCCTTTTGACCTGGCTTTTGCCTCCATGGTCTTAATCCTATCCCCTTCTCCTGCGCCACCTCCTCAAATCCTATTCTACTTCCTTAAAGTGGCTTAGGTGTCTTTAGGGCAGGGACTGAATCCCTTTTGTTGTACCTGGTTTGTGTCAGCATGTACACAGTGCCAGGTTGAAGGTGTGTCCAGAAATTGCTTGAGGCGATTCTTATGTATTTGTAACAGTTGAAACCCACTTTTTACTGTTGAAAACGAATCCCAAAGTGTAGAGTCTTTGATACGCTTTTCAATAAATTCTGTCAAATTTGAGGAGTCTCACTTGAAAGTAAATAGGTCTGGGCTCAGAGGTAGTGTGTCTCTGTTGGCAGTAGTTGTATCTGTGTATCAGATCTCTCTCCCTCACATACGCACATTTTTTATGGAGCTTTGTTAATAGTGTTAAGACTATATGTGTTCTTGTTCTCTTCATGGGGAGCCATTAACATTTTACTGTTTAAAGAAATCAGGGTCTGGTATGGCTCTTATCTATTTTCTGTGTTTCCCCACCCCACCAGTGTATTATGAAAGCATAACCTCTTGTTCTTCTCTTCTTTGATTAAAAATATATATTGTAATCTAAACAAATGCAAACAATCCTTACTGACATATTTAATGTATAGATGAACTTGTGAAATTGTCCAATATTTAATACTGTGAATGTTATTCTATTATTACATGGTTCTTAAGCTAATTTATTCTATCCTTCTTTGACTTATCGTTCGCCAGAGAGTTTATTTTTGAGAGTTTACCAAAACAGGCTCTTACTGTACGCCTTTAAGACTGCAGGTATCACGTAGCTGTCTCTTCAAATTAAGCAAAGAGCTGAAAGTTTTAAGTCCCCTTCAGTAGTTTGACTTTTTTTAAATTAAAAAATGCAGTGTTCTTTGAATCCTTTTTAATAAATCAGCAGTAGCTCAGTATTATGACGGGATTAAACTAGCAATAGCATTTACTTTATAAAGTGATATATAATCATATTTTATTGATATTCTGCTGTTTGAAACTTTAGTTATGCACAGTGGGTTACCTGCTCTTATTTGCACGAGAAGCAAGGTTTTATTCTTTGATAAAGAGCCTCCCCCTCATCGTGATTGTCTCTGGGAGAGTTTTTCCCAGCTTGCAATGAAGTATGGCATTAATATATTGGCTTCTATAAAAGAAAATTAATAATCAGTACAGTACCGGTAGTTAGAATAATGTTTTGTGAAAAGGTCCCCTTCCAATATAGGCAGTGTGTTTCTTTGGAATGAATATCTTTAAAAGATGTAGTAGTTAAGTATTGAAACCAACATAATAAATGTAGAATATGGCAATTTTAATATAATTTTTTTTTAATTGAAGTTTTGTTAGCTGCATTATCATTTGATATAATTTAAGATAAATTGGGCATTCTATATGATAGCTTCTTGGATGATTCTGAAAATATGTACTTCGGAAGAACCAGTGCATTTGAAAGTTTTATATGAGCTAAAATTTCCAGTACCATCTAGTGTAGAATAGTTTAAGAGCCACATTCATAGTTTTTAAAGCTTTCTCTTGACAATAGAAGCCATGAACAAATGTTCAATTGGAATTATTGCCGGAAAAGAATATTTTATGGTTGTCATGACTACAATTAGAGCAATGGTAGCTGGTTTTAACCTGAACAAGTAGTGGTAAGGAGGGAAGAATTCAAATTCTTTGTTTCTTTGAACTGTGTTTCTAATGAATGGTATCCAAACTTTAGATGTTCAATGCATGCAAAATTGATTTTATGGAAAAATCTTGCTTAGAATAAAGAGCTTTCTCATGTTGCTGAATTCTTCCTCAAATGTAATACAGAAGGATTGAAGGAAAAAAGGTCATCTAGTCCAGCCCCCTACCCCAAGGTTTCCTGTATAACCCAAGCAATGGCATGTTCCAAGTAAATAATACACACATAAAAGTAACTTTAATGGAAAAAACTGAAAGTGATTCTAGTCATACGCTACAGGGAAATAGATATTGAGCCATTTTTTATATTTTAAAAAATTAAGAATCACATTGTTTTTGTGTATTTATCAACATGAAAATGCTAATAGTGCTATCTCACCCCGTTTTTTTCAATTATATATTGAAGAAATCATAGGGAAAGAAAGTTCCCTGTTATGTACAGCTGAAGAGCATTATTGACATCTGCTTACAGGGCAGTAGTTCCATAATTTTGTATTATGTATTGTAATTATTAATGTTAGTTAGCCATAATTTCTTTGCATCTTGATCTGTGGCACATATCTTTGCTTTTTGCTTCGGTGTGATCATTTTCATTTCAGCCTCATTTACTGTATTCTCTCCATTTCCCTATACCCTTTGTATTTAACTATTTTAGGGACAAATATTCTTGAAATTAAGGCCATGTTTTTTTCTTTGCCACGCTAATGTATATATACACAAAACTTTTTAAAATAAACATTAATTGCATATATTTTAAAATGTAATATAGTTCCAGATATATAATTTATCATGAACCGACTTTCACTTTTATTAAGATGTCCAAAATTTGGTTGCAGTTTTATTGGTGTTTCATAAAGGATCTTTAAAATCTAAATATCAACATAATCTCTGTACTTAGACAATATTTTATGGAGGAAGAACAGCCTGTTGGATTCTGCTGCAACTTTACTATTTAAAGGAAGCAAGAGTAAATAACCTGCTTTCATGATCTGCTTACAGTGCAATAGAATGCAACTCTATAAAGGTCTATATCTGACTTATTAATGGGTGATAATGTAAAATACTCTGATTTTGAATTATAATATCTTGATCTGAACATGAAAGAAATAATTTATTACATATTTATTTAAAAACTTTTTTTAAAATGAAGAGATTAAAATACAACTGTGAGAAATATTATTTTATAATAGTTGCAAATGTTGGTGCCAAATGTGTAGAAACATTAACACCATAGGAAATGAGGATTTTTTCTTTTCTATTTTTTAAAAAACAAAATATGCTACTTCTGTTTAAAAATAATCATAATTTATTAACATAGATTTAAATCAATATTAATAGTTTTGGGAAAAACAATGCTCTGGTATTATCAATGAGCATCCTCTGCAACATTAGCACTAATTTACATTTTTCATTTTATCAAAATAGATTTGTCCAGGCTAAGTGCCAACTGATGTTGTTAGAAACTTTGAGCTTTCAAAGTCTGTTTCCCTGACTGAATACATAGCTTAGGCAGGATTGTTCTGTTCTTATGCAGTGAAGGAGATGAGTCAAACCAGGCAGAGTAGTTAATTAAGTCAGAGAGATAATATAGCAAAGGCCAGTTGGGGGCAGAATATAAAGGAGCAATGGACATTCCTACTGTCAATCTACAGAGGCAGCAATAGAGTATCAATAATGAGAATTATGGAATCTTTTCTAAAGTAAGAAAATTATATTATCTAAAAATGTGCCCTTCTTGATGTTGTAAAATGTTGAGTTATAAATTAACATGTATTGATCAGATTTGTACCATCAAGAAATGCACATTACATTTAAATTTAAGATTATTGGATGAGAAGTGATTGGCTGTTTTACCGTGCACCCAGAGGGCATGACATGAAACCCTCCCAATAAGGTTGCCTTTTCCTTCCAGATATGGAGGCTTATGCACTAAGATGAGTGCTTCAAAGGATACTGAAAAGAAAGTAGCCATTTTGAAAGAACTGAAGAGTAGATCGGTAATTTGCATGATATAGAGTTAGTGTAAAGTATTTTTTAAACCAACTTGGTCTTAGAATAGTACGATTTTTATCCCATCTTTTTTATATGTAATTCAAAGCGTCAAACATCTATATATATAAAAGCAAAAACCACTTGCCGCGATCATGAAATCTCCAGAACCATAAAGCCTACAAACTTGACATTTGGCACGTATGTTCATCTTGGCTTCTAGGTACTCTCTAAGAAAGGATTTTTCAAACTGACTATCAGATCATTAATATTTCTATTAACACGCTCTGATGCTAATTAGTTACTGTAGACGTTCTACTCTCCCTCCCAACCTGAAAATAGAGAGAACGGGATAGCATAGGAGAGGCTTCTGTGGGGCAAGCAAGCCTGAGGGAAAGAAGGGGATAGGATAGGGGAGGATTGTGTGGGGCAAGGCTGAGGGAGAGAAGGGGATAGCATAGGAGATGTTTCTGTGGGGCAAGCCTGACGGAGAGAAGGGGATAGGATAGGAGACATTTCTGTGGGGCAAGACTGAGAGAGAGAAGAGGGATAGGATAGGATAGGATAGGATAGGATAGGATAGGATAGGATAGGATAGGATAGGATAGGATAGGCTTTTGTGGGGCAAGGTTGAGGAAGAGAAGGGGAGAGGAGTGGCCGATCA
Source organism: Diadophis punctatus similis (assembly GCA_023053685.1). NCBI lineage: Eukaryota > Metazoa > Chordata > Lepidosauria > Squamata > Dipsadidae > Diadophis > Diadophis punctatus. The sequence continues at coordinate 145,601,499 of JALIGW010000001.1, forward strand.
TAACTACTCATTAATTTTCAAGCTGTAAGTGTCGATTTATCAAGCCCGATCACATAGTTTCATAGCGGAGCACGAAACTCCACTACGTACCTACGTACCTACGTACCTAATATTTCTGTCTCCTTTCTTCTCCATAAGAACAACTCTGTGAGGTGGGTTGGGCTGAGAGAGAATTCTGACCCAAAGTCACCCAGCCGGCTTTCATGTCAAAGGAAGGACTAGAACTCTAGGCTAGCATGTTCACCACTAAAGCACAGCAAATTGGTCTATCAGTTAAATATAGCTTAATTATATCACTCAGTCCACCGCTTTCCAAAGTTTCTTTCTATTGGATTTTTTATGGTGAAAAAGCTTTTAATATACACATATGGGAACTATGGATATGTATGTCAAAGCGTAATAGTCTTTTCAAATTTTCCAAGGATGCTTAAGGAATCAGTTTGGATGGATCTGAACCCTGTTTTCTAACTATAGTAAAACAGTCTTCCTCAATGTTAGTTTGAATAATGTCCATCTAGTTTGCTGTGACTTCAACATGATATATATATCTAATGCAGAAATAATATGCTTGTCAATTGGTCTGGATTCAAAAGTTGCCATCTTTGCAAGATCAACATAGTAAAAACTATTCCTGATGACTGGGCTTGTCTGGCTCTTAGGTCAAAAGAGCCCTTAAAAATAAAAATATCTTTGGAATGACTGGAAAAGGCAGTGGTAAGAATAGAAAAAGCAGAACTGTGTCCACAAGCTTGATTGATGGTAGCCTCTTTAATCTGGATTTATTTATTCACTTGATCATTATATTTGGATAGGCTAGTTTGGATGAAAATGTGTGACAAAGAAGATCAATAACTTTGGGAGTAATAACTTGTCTAGTGGATTTCCAGTAGATATTTGGAGAGCTCATGGAATGTAATCCAGTGATGAATGTTTCCCCAGTTCAGGAACAATAGAATTAGGTGAGCAGTGTTATAAAATAGCCCAGCTGTTGCCATAGCATCTATCCTACTGGTCACAACAGTGTTGAAAGTAGGAGATGTTGGTCTTTAGGAAAATAGCCAACCCAAGTCATTGCGACAGTTTATTCTAATTTTTGGGCACTGGTCCAAGAAAGTTTCAAGGCCCTTCACTGGAAGATTGCAGGTATTCCCTGTGGAATTCATCTTGGAATTTGGCTGGTGGTGTTTTTTGTTTTGGTTCAAGGACTGACTGAATAACTGCATTGATGTTCTGCGTTTTATCTTGGTTAAGTTAACCAAATTAACTTAACATTAAATTTTGTCATTTACCTTTTAACAAATCAGGATAGATAAAACTGAATTTGCTGGTACCAATTCTTATGTGATTATATATTATCAGAGGACAGGCATTTCAAATGAAAAAATCCAAATTCCCAATTTTTTTAATAATCTGTAGTCCTCAGATGGAATCCAAAAAAACCCTCTGCCCTTTCTTTCCTCCCTCCCTCCTTCCTTTCTTTCTCAATAGAAAATAAAGTCCACTGCTGTTGCAGTATTCTACCACAATATTTTATAAAATGCTGGTACTGTATACTTCACCCCATTTCCACAACCACTTACAATCTACCGAATTTCTCTTTCTCTTAATCTCGTTTGGAGCTTCCAACATTTAATATTATTTGTGTTGACAAAAATGTGAGACACAGTGTGTGAAAACATCAGTAACCTGAAATTATTCTTTTGTGGGAAAGTCAGTGTAAAATCCAACAAGAAATAGCTCCTGTGTTATTTTTTCCCTTTAATAATACTAGCTCGCATAGGAAAACAAAAAAGTTATAGGGATCATAATTAACTTGTAATACAGATATTCTGTTTGACATTACTGGAATAACAAGAGCTTATCATAGCTTCCTACTTTTTCTTGATTTTGCTGTTATCCTTTGGTTTCCTTGGTTAGCTTATGCTACCACTGTGTCATTTTTTTTAGCTCTTTGATGGGATCTGATCTGTGTAACTTTTAGCTTTCAGGGTACATAACTGGGGGAAGCAGATATAGTGGAATACAGTACCCAGTTCCTCAATGGTATTGCTGTATGTAGCATTAACTATTCTTCATTTTTCTGAATTACAACTCAGTCTATTTTTTCTTCTGTTTACTTCCTGTTACATAGATTTTATTTTAGTATATAACGTTAATTATAAGGAAAAATTGATACCTATCATTATTGCAGTGTATCACAGAAATTAAGCTGAATATGGTACATGTTTGAAAGTGATTATTAAAAAAATATATGATCCATTTTCTAGACAATAAGGCTGCTGAAAAATGACTTAATAGCTTACTGATTTTGCCTGGTTTCGTACCTTAAAAAACCTGCCTAAGATACTGTGATTTGCTTTGAAATGCTTTCAAAATGCATTTTATTTAAAATAAAAATATAGGGACTGACTTCCACCCGTACATTAATAGATATATAAATATTAAAACTGTCCTGCTAAAGAGTTGGTTTGAAGCATGGCCTGATTGTAAACGCTTCTGAGAAGACATCAGCTTGTTCAGTTGTGTTTCATGGTCATCCATATCTATTATTTTCTCTGAGCTGTAAGAATGTGTTAAAATCCATTATGAAAGCATTGTGCTTTGGAATATATTAAAGTGCTAAATTGGAAAACAGATTTCATTATGGTTGTCTAATTAGGGACTGGGGAAAGATAGCTTTAGACTCTGAGCAGTAGTGGTTGAAGAGTATTAAGAAGGCTAAGCAGATCTTGGTTTTGAAGGGAGGCTGCTTAGAAGCATAGCATAGCTGCTTTGAACAGTGTAATAGAAATAACAGTTGTTTTTCAAATCCACAAATTTAAAATAATCACTTAGGAGAGAGAGAATATCAATGTTGAACATATTCCTGCCTCAACCTGAGTATCTGACTAAATAGACTAGGCTGCTCTTCCCTGTCCTACTTTTTTGCAGATCTGTCACACTGGGATAGAAATGAACATGATGAACTCTAGGTAAAACCAACATGTTTTGATGTCCCTTTTTCTCCTAATAGTAATTTTCCAAAAAATAAAATAAAAATAAAATCTTTATGTAACCAAAACAGTCCCATCTGTACACAAGAGGGAGATATACCCACAGGTTTGTGAGAATCTCAAAGCTTGTTGAAGTACATTAGAGAGAGAGGTTAAAATATAATTGTAGTTCTAACTGCTGTGAAGCATAGGAAGCCACATCTTTATATATATTTTTTCTATTTCTTTCTACTTCTACTTTTGTTCTTATTGAATTTTTAGCTTTCTCTTTTTGTTTATATATCATTTATTTATATATCAAATTTATATAGCTGCCCATCTCAAATGAAGTGCATCTGGGTGGCATACACAAAGATATAAAACAATAAACAAAAACCCCAATCATTATTAAAAAGTTAGAAAAATATATGGCACAGTAGAGATTAGATTAGGAGCTGAGGTGGTGCAGTGGTTAAAAGTGCAGCTCTCCAGTTCAGCAGTTCAGCTGTTCAAATCTCACCGGGTCAAGGTTGACTCAGCCTACCATCCTTCTGAGGTCGGTAAAATGAGGACCCAGATTGTTGGGAGCAATATGCTGAACTCTGTAAAACCGCTTAGAGAGGGCTGTAAAGCACTATGAAGCGGTATATAAGTCTAAGTGCTATTGCTATTGCTATTAGCGAGGAGATCTCACCTATTCGCTGAGAACCCCAAACCTGACAATGAAACCAGTTTTTAAGGGATTCTAGAAAGTAAGTTTTTCTTTTATTTCTCTTTCCATTTTGTTTTCTCTGTTGTGTTTCAGTTTATATTAGTTCTTATTATTGTCAAAACTTTGAATACAGGTTATATTAAAAAAGAAAGTACAGAAAAATACCAATGCCCAATTACTTCGCCCCAAATGGCTGACTGTGGGTTGAGTGAGCTTGGAATGCTAAGTATTGGGGGAGGGGGGGGAAACAAAATTTGGGATGAGGAGTTTATAATATATGCCAGAGGAGAGTTGCTATCTAGAATCCCATATTGAAGTTCTTCATACCTGAACATTTTACTTTAGGGCTTTGAATTTCCTTATAGCACGCACGCACATGCACGCACACGCGCGCACACACACACACACACACACACACACACACACACACACCAGACATTTGTTGCTCTAAGTTTCATGGAGCTGCTTAAAATACAGAAAGATTTTCAAATTAATATTTGCCTCGTTCTGGTGGCAGTATATAAACATACTTTTTCCTTGAATTCTGGGTGCTATATCATAATCGATTGATTATATGCCATGAAGCAATTTTTGATTCCTAGCGACCACAAACATTTTACTAAGCTGAGTTATTTTATTTTCTGCTTTGTTGCTTTTTTGTTTCATTATTGTTATAGCTGGTCTGACAGTCAGATGTTTAGACTAGATTTGGCAGTTTTATCCACTTCTTGAGTCTGCTGCAAGTAACGCTACCTTTTGCAAATTGACCGATGGTAATTTTGTGAATGCTGATGGTATCCAAGTGGTTCTCCAGATGTTTTGGGATTGCACCCAAGATGCCTATCGCTATTGGTCTTATCTTGACTTTCTTTTGCCATAGTCATTCTAGTTCTATTTGCAGCTATTTGTATTTTGTTATTTTTCTCCAGTTCTTTCTCTTCTCTTCTGCTGACTCCAGATACTGCCACATCCACTAGTCCAGTGGTTCCCAACCTTTTTGTGATCGAGTACCACTTGGAGGTCCCGTACAGTCGCCGTGTACCACCTGGTTCCAGAGAAACTAAATTCGATCAGATATCACTTTATTTCCATAATTGTACCGTTCCTTTTTTGGCCCCGCGCATCCAGCAACTGGATTCTCGGGCCGCTGGGACCAGGTGGGTGGTGTGTGGCAACAGTTGCAAATTGTTGCCAGATTATCTTGTGTTAGGCAGTAAACATTTTTGTGAAGTAAAAAATAACTAACTAAAAATCGTTCATGACCCCGAATGTGTTTGCGTACCACCTGGAAGGCCCTCGCGTACCACTAGTGGTACACGTACCACAGGTTGGGAACCACTGCACTAGTCAGATTTTTTTGTCTTTCTTATCAACAGTTATTCAGTCTGGGATATTACGTGATAGGTGCTTGACTGTTTGAATTCTAAAACCCCAGAGCACTTTAACTTCATCATTTTCTGTTACTTTTTTATTTTATGGTCCCACCAGCTTTTGCTTGTAGGCAAATTATATTTCTTGAATATCTTTCAATGCACGATGGTTGCTACTTTGTCATGCCGTTGTTTCTAGTCCGTCTGTACAATCTTCTTCAGTTTCTTTCCAGAGGCAGTGTTTGCTGTCTGTTGTTGTCTTTTCATTCTTTGCTTTGTATGCATTTGTTCTTTAAGACTTGGTCTTGTGCAGTCAGAATTAGCCCCCCTGTTTTTTTCTTTAATTTTTCTGCTCCTAACCATTGCCATTGTCATCTATTTTGCTACTTTTTTATGTACTGGCCATATAATACTTTGTCTCTTTTCCATTCTTCATACGGTCTTTCTTGTAGGCCAGTTTGGTCTCTCCAATATTCAGTAAGCCTATATGGTATACTAGCTTCAGTGGATCATCTTTACTTCCCTTCCGATATTTTTCCAATGCCCTTTTTTCTTCTTCAACTTTTTGATGTAGTTGCAACATTACATACTCACGGGCTTTCCCAGTAAGTAAAGTCGGTCAACATCACTGCATGGATAATGACATAATTCATTGTCATTATTTTTTGGGGAGGGTCTTCCTATCCAGGGCTTTTAGTTCTGCTTGAGTCCAGTCCACTATTCCAGCTGTGTATCTAATGACTGGAATTGCCCAGGTATTAATTGCATTTATGACATTTCCTCCACTGAATTAAGATATCTTCACTCTCATGATGTATTTGCTTCCAACTTTTGTCTTGATTTCAGTGTGCTCAATGCTGTCAGCTTGAAGAATGGCCAGGTATTTGTAGTGATCATCTTCATTCGGACTCTACTTTATTCCCATAACATAAGGCACCTCGATTCCTTCAGTTTTCATTGTTTTTCATTATATTTCTCCTATTGATGGTGGGGTAGCCATTTGTCCAGTCCAAAATTCCATTGTAACATTGGGCAAATTCTTGATGACTCATCGTCATCTTCAGATTATGGACAGTGTAGTTCCAATACTAGTTGCAGAGTAGCTGCAATGGCAGAGGGATTATGTCTCCATTTTGTGCTTCTATGTATCCCAGGGGCATCAGAATGCCTATTTGGGGAAACAAAATGCTACCTAAATTAGGCCTTAGCCTGATCCAGTAAGGTTGTTTTTACATAGAATTATTCACAGGTTTCACTGTTTTCAGAAATAACTGACACATAGGCAAAGTTGCATAGAATGATAGGTGTAATTTACATTTATCAAAACAGATAGCAATATGTACTGTAAGGCTTGGAACTGCAGATTCCTTTGACATATATCCTTTTTGATATTTTATGTAGACGAAAACATTGCTGTCCAGTGTAAAATAAGAAAAAAAAACCTTTTGATGTATCCCTTTGCTATATGTAATAAAAATGCTAATGTTATAAAGAATTATATGTGTGTTTTGTTTTCCATGTTAATTTTTTGTGATGGAAGAATTGCCTATGGAAGTGGCCTTAAATCTACCCAAACTACTTATTTTTTTACAGTTAACAACAGGTTCTGGAAATAGTATAGATAGGAAAACCCCAAAGAAATCACTTTGAGATCTGGAGAGGCTTTCTGAAATTAGATTTCCCCCTATGAGTTCAGCTCTTTTTCTGTTCTTGTAGGAATGGAAAGTTTAAAAAAATCCAATGTTCACTAGGTTACTCTCCTAGGGAACACTGCCTTGACTTATCAACTCTACTTAAACGTGTCATTTTTACATGATAAAAGGACAAAGGAGGTTATATTAAATCCCAATTTACTGCATTTGCTGGCCTCATATATTTTCAAAACTACGGTGTAAATATCATAGGAATATATTTACACAGCAAGGAGGGAGAGGATGAGGTGAATGCATAGACACAAATCAAACTTTCTTATCCTACAGGGAACTACACTTTGTCCTTCAACACTATTTCTGACTCTTCTCCTCCTTTCTCTGCATTCAAAAAAAGCTATGAGCCAGAAAAATACACACACACACACACACACACACACACACACACACACACACACACACTGACAAGAGAGAAGTTCTCTTGTCTCCAGCACAAGTCCGCAAGCTTGGAAGACAAAATCTCTGGTCCCAGTGACCGACCCAAATTGGATCCTGCATCATTATCCTGGGACACATACATACATTCACCTTCATTTGTGAGGAGAAATTTTCACAAAATTCCTGAGCACATTATGGTATGTTTATTTAGGAGTAAGACTTAACTGTGTTTACTAAGATTCTCCAGAGAATTTTGTACAAGCAGTCCCCGGGTGAAGAACAAGTTGGCTTCTTAAGTTTAATTTGTATGTAAGTCGGAACTTTCACTTACGAATGGACTGTCTGTTTACACATAGTCCTCTTCATATGATTGGTTATGTAGCCATTGTTACAGTGGACTTCCCTGGGAATATTTATGAGCTGTATTCAAAGTTCCCACAGTTGGCCCCTCTGTGGTCATGTGATCACACTTCAGGTACTAGGCAGCTGGGCTGCATTTACAGCCCTTTGCAATATCCCGTGATCCCACAAGAAGACATTTTAATTCTGTGCTTTAGCATAACTGGCCCATAATGAACCATTGGTTGACCTAACGACTGCAGCATTTTTTAAATGGCCACGACACTCACATTATAACGATAGTGTTTGCTTAATGACCTCCACAGAAATGGTCATAAAATTGGATTGATCATGTGAGTGACCCAATTGATGACTATCATGAGTTATGACCATGAAGGGCAGGTTCCGTTATGGCTGTAAGTTAAGAACTACCTCAACCTACAAAAAAATGGCAGATGATGATCCTTCTTGAACAGTGAACCACAGAAACCATGCAATATTTTCATGAACTGTTGACAACATTTATGGACTACCTGTACTTACAACAGGCTGCATGTTACAATTAGGTTATAACAACATTGCACAGTTTCATCAGCTCAAGGAAGGACATTTTTACTACCATGTCTACCATTTTTAGCAATAGACAGCCTGTTGTAAGTACAGGTCCATAAATCAGATGTTCTTGATCTGGGGACTGTCTGTGCAGGATTGTACCAATCACAGGCAAAAATTATATTAGCAGGGGATAATGGAAGCTAAGGACCAATTATTTTTGGGAGGTTGATTTGGTTGCAATCTGATGCAGATTGATTTAATGTGACTTTCAAATAACCATTGGATTGTACTATACTTGTAACTAAAGATTGTTTAACCCACACTAGCTGCCTTAAAACACCAAATAGGTATTCCAACCAGTTTAAAAATGTATTTATCGTTAAGCGAGTGACCTATTCCCAAGAAAGAGAAATAGGCAGACGCAGCATCACTCTTTTCACAGTTAATGAACTTTAATATAACTATGTAGATTGGACTGTTAGTTGTCTTCGAATGTTGTTGGTGCCATATTGTATGGAATTAATCAGGTACCCAGAATGTAATCTATAAGGCTGCGCATTGGTAAGATAGAATTTCTCAGGGCCCTGATACAGTACTAACAGAACTAGTTCTTTGTAAAATAATAAAAAGAAAAAGGAACCCTTCAGAGAAATTTTCTTCTTTCTTAACCATAACCTCATCTTGAGGTGTTTTAACACTACTGAGAGTAGTATTTGACATTGAAGAATTTTAAATCAGCCACAGGTGGCTTAAAGGTGGCTTTATATGTTACAGGTTAGGGTTGCTGAAGACATACCAGAGTATATAGGATTCCTTTAAGATGGGAAGCCTTTTGTCTGCAAAAGACTAGCCACACAGGAGCTGAAATAGAAAAATGTATTAAATTATTGTGCCTTCTCCTTATCAGTAAATTTGGAGCACAAAGCTCTCTTGGTGTTTATAGAAGACCAAAATGATTGCAATTTTAACTCCAGGTAGTCCTCGACTTACATCCATAATTGGTACTGAAATTTCTGTCATTAAATGATCACTAAGTCAGTCACACTCAATGTTATTGCTATGGCCATTAAATGAATTGCCACAGTTGTTAAGTAAACCGTGTGGGCATTAAATGAATCTGGCTTTCTGCATTGACTTTGCTTGTTGGAAGCCCACTAAGAAGGTTGCAAATGGTGCTCATGTGACAACACCACGCCCCCGTACAACAATCATTGTAAATAAAGGTCAGTTGCCAACTGCCCAAATTTTGATCATGTGACTGTGATGATCTTAAATGCAATGTCTGGTTGTAAGCGACATTTTTCAGCACCATGGTAACTTTGAAGGACTGGTAAACGAAGGATTATAAGTCGAGGAATACCTGTAATATATCTATGCCCTTCTTTTCCTAATATAATAGAAACACTTTTTTTATGGTTAATAGATTTTCACATCTTATTTCCTTTTTCAGTAATTGCTGATAATTTTCATAACACTCCTGAGGTTACTGGGGTTGAAGAGATAAGAATTTACTAAGTTTTTGTTTTTACATTTGTCTAAATACCTTCTTGTATGAAATCTACCGAAATAAATAGACTCTCCTTAAGATGTTATGTAGTATATTTGATAATCTTAGAAAACCAAATTATTTATCACATCTCAAAAGCTGTAATTTTTCATAATATTTCTTGCTTTTGAAAATGCAAGAGTACCATTAAATTATTTGTAGGTAGTCAGAGATCTTGAATCTTATCTTTCAGTGACCCACACTGAAACAGAACCCACAGTGTTTGAATGATTACCTGAAAAATTATTTTATGGTCAGAATTATTGGTATGTGAGGAAAAGAAAAATGTTTCTTGAAATATGTAAAATGTAGAATTATTTCAGCTACTAAAGCAGTATACATCTCAGTGTGTCAAAAAGTTAATCTATCCTAGATTTAAAAACTGCGTTAATGAAAAAGAGAAACTGTTGGAAGTGCTGTGAAAGATAATTTTTATACAAGGAAGAGGAAGATAAGGAAGTCTTGAAGCTTTGGGAACAGTTAAAGTTTGGATAATTAATAGTTTACAACAATAGCTGTTCTTGCTTTTCTTATAATATCATGAACTTCCCTATGCAATATAAGTGAATATGGAATAAAATATGGAGAAGAGATTCAAAGTTCTATACTAAGCACCATGATTTATATTTGTAATTAAAAAGAGCTATTAAGAAATATAGTATAAAATGACACCCCCCCCCCCAAAAGAAGCATCAAGAAAAATAGGGCTGCATGAAGCTGAGGGTTTTTTATAATAATAATTTAGCCAATTTTACACATTATTTTAATGAGATAATTGGGTAATAACAAGACAGTAATAAAGTAAATCCAATATTAAAATATGTATATCATTCTAAAGATTTGATTAATATTTATAGATAACAGATTTCAAAATAATCAAATAGCTCATTGTCTTGAATTACTGAATATTATGTGGAACTAATATCAGTACAAAAATGAAGATTTGATTTTCCTTTGTCAAATCAATATATTTAAATTTCATTAAGTTTCAGCTTTTCTTTATTTACTTGCCAACTGCAAATTGTGTTTTGGAAAGTTGTGTATTTGTAGGGTATTTGTAGTGGTTTTCTACAATATTGTTTTCTTTTTTCCTCTTTTAATCTGATGAGATATCCCTTGGTTGCTTATTTAAGTTGCAGTGTTCCATTTATTTGAATGTTGAAATTGTGGTTTGCTTAGAACATAGCTAACAAATCAGATTATAAAAATAAAATGTGATACGACTAGAAATTGTGATATTTGGAACAAACCAATAAAACAAGGAAATAAGTAATATGCAAGCCTCAATCTTTTGTTGCTTTATACTTGCCACAGCAAACTTGTGATATCTAATGTGTTTAACGGGATGGCTTAAATAACCTCTTTTTATTTTGCCTATATGGTAATTCCTTGAAACGAAAGAAAAATCTTACTCTGTTAAGGTTGAATCCCTGCTTGCAATCCAGCTATTTTCAGTAATGATTAATATCAATGGATACTAATCCCTTGATTCCCAATCAACCAAGGGAAATGCAAAAGGAAATGTTAGAAATTAAATCAATTACATCCATAGTTGAATAAGATAACTAGCTATAAACAAATTGTTCAAATCGAACTACCAAGCATATCCCTAAATTGTATGTTATTTCATAAATGTATACAATATTACTTAATGGGAGCAAGTTTAAAGCATCTACAATATTTGTTTTAGTTTTATAGTGGAAGAAATACAGTTATTTTCTGATTCAATAATTCCTTAGTCTGAATCTCTAAGATTCAGGAGTTTAACCTGAACAAATATTGTACTTCATTTCCAAACAGCAGAATATCACTGGGGTTGATAGTTCTTCCCTACAATGCAGAAGACATTATTTTATTGCTATGTGTGTTAAAAAGTACTCCTAGGTCCAGTTTGGCATCTGATCACCACATGGATACAGCCATGCAATTTTCTTGGGAACAGCATGGAATATGCTAGTAAAACTACATGGCTATTAGATCTTGAAGCTATCTAGACTGGTCTACTATGGCACATTCAGTGGAAGTCAACATTTTGAAGACTGTCTCATTGAATCCAGTAATTCATTTAGGAGTAAGCTGTGTGAAGCATCTGGTGCCTTTGCTCAAATATCCTGGTATGATTTCCTAATACTGTAGAAACATTGAGATTCAAATTTTTCAGTCTACAGCAGAGTTCCCCGACCTTTCTGGGTTGGTGGCTTGGAGGGGGAGGAACAGGCGTCTTTACATGCGCACGAGCGAGCGGGGCTGTGTGCGTACCATTCGCAGTGACTGTAGCACCTGTGTGGTGCTCATGGTGACGCTAATGGCCTCGTGATGCTAGCACCTGCATGGTGCTTGCGGCAAGTCTAGCACGAGTGGTGTGTGTGTGCATAAGCACACACGCACGCACCCTGGCCAGCCAGTCATGTGGCCAATAGGCCACGGCCCAGCAGTGGGTCATGGCGCACAAGTTGGGGACCCCGGTCTACAGAATTGATTCAAATCATCATTTTGAACTTTTGTGTATACATGAATTCTTGTATCAGATTAATACTGGGTATGGATAACACAACAGAGTATATAAAATAGCCCGAACAAACAAACAAACGAATGAATGAATACACGCACAAGCACACACCCATGCACACATACACTCAGAATACGGGAAAGTATAAAGTTTTCAAGAATAATCTGTAAATTCTGCTGAAAAATCTCCAGGAAAGTGCCAGAGAGCTTTTTCAAACAATTTTTAGATGACACACTATCATTTACACATAATAAGATTTCTACAAAGTAACACTGTGCAGCATTTGAATTTTTATTAGGTGTCCTCATTTGAGAGCAATAGCAAGGATTGGTTGATGCAAAATGTCTTAAATGTTGATATGTGGCATTTTTAGGATATTGTTATGGTGTGTGAGTTGTATTTCCCAACTCCATTGCCAGCAATGTCTTCTGGAATTCATGAAGTCTAAAAATGCAGCTTACAGTCTTGTTGGAATACACATTTGACTAGATCTGTACTAATTAATAATTGAGAATTATATATTAATTTAATTAATATATATATATATATACAAACACACACGCACACACACATACACATATTTTGGCTATCAGTGTCATATAATTTTGGCTATGATTTATAGTTACTGTTGATCCTTTTTCATTACGAGTTTGCTGTATGTATGTCCCTTTGGAAGACTCTGTCTAGCTCACTTTCCATTGAGTAAGAAGCCCAACAAAAATTAAGAAATCAGCCTGTTTTAATAGTCACCTCAATTTCTTCTAGAGGACTTGAACAGGCAGGTAGAGTGGATAGATCATAGTTCTTGACTCACAATCAGAAACTATTGAGAAGTCTTCCCCTTTGAAAGTTTCTCACTTCATTTGGATGTCTGTAGACTCTTCTTTATGATATACTAGGTTCCATAAATATAATCTCTTATCTCTTTTTAGCTTGCCTATAAGAACAACCACTGGGATCGGACTATGTCTTGTCTTGGTCCAACATTTTGTTTCTCACAAGGGCCAACAGATACCTTCATGAGTCTGATAAACAGGAAGTGGAGAGTTACATGTAATCCTTGACTTGACAACCGCTTGTTTAGTGACCATTCGTAGTTAAAATGATAATGAAAACGAGACTTACAACCAACCCTTGCAATGAGTATTGCAACATCCCCAAGATCATGTGAATCACCTTGCTTAGCAACGGAAATTCTGATCCCAATTTTGCTATTCATGGAGGACTACCTTTACTTTCCTATTTTTTGTTCCCATGAATGATGATGGGCATTATCTTTTCTGACACTGTTCAGCTGATAGGTAGGATAATAGCATTGGACATAGACTAATAGAGTTGAAAGGGACTTTGGAGGTCTTCTAATACAACCCCCTGCTTGAGTAGAAGACCCTATACCCGTGATGGCGAACCTATGGCACGGGTGCCACAAGTGGCACGCGGAGCCATATCAGTGGGCACGTGAGCTCAGGTCCGGCGTGCATGTGTGCACCAGCCGGCTGATTTTCGGGCCTTCTGGGCCCACTGGGAGTCGGGAAACAGGCTGTTTCCAGCCTCCAGAGGGGGTGGGGAAGGCCGTTTTCGCCCTCCCCAGGCTCCTAGAAAGGCTCTGGAGCCTGGGGAGAGCAAAAAATGGGCGTGCAGGGGGGTCATGCGTGCATGTGCGGGGGTGCATGGAATTATGAGTGTGGGCACGCACACACGTGATCCCCCGCATTCCCCCCCCTTTTGGCACGCGAACCAAAAAAGGTTCGCCATCACTGCCCTATACCATTTCAGATAAATTATTGTCCAGTCTCTTTTTGAAAGCCTCCAGTGTTGGAGCACCCACAAACAAAGGCAAATTTTTCCATTGGTTGATTGCTCTTACCAGTAGGAAATTTCTCCTTAGTCCTAGGTTGTTTCTCTTCTTGGTTAGTTAACAAACACATACTTCTGATTCAGTTTTTTAGTACTTGTGACTATTGTTGGATATAAAAGTGTTTAGATTACTATTCTTACTTACATTCAGGGCTTCGTACAAATAATAGGTTGAGTGCTTTTTTTCTTTAATCTGTTTCTAAAATATAATAACATCTTAATTATGAATATTGTGTCTCCATAAAGCTCCCCCAATGTGATTCAGATAGTTAATATAAAACAATGTAGTTGAAAAACTGAAAGCAGTGGTATAAAAGCCCACTAAAACTTCTTCAGTAAATCAGTAAATGAAACCAATTTTCAGCTACATTTAAGACTAGCCAAAGATGGAGCCATAAATTACTTTCTTCAGGTTACCACTTGAAAAGGTTATGTCTGTAGTGCCAGCCAATCTGATGGACTGTGATGGCAGAGCCTGCAAGCAGGGCAGGAAAAGCTTATCTTAAGTTGTGATATTTTTCTAAACCTTGTAATACTTCCATCAGTTCTGGAAAATGTTTTTTTTTCACCTTTAGGAACTTCTCTTGAATTCTTTTGATGACTTCCCTTTACCCACCTGGTCTTAAAAATATTAAACTGCTAGAATTTCTATCTGGGGATCTTGGGTTTTGCATACTATGAGCGAGCTAGCTAGTAATGTTTCTCCCTTTTTGCTTTCATATTAAGTTAAAGATAGCTGTTGGAAAAGAAGGGGCAATTCTGATTCCAATTCAGAGGTCCATAATTAGAATCACAAATGTAAATTTTCTATTCTTTACAAAATGCATAATTTTGTAAAGAAGATTAAATGTAAAGGATATGCTCTATCCAGTGAAGAGGGTTAAGCTTTAAATCATTCCTATCAGTTTATTTTCTTCTCGTTTTTGCTGTGGAAAAGACGAAGCATTTTAAAATGCATTTCCCCTTCTTTTCATGGAAAATTTATGCTAAACAGAGAGAAGCAGATTTTTTTCTAAAGCCAATGTAGTTGTAAGCCATTATGAACCTGAATATGATGGAAGCATTTTTGAAGAAAAACTCTGTGAGTGGCTGTGTGAAATAAATGCAAAAAGTGAGTATAGGACTCTTTAGTAAGACCTGAAAAGCATCCAAAGGAGGTACTTTGACCGCTACACGGAGAGACAGCCAGGTGCAACTTCTGAAGCAGTTATGTGAGCCTTGCAAAATACGTTGCTTTCGCAATTCAAAGAGAGGTACTTTGTATGCACTCCAACAATATCTCAGGGATTGCCACAAAGAAGAGGGAGTCAAGCTATTCTCCAAAGCACCTGACGGTAGAACAAGAAGCAATTGGTGGAAACTAGGAGAGAAGCAATTTAGAACTAAAGAAATTTTCTGACAGTTAGAACAATTAATCAGTGGAACAACTTGCCTCCAGAAGTTGTGAATGCTCCAACACTGGAAGTTTTAAGAAGAGTTTACATAACCATTTGTCTGAAGTGATGTAGAGTTTCCTGCCTAAGCAGGAGGTTGGACTAGAAGACCTCCAAGGTCCCTTCCAACTCTGTTATTCTATTCTATTCTATTTTGCAAATCCTCTCTTCTCAATACTTTCCACAGTCTTACTCTTCAGCATTTTGGAAAGAAAAATTTAGGGGCTTGGTTTATAGGATTCTAGAACTTGCAAATTAAAAAGCATCCAACTAAGATAACAACTGTTTAAATAAATAGTTTGGCAGTCATATCTCCCAGATAAATGTAATGTTCTTTAATCGAGTGTGAAGATAATTCTAAGGGATTAAATAGAATATAATATTATCACACTTTAAAAAAAACCTCTGTATTTTCATGTCTTTAGCATTTATAGGCTGGGATCCAAAGAACTCTGCAAATAATTTTTCAAAGTTTCTTTGGGCATGTTCTTTTTAAATTTCTATTTGAAACGTGTATGCCCTAATGTTTCAGAAATCGAAGTGTAGAGTTATGGCATGAACTTCTTGAGAGTGTTTATTTGAAAGCCTTGTTTTGGGAAATTAACACTGCGAAGCATTAACCTCAAAGTAATCTTTAATTACATTGGAAACACCAGCACTCTGCCTAAGATTCATTGCAGACAATAATGTCTTCTCTAGGTTGCTCTGGTAAAAGCCTTTAATACCATTAACTGCTGATCGTGTTTGTAAAGTGCTGTACTTCATTTCAGTCTAAATTAAAATAATAAATCTGATTGTTTCTTAACAGATCAAACCAAGTTCAGTTATCTTTTTTCTTAAACGCCTCTTCATTCCATCTTTTCCTCTTGGGAACAATCAGTATGCTGTTGGAAGGTGTCGAGTTTAAAGCTTGTTAATATGTGAAAATCAGGATCATGTATGTGCTCTTGAGGTTTCCCTTTTTAATAATTCAGAGGCTATAATTTATTTCCAAAAGGAATCAAACAATAAAGTCTCTATGTAGTGGCATGACTTCAGAAATTGAGGATGCCTTTAGGATTATAGCATCATTTTAAAACATTGTTTTGCAGTTTGGAGGTTCAAGGAGGAAGATAATTTATTTCTCTGTTTTAAAAAAGCAAAATTCCCCTGCATTATTTGAGGTGAGCCTCCTAATCCAATCATAACTTTTTTGGGAAAATAATATACGTATCAGTATTCACCATTTACTAGCTTCCATGTATTTCTTGCAATGGGTGATGTCAACAGCATTCAGTATTCCAAAATTATACATCTTTGTAATGACACAATCAGTGTTCTTTTATTCACCTGGAATGATATTTATGTATTTATTTGATTTTTATCCCAAGGTGGCAAGCATACCTAATATTCCTTCCTTCTGATATTTCCCCGAAACAACTCTGTAAGGTGGGTTGGGCTGAGAGAGCAATGGACCCAAGATGGCTTTCATGCCTCGTCTTTTATTTTTTTACGGTTGTGTAACACAGCTAACTTTTGTGAACTTTCTATTATAAATTGTTGCCTGAGTGGTTGTTTTTAGTTGGTTTATTTATGGGAATATTAAGGGAGGGGTGGCCCTTTCTAGTATGCATTACAGGATATTTTATACATTTATGTTATTTTGTAGTGCTGACATTTTGCCCACTTTAGGAAGCTCTCCTTATTTATATTGCAATTATCCACCTTGGCAGTATTAATTATTCTAGAAGAATGTAGTTTCCAATAAAGTTGACTGAATTGCAACAGATATTAAAATTTTTCCTCCTGTACTAATGAGGGGTTTGATCATAAGAACCCCTTGAACCTTAATCTCAAGTTAGGTTTTGTTTAGAACTTAGGGCATTTTGATTTAATAAAGGTTCTGTCTGTCTCTTGAAACATGCATTGATGATGTACAGTATTTGTGCTGCGAAGTATCCTCAGAGGAAGAATATACGTATCCTTGAACAAGCTAAATTGAATTTTGTTAATCTCATTTCCTGATGTGCTTAAATTATTGTTACCA